>OV121093.1:21111063-21440492 GCA_921293015.1 Phorcus lineatus
AAACAGACATTCATACATTTAAATCAATATATTTTATCTGACGTTTTTGGGAATGGGTAATTTACACAAACAATATTTTTTAATGGGTTTTCTTGTTTTATTGATATTTTCACATTTTTAATTAGTGTTACAGTGTCATTTCTAGAATCTTGGAAGATGAAATTAGAGGTAACACTAGCACTTCACTGCGATACGATTTGAGAACTGAACCGTAATGTCTCTCGACAATGCAGCCAATCAGCAAAGAGTTTACGAAATCGTGCTGAGAAGTGATTTCGCGCTAGTTCAGGATATCTCATGGTTTTAGTCATGTATATTTTCTAATACATGATTTCAATATAACGCAGAATGAGGGCCGTCACGGAGACTTTCAGATTATCAGGGAGACGCATGCAATGATAGAGGGAGTGGGTTCGAATCCCAAATGAGTAGCACTCAGTTTAAAACTAGAAACAGTACTCCTAAAAACAATAGATCCCCATTAAGAACCATGTTGTTTTATTCATAACCATCCTAAGGGCGTCTGCATTTTTGCTGTTTTCATAACAAACATATGAATTATGTAACATGACGAAGTCAAAAAATACATTGTGATGTGAATCGTTAGTCTGTAGAATAAGGAAGTTTGATATTTTGAGCATTACATTGAAAGATATAAGTAGTGCCCTTCATCGAGTTAATGTTAAAGGTATCATTACTGAGACAAATGGCCTTTATAAAGTCTTTCAATGATCATTGTAAAATGTCTGAAGTTTTATATTCAAACCGTTGGAGAGGATTGTTAAAAGTTTATTGTTTTGTTAAAGCACTTCAGTTCTCTCGCGTTCTGAATATTTTAATATTTTATTTAACACACTCAATTATGCCAATCAAATTGTTTTGTGAGTAATTTAATTCAACATGTAAGTTAAACACTTCTTTTGCAAATGTTTTTTATTTTAAATAAATTGTGTAATTATTAGGACAGCTTGTGTTGATTTTCCTTGCAAATCTATATTGGGAGACTTGCCTTCAAGGAGCAATAGCAAGTTTTGAGGAAATGTTATTTCTTAAAATTGTCTCCACTTGATATATGTTTATGCCAAACGGTTATCTTCAGAGGATCAAACCTCTCATTACTCAACCCGATAACCCATAGTTAGATAACCCATAGTTAGATAACCCATAGTTAGAGAAGAAAGTATCAAGTTACAAGCAAAATACTACTGGAAGATATTTTAGTGTTAACACGTTTGAATAATTTATGATAGGTAATGTATTTACGTAGTTTAAGTAAAGTTCGTTAGAGAACTGCTGAATTAGATTTAACAATATTCCCATGCAATTGTTAAAATTAATCAAGATATATTTTCATGATATCACTTTTATCTTCAAAAGTTTGCTAATTCCTTTTAGGTCCTGGTCAGAATATGTTGTAATATTAAGCTTTGTTTGTAATCTAAAACGAACTTATATTTACTCACTTAAAACCCATATGCCAGATGTCATTACCTTAGAAATATTTTTTTCTGAGAGAATACAATTTAGGCCATCCCCAATTTGAGTTTGAGTCTCACCAACGCACCCTTCAAAACGCCCATTTAGATTCAACCATTAACTGAAGAAGAACAAATCAATGAAAATCTTGTAATAATTAAATTAACCATTTAATGGTTTTTTAACCAATGATTCTTTCCTTCAATTAAGAATCAAGAGGCTGTTGAAATATGTGATTACGTAATAAACACATTATTTATTTTTACAACATTTTTTTATATTTATTATTGATTCCCTATTGAGTCTATTCGTTTAGTTCAAATCCCTAAAAGTAACATTTTTCCTTTTAAATAAAGCATTGAGAAGAATGATGCTTCCGTTTGTTCAGATGTGTCAATGTGTTGACCTCTGCCTTGAGTGCCGACATCCTACTTAATAGAAGATAACAGCGCTTGACGGATCGTACAAGTCCTAATGGTGTTGAACTTTCTAATTTTGATAATATGCTTCAAATTGATCCACGATAAGGACAAGACGACATTTGACAAATATAAAGATGGTCGTCAGAATTTGTTATAAACTTCCCTTGTATTATAATTCATAATTAATAAAAGAGACGTTAAAGATCATCACGATATTTAACTTTTATAATCAAATGGATCATTTTGTGAACTATTCAATATCTCAACATTTAGGATGGTGCTAACTTGTTTGTTGAATATTTATCATCATTCCATGCAATAAACAATTTGTAAATGTTTATTTTTTCATCTCTACAATGAGCTGTCGATGCCTGAATTTTTGTTATTTCTTAAGAATCGACATACCATTTCGTTACACTGAGTTTAAATATAACGACTACTTATAGAAGTTCTTTGTGCTAAATCTTCAAATTGGTATATGGCACTGTTTTATGAATATAACATTTACGGAAAACATAGTTATTTTTTTTCAATTTTATATATCAGTTTTATCATAAATAATGTTACATATATTCATTGACATAATATCTAAGGTCGCGATTCTACCTTTTTATTGTTACATTCATTTCATCCAGGAAATCTTTAAACTCATTTCTCATAACGATCAAGTGAACGAAATCGATTTACGAATTACTGGCTTAGGTATATTCACTGCAATTCACTCACAGACAAGATGAAAACTAATTTAGCTAACTGCGCACGTTGCGATGCAGTCTTCCGTACTCTGCTAATTGCGATCCATTAAAACTTGGTATGTACGTTGCATTTATGGTCTTAACTGACCTATGGAATACTTATCAATAAAAGCAATTAGACAATTCGGTCTAGACAATATCGTTCATTCGTGCTCTTATTACAAGCAGATTCTCGCATTCAGCTTATCTGTTTCATTTTGGCAGTGTGTAGATAATGTCACTTGAATTCTTCTTCCCGTATACTTATTATTATGAATCTAAATAGAGAAGATGGATATTGATTCCAACACTTGCAATATATATGAATGGTATTACACGGGGACAATTTAGTATTTTATCTGTTGATCACCATCTACGTGTAAGGTAACGAGAGAACTACTCAATCGCTACCACATAGTGTGACTAGGTAACCTATTGAGTAACCAAGACGCTTAGCCAGTGACGTCATATCGGAACTGTATGACGTCATTTGTTAATATTATTGAATAATATTATTATGAAGGTTGAGTAACATCATTTACGCATTTGCTAGTAAACGTTACGAAAAACGTAGCGTAAGATTAACAGATAACACTCTATAAATTATTGTATAAATTAGGATCACATCAGATGCATTGCGGTGAAACCTGCGAGCATCGGCTCTAACTAGGGAACCATGGGTAGTACTGCGCTGAAATTCAGCGTAGCATTGCGCCCAAACCTTATTGCGCGTAGAACAGTTCTGTACTGCAGATGAAGCTGCCGAGCCACTGGATGGATTCGAACGACGGACCTCTTGGTCCAACCACTGCGCTATCCCGCTCACCTTACGACCACAATTGATCTGGCTGAGTAACGAGGCATTTGCCCCTGTGAAGATGATACATGTAGCATAAGCGAAATTTAAAAAGCTAAAATTATAAAGTTAAAAGTTAAGATTATAAATTTAAAAAGTTAGAATTATAAATTTTAACGTGCTACTGCTCCTTTCAGACGCATGATGTCGGTTCTGCAACCTTTTGAAATTGATGCTGGCAAGTTATACAAGTAATTGTAAAATATTTTACTCTCATTGATGTTCTAGATTTCCACCGGAAAAAAGAGTAGAGTTTTTCGGTGATTTAACAGTTTGTCAATAAGATCATTCATTATAATTTCAAAACCTCATTAAATGGAATCCTACTGGACAAAATTATTCGGGATATATGAATATTTTAACCTAACGTTATGCGTCCCTAGTTAATGATGGATCATTTGTATCACATATAGCTTTAAGAAGATGAAATATTTATATATCTCGAATTATTTTGTCCAGTAGGATTTCCATTAATGGGGTTTTCTTTGTAAATATGAACAAAAGAGGTAATGATTATTTTAAATCACGTTCGTAATTTTGCATTGTGATTTTAAACATCTCATTTGAGCTTCTGCTCGTTGAATGTGTTGACACTCCAATACAAACACAGTTATATCCTAGACAATCAATTCCAGACTCAACTATACCGAAGCTATACAATAAGTATATATGACCGATAAAAATATAAATGGTAACTATTTGGTAGAATCATTATTTGATCGTGACTCTATTGAATTTATCTATTCACGTAACCATTAAGAACTATATATAACCTTAGTGATGGTGATAAGTAACTTTTCATAGTTCTTGAACTAGAGCGAGAGATTAAGACTCTGCGATTTTTAAAGAATAAGCTTAGGTGCAGGATGATAGTCAATATTGAAGAGTGCCCATGTGCAAATATGATAAACATGAAACTTCTTATTTTTCATATACGTAAATTTGAATATCATTTCGCATCACACATTTCGGTATGACTATTTAACCATGTTAAACTATTTAATCACATTAAATTAGACGATTAGTTCAGTTAAGGAATATATCAACAGACAAGGTAATGATGAACAACAATTTAACGACATTTACATTTCATCTCAGTGAAAGACATAATCTTCGTTAGAAATACATTAACATTTAATTGTAGATAACCCGTGATATTTAATATCTGATGTTGATATGTACAATTGAAATAAGAGCCATGCTCTTCACAATTAGCTAGATTCATATCCAATAATTCCCGAAATACATTTATTATCTAACTAGTCATTTGATGTTCTGTGTCAGTAATTATCTTATGTATTTACAAACATACTAAATTAACTATAACATTTTTAGTGGTTCTAAGGGATTATATGTCCAGTTTTTATTGTGTGCAATTTAGTGAAAAGAGATTAATAACCATCTGACACTGCTTTTACATGGAAGGGGATTCAACCGACGGTACTATTAAGTATTTTTTATTTCTTATTTCATTAGTTTCTTAGTTTACCGCGATTTGACGACTGTGCTTAGAAGTGTTTGACTATTAATTTTTATTAGTTTCATAATATACCATATTTACTTCGTGGTATTAACAGTTGTTTTCGTTCTTGGGGTACAAATGCTCATGGAATACTTCCATGAAGATTCATAAGAATATATCAATAAACACTTTAAGTACAGCGCTAAACATTATAGGTAGCTTTTGGGTGGTCGGATTTATGTGGGGAGGGTAATTATATCGTGATGTATTCAATGTTATTAAATTTTCTCTTTATGTACGGATTGGATTGATAATTAACTTACTTTCTCTTTCCAATCAATACTTCATCTATTCCGAAGTGTTTTTTATGGCGAGTAACGGATTCCCATCTTATTAATACTAAATCGAGCCAACAGTGGACAGGTAATATTGATTACAGGTAAGGCAGCTACTCTGAGAGGAGGACCTGTTTGCACCGAGCCCCCTTAAGCTATGGTGATAGTATTTCAATTGCAAAAATGTAACAATCAACACAAATAATAATAATCAAATTATTTCATATAAAGCGATATCTCCAATTTGTGAACATAAAGTGCTCTTAGCTCAATTGCCCGGGCTCATACATTTATCGCTCTAAGGTCAGCACCGACACACAGCTTTACCAGGTACCCATTCTTGCTGCATGATCAGGGACACGTTTTGGACTAAGCCCTTGCGCAGATAGACACAACATATTTCTCATATCATGGCTCGGTTTGGGGAAGTTAAATTCTCTTTAAACTCTCTGTTTATCCAATAGTGACGCGGTTAACCCACCCATTCGGCGATCCGCGTCCAATTTTGCTGAACTTCATTGATAATGGTCAAGTGAGCTATGTATAGAACTAAGTGTCACCACCTAACATGCATATGGGGCATGAAAGAAATATGTACTGTTGTATTACGCGACATGACCACATCTCATCTGTACCGCTGAAATTACATTGGCTTCCCGTTAAATATCGAATCCAGTTCAAACTCTTGCTCCTTGTGTTTAAATGTCTAAATGAACAAGCTCCAGAATATTTACAAGCTCTCATTCAGATATATGAACCCGCACGATGCCTTATATCTTCCGACAGTAATATCCTAAGAGTACCATCATCCAGAACTCAAACATGTGGTGATCGCGCATTTCAAGTCGCCGGCCCTTGTCTATGGAATCACCTCCCTCAAAAGCTTAGATACATAAATGAGCTTCCGAGATTTAAATCCGGACTTGAAACACATTATTTTAATTTATTCAATATATTTAATATATTTGCGATTCATATTAAATCGTGGCATGACAAAAAAGCGATCATACTTTTTAACCTTTTCATATCGGAAGTGAATATTCAATGTATATATATATATGTATATGTTTATACCAAATGGTTAAATGAAACATTTTGTGAGCTCGCTGAAGTGAATCAAGGTCAGAAATTAAAATATTCTAGTTGTAACTTTTCTCTTTGATATCTCAAATACATGATAGACAGCAAGAATCAAATGTTGTATTTCACATCCAAGGTTCTTGAGGTGAAAATTTCTGATTTTGGTCCAAATAGTAAGTTTTATTCCGAAATCAAACTAAAAAATTCGAAAATTAAAGACCATCATTTTCATGTTGATCCAATGATAGATTTGAGATATACATTTAGGATGATCCTGTGCAGTTTAAGCAATGCAGTTTAGGTCAAAATAAAACTCCTTATTACTTTAGGCTTACATTAAGATACAACAGTAGGTTAATAATCTTTTGGAATGTAGCTGAAAATAATCTAGTTTGACCGCCTTTGACAATGTCAATGATAACCTAAAAGTCAACTATGTATATCATCATGGTTTTGGTATATAAACCTCTGAATAATAAAACGAATATGTTGATAAATGGAATATATATTAAAACTAGATATAATATAAAATGAATATCATAAATATATTTTTTTCAACGATTGTAAAAAAAATAAGTAAGATAAATAGCAATATGATTGTACAAAATACGGGGACTATGTGTCCCAGTCAACCAAGGTTATTGAATTCTACTTACAAAAAAGCTACTTAAACACGCGCCAAGTAGCTGCATTAAATAATGCCATCCGGACGTGACAACATCCAAAGATCGACGCCAAATAAAGACCGAAATGAGCAAACGGTTCGCTGGACGAGAGGTTCATACCAAAATACATAAACGACACACTGTACGCATATACTAATTCTGTCAACTTGTGTGAAGGATTTCAATATGTTGGTTGATAACTACTGGATTAAGGCAAGCAGCCCTTTTCTTGTACACAAAATATGTCGTAAACATGAAAATCAAATTAAGGTGATTAAATCTCAAAATGGATTTGGGCATATAATTACATGTTAGTGTCTTATGCCGTAACTGTTAGTTACGCCATCCTTAAGAATTGATTTTTTTTACTGAGTATACATGAAATAGAAAAAAAATCTCTCTTAAAATCTTTGTATTTTCATTACAATTCAAATTTCGTTTTTATTTCAATTCTTAATTGACGAATATGTTTCGTACATGTTATGTATGTTTGGATATGGATTATCGTGTGTATATTTTGAAGATAGACTCATGCCTAAAAGTTTTATTGCCAATGATACATATAAATACTGCTCAAGGGTGATTCTAACTTTAAATTTAGCAAATCAATGAGGGATTAATTTATGGCTACAGAACCAAACCAAAAAAATCATTTCACATTCGATTTAATTATCTGTTAAATGAAAACATGCATATTGCATTGATGGAGATATGTCAACATCCCCTGATGTCATTCATCGTGATAATTGTGATTTTAGTCATGTGGTAATAATTCCAAATCGAAATTTTACAATGGTAAACATCAACAGCAAGGGCTACTATTTCTCAGATTCGAACCTCATCGAACACATATGGGACATTGTAAGGTTATTGTTTATCAAACATCATACTTGCTGCCATTTATTCAAAGGTGTGGTTTATAATCCCATATTCATTGAACTTAATCATAAAGTGCATGTTTTATGATGTTCATCACATAAAGGTGGACACCGTAGAAGTCAACAACTGAACCCAGCGTTCCCCCCTCCCCCGCACCCATCTCTTTCAGGTCTCTTCAGTACAATTATCCCTCCTACCTGTAATCGGATATACCTGTCCGTTATCGGATCAAGTTTGATCTCTTCATTAGTAAAAGGGGAAAGCTTGTATCTAGTGCTGACCCAGTCTGATAATAGAAAAGGGGTCACGGCTAAAGGACGATCTCATCTATTGAGTACATTTGATGCATACCTGCATAATGCATCTGAGTTATACCTGTTTTGTGTTTTGCCTGATGGGCTGCACTCTAAACAATGGGGGCAGGAAATGTGAATCTCGTTAATTTAATTGTTTCCTGTGATGGGTATTCTAATGTTCCAACTGTACGTAGCTCTCCGTTTCATACTTATTTGATATTGATGAGAGTGGTAAATCTAGGATAGGTGTTTTGTATAACCCCCTAAGCTGCCATGGAAACAGATCGTTCGTCAGGAAGTGGAAGGTTTTTCAAAACATTTTTTAAAAATCACCTTTCTGCGATGAACTCTTTTTTTTTATTTTACTGTCCAACTCAAAAATGCCCTGAAAAGCCAATTTCTTCCCTTAGTCTCTATGAATATTAGTTTCTGATATACTGATATATTATAATAATAGCAAAAAGGTGAAGTTTCAAAATATTTAGAAACTGTTCAAAAGTCCACTGTTTTCATATGTTATTTTTTGTGTCACTGTAATGCGATTTTAGAATAACATTTTTGTACTTTACTGTTCTGTTATCAAGTTGGTTCACGATGTCATGTTGGTAGTTTAACATTATATCACCATGTGTGTTCCTGTATTTTACGTATTTTAGGTATCGTTAATATGGATTCGAACTAAGTTTTGTAACATGCGAAACAAGGCAACCGTTGTAGGATTCGCATGAAATATGAAGTTTGGCGAAAGTAGTTTGTCTTTGATCAAATTTGCATACTTATCCTATTACTTCATTACATGTATACCGATAACACCCCTCTCCATCCGATTATATGAAAACTAGAAAAAATGTTTGTCCATTTTGTTGTAGTAAGGTATGGTGTATTGTGTGCATTGTTCTCCGATATTGTGTGATATAAATCTTAATGGTAGTGGTGCTTTTGGTGTGTAGTGTGGCGTTATTTGGTGACATTGTGTGGCCTGCTATTTTGTGGCTGAACTGAACTGAACTTTATTACACTCAGGCAGCAGACAGCAGCATAAGAGGTACAAGAACATATATACATATATACATCATAGACTACAATACAAATATTAAATACATTCTGTTGATTGAATAGAGGTGCATTTCGAACTTATGGACACTACCTCTTGAATAAAGACATGATAATTTTACGAAACATTGACAGTTCCTAGCTTATTTGTATTAAAAAGGATGTTCATTTTGAAAACTTTTGATCTGATACAATGAAATTTGTGAATGTATTTTTCTCTTTCAAATTCTAATCTCGGACACAAAAATAAAAAAATGAAATTCATCACCAATGTCATTTAAATTACAAAGTGTACATTTCCTATCATTTACAGGGGTTTGTCGCCATCTACCTGTCTCGTCGGGAGAAAATGGTTAGAAGCTCGGAATTTCAAAATATTTATGTTATGTAGGCAATTTATATATTGTTCATTTTTCAGATATTGTTAAACAAAGTTAACGTTGGATTGAGTGGTTGGGCATGTAGCGGTATGTGCTATGGCGACAGGGTAGATAATGACGCGGCGTTGTGTAGTCTGCTAACTTTCGGTACTCAAGGTGTACTGGATGTTTAAATATTTATGGTGTGTTCTGATGTGCTACGGTGCGGTGCGGTGTGTGGAGAGGCGTAGTCGAGCGATATAGAGTTTTGCAAAGTCATGTAGTATATTTAAGTGTAGTGTAGTGAACTATTTGTACTTTAAATGGGTATCGTTATTTCAGAAGCAAATTCAGTAGATATTTAAGTCTCAGTTTGTCAGGTTGATGAATCGTATAGAAATCCGAATTCCTCCACTCTCGAGACTCCACTCGCTCATTTCTTTAATCAAACTGCCCACTAAAGGTTATCAGTCTCTTCTGTCTTCTTCATAAACATCATATAATCAACGCTTACCTCCTGATTACGCCTCGGATCAAATGCAAGACGTTCCTAATTAACTTTATTTAAATTACCTGTCAAATGATGACAATTCGAACGGGATACGTGTTAAAATCTTTGTAATAATTAAAATCACCACATACACTTGTTCATGAATTAACATTTATTTCTGTTCATGAACAGTGAACATCATCGTTATTTTTACACTCACAACAAGGGAAACAATCGATTTTGTTCTCTAAAATATGTCAATATTGAGTAATATTCCTTTGAAAGAATCCTCACGCTAAAACTTGTTTGGCGCCCTGAAATAGGTAGTCTCGAAAGATTATCTTTCTTTTTCGTAAACTTCTTTTCTGCACCACGATCCCATATGATAAATAAGATTCAATTCTTTTATTAATTATTTTTTTGTGACAACAATTTAGATTTATAACTGCTTACCGACGGTATCCTAGTGCAAATATAATGTAATTTTTTGGATGTCTTTGAGGCGTTGATGTGTTGCGAAAAGAAACTGATAATGTTGAAATTTCAACACGGAAGTGAAGATCCATTGTATGATAATGCAATCATATATCAAACGCAACAGTTAACCGTAACAATTCTAGCAGGTCATTGTAGTTCCTAGGGTTCAAAGTTAAAAAAACACTACTAATTTTCATTTTTCTCTACAAATACTTCAAAACATTAAGTCATGATTGTACCTTTGCATTAAGACAATGAGAATGTGATAGATAAAATTCTCTACAAAATCTTGGCTTGTCTGATGTTATATTAAAGTTTACATAACCACAAACATATTTCACTATTTTCTTTGGAATATATGAATGTCTGATTACAATATTGTATAGTGCGTCAAAGGTCGCTTCTCAAATATGTTCAGTTTGGTAATGAAAGCCGTTTTAATGCCACTTTTGATGGGCCGCTTGGATTTATCTGGCCACAAACCAGTGAATGCATGACTGGTCACACGCCCTTTTTGTGACGTCATAAACAGAATCATTGCCTCGTAATCTATACTTCTATCGTAACAATATCACAGAAAAAAAACAATAATTAACGATTTTCAGAGAATGTTTTCCACTCAATTAGATAAATCATTGGACGATGTAACAATATTAAGCGTTTGGTGTAAAAAACGATATCCATATCAATGGTAATTAAACAATTATTTAAGGCGGTATTTTAGTTGAAATAATGACGCGCCACTCTGTACAGTCTGTTTATTACGTCACACCGGCGCGAATTTTATGGCCCCTATCACAGGTGGGTTTTTCACAGCCGATAATTAAGAAATGAATTTCATCATATGGTTGTCCACACGGTTATAACCTGTTTGAAACTTGTAAGATAAACTTGTATAACCGGCAAGCTTGCGACGCCGGTTATACAAAAGTTTATCTTACAAGTTTCAAACAGGTTATAACCGTGTGGACAACCATATGATGAAATTCATTTCTTATAAATTCAAACGTTGTATTTAAAGCGAAAATGCATTCGAAATGCAATTCTATAGCTGCTTGTCGCACTGACCTACGTACCGGTTACACCAAGACGGATCTCTACCCGTATTCAGACGCATAAACAAAATAGTTCCAAAGACTCGGTAAAAATGACACTTTTTTATTCTACAAATAATACATTTTGTGTATCAAAAAACTAACAATGATTATATTTTTGGAAAAAAGTGGAAAATGTAAAGTTTAATTTAAATAGATCAAAGTTAACAAATAACACTCGCGTATTTATACTGTCCAGAATCTAGGTGACAGTACAGCGTGTTTTGGCTAGTTCCGGCACGATATCGTATAACCTGCATTTACTGAAGGTTATTTTGTATAACCCTCAACTTTGGGTTCATTGAAATGTATACCGATCACATGACCATGTCTGATCCAATCAGAATGCAGCATATCGTTTACATCACAAAGTCTGAATTTATTTACTGAATGAAAGGCTAATCAAAGGTGTTTATTGGACAAATTTAAAAAATCAAGCCCAGTTCCTATTTTGTTAGAAAATCGTTGAACGTTATGTTAATGATATGATTATTTTATTTACACGCTGTAATTTATTATCTTTGGTTGAGTTGAAACACCCTTTGTAGTTATAGGTGTTCTTTAAAGACTATATTTATCAAACTTTATCAACCTTTATTGTTGAATGAGTTCATTCTTTACAATTTTAAGTGTCTCGTTGATATATCAATATTACCTATTCTTGAAAAGGTTGGCTATATCTTTGCATCCTATATAACCTTTGTTAATCAAACACCCCCCCCCCCCCCCTCCCCCCTTCTATTAAAAAGGTTACACAAACGTATTCATCGATTCAGCTAAAAACTCAATGTAATGACTGTTTTTTACTAAAGATTTATATCAATTCATGAAAAGTAAATGCTTTGATGAAGATGTATAAAGTTCCAACTTGAATTTCTGTAGTTCTACGCTTGGTGTCCTGCAGTTACTTTGTTTAAATCATTGGATCAAACTTTTTTGTAATTATATCTTATTTCTATCCAGATAATACAAGAAATGTCAGTGATTCAGTTGCCCCATGCTTTATGGTTGTAAACATGCTCCCTTCAGAAATATTTTGAAATAGTACATGAAATATGTATTGCACAAGTTAAAACACATTTCATTATGCTCCTTTTAAAGCTTTTTTCATTTATCATATTTAACCTGTCATGTTCATTCCATGTACTTAAAAAATACGTTTTCTGTAATTAATCAATACGAGACGTTTTGTAATTATAAAATCTTTTTACTATCAAAACAATATAAGAAGGTTATTGGTTCAGATATAACATAATTTACAAAGTTATTTCAAAGTATCAAAGTGATCAAAAAGATAGATAAAATTAGATTTCCTTAGGTTCCGGCTCTACCTGGACTCAGTACCTGTCAAATGTCAGGTGATATTATTTCTGCAGCGATTCTCCTCTGTCAGGCAAACAACCATACTAAAGCTTTCAAGTCGTATCAAAGGTCTCCGTATTGTGGTATAAAAGTCAACATCTTATTCCCATAGTTTTACGTTCTAAGCAATGCGCATCACTCTTTCGAGGGCAGTCAACCGAACGACCGTCCGGAATTCAGTTGTAAAGTTCAAACTATTTTTTCGTACACGGTACAGGGTTAAAAGAAACATTTTTCTAGATATGATATGACGAAAATCGCATCTTATTTCATTTTATAGAGAAAATGAAACGTAAGAGTATTCTACGTTTGTAAAGTGAATGATATCAATATTCAAATTAAATCACTTTCGTCAATGAAATGGAAAACGTACATTAAATACATGTAGCAAGGGCTATCTCTTTGGGGTCATCGTGAAAGTTATGTTATGACGTGATAATTGTTTACGTCATAGTATTATGTTGTCATTGGGAGCTTCGAATTCATGAAAAGACATAACCTATCAAAACTTTTTAAAACGATAAACGTATTTTTAACAGGCCGTTGAACTACGCAAATAAAGTGTTTTGATGTTTAGTTCAAACATTGCCTAAATTACGAAAAGCACATTTCAAAACAAATCTAACAGACCTAATTGTATAATGCTATAAACTATTAAGACGTTTTCTCAATTCACTTTTGGAAATTGAATTGTAGATATAGAGAGCGCATACCTGAAATGAACACACAAGTGCGAGCAATCAATCAATTATTCTCTAGAGATTTATTCAAATAGTTCTGCGTCAAACCTGAAAAGAGTAGCTTTCATTAAAACCATCACGCGATAAGGACTATTTGAAATAAATGTTTACCTGAGATTGATTGATGAAGTTGACATTTAGCTTAGATTACCTGGAGTGACACGTGCTTGTATATCGCGATCGGCTCTATTGATTTGACTAAAAAGGAAACTAAGTATCAAACTCTACCATGATAATGTACAACGTGAATATTACATTGCGAGCTCGTAAAAACTGTTTTGCACGTGCATCACGTGTGCCTCTAGTAAACATTGATCAATAAAATCTCGTGTAGCATGGACTTCAAGCGTGGATAGCTCGTGAACATCATTTTGCACATGCATTCCGTTGTAACTGTCGTGAATTGTAAACATTCGATCAATATCATCACGTATGTTGCACGGACTTCAAGTCTTCGCTTTCAATATGATAACAGAAATCATTATACATATGTTTTACGTTACAATTTGTATTACATCAATATCGGCTCAATTGGTTTGAATTGATTTTAATGATAAGGACAGCGCAAATGTGTATGTTTCAAGTTATGAAATACAGCGGTTTCAAATGTGGCATTATTTCATGCTAATGATTGTGTTTAAGCAGGTCTAAATGTTTTCAAACCTGACATCGAATTTTGATCAGTTATTGCCTAGAAATGGATGAAATTGCGTAAATCGTTTGTAATAGGCGCGTCGTCTTGGCGTTCAAAGATTGTTGTCGCGTTTCAAGAAAAACTTGCTTACACAAGAAGTGAAATTCGTTTCAAACTGCATATGAATTTTGAAAAGTAGAAATTGTTGAAGTCGGCATTGAATGCTTAACCACAGACCTGGAAAGATGTTTTGAACTTCAAAACTGGCAATTGTAAGCTCTCTGAAGAAGTAGCGGTACCGATATGTCAATGACAAGAACCCCGAATTATCCATCTACACTGATTTATTTGCGAATCAAATCGATACTTATCGAGTATTAAAATCTTTTACGGACCTCGACGTTACATAAAAGCTCTCACTTTCAAAATCGAATGACCTCGGCCTCCTGGCCTCGACATCTAGGATTCGATCCAAGATTCATCTACTATTGCAACATTGAGTCGGTTAGTGTTGCATAAGAGATAATAATAATGTTTATCCTTACTCTTTCCTCAACTCATATCAGCAAGAAATTATTGTTAAACACGTTAGAACTGAATTCAAGGTATTAAGGTACGCACCTACATAGTGGGTCATATTGATGATCGTATTTGTATACACAACCTGCATGATAGACGAGACACCGAGGGCCACTTATTCCTCTAATCCGCCCAAATATATCGTTTTAGTCGATACACGCCAGTTTTCAGCTCTATCTTCTGACAGAGTGTCATACTACGCACACTGTAGGGCCTCTCAGCGCAATGCGGAGTTTGGTGAAGTGATCAGTATGGAACAGATGTTCGAGCTAGACTGTTCCCAGTCTTCTGTTGATTTTTCCACCTAATGATGGTTATAATTGTAAATGACCTAATCTGATGCAGGTCTCTTTAAGCTGGCTGCATCTGTGAAATTGGCTAATTAAGCACTGAAAGTTTTATTCCTGTAAAGTTAATTTTTTTGGTAAAGTTCCTTGGATATTACTTTCATATTCTCCAGAATGAATTGCTATGATCATGTTGATAAAATATGTCAATTGTTGAAATATATATTTCATGGACAATGATGTTTGCTTATTAGTTATATTTTTCCTTCCCCTCTTCACCCCCCCCCCCCCCCCCCCCCCACCCCACCCCCTCCTCCCCCTCGTCTGTAGCACATAGCACATTATATTTCATCTCAAGATTAGGAACACATATATTTAACATTGCATCATATCGGCTACGTCAAAAAGGTTATGTGAATTAATCTTTTGAGTACAGCTGTACACCCCCATCCACCCCCGACTCCCCCTAAAATCTATCATTGATAACTGGGTCAGATTACCACGAGTAGGGATTAGTAGAAATTAGTGCAAGAAGGCGAATAACTCCAAACAGGAGATTATCGATTTTAAGGAGAAGACGAATTAAATCACAAGGAGTAAATGCAAGGATATATCATACATAGAGATTATAACTCGAGGAAGTGTGTCATATGATTTATACGAAACAATTGTCAAATTTTGTATTCCCCGAGCGAGAGCGAGGGTTAAACACACATTCCCATTAGTTTCGTAAAATTCATATGAAACACTTCCAAGTGTAATAATTTCTTTATTACCGATTCTATTCAATCTAAAAGGTGTGGAAATATTATGAAAACGCCCTGCTTCGCTTGCGACCGGCCGCTGCAGTGTCGTTACATGGTTTTATGACGTCACAGAAGACGAAATACGTTTACAAACAAAAGTGATATCTGCACATGTGCTCATATTGAAAATATGTCACAACTTGATTAACCAAATGGGTAACAAACATGAAGATCGGATGCACGTCTGCAAGTGTAAATAATCGACGAATTATATGTTTACCTTATGGAGTTATGTTTATAGTGTTTTCATATCCGTTAGGATCGTATGCGGATATTTAGTGCTGTGGCTTCTGATGCCTCCTGATTACGTGACGCTGATAATATTGGGGAGATGTGGTGATTATCACGACTACAAGTATTTTTGCACGAAGCCTGGAGTATATATTCAATGCGGTGAAACCTACGAGCCTCGGCTGGGAATAGAGGACCATGGGGGGTACTGCGCTGAAATTCAGTATAGCATAGCACTCAAACCTTACTGCGTATACAACAGTACAACATTACTTTTTAATGTATTATCTATTCTTGTTTCGTAAAGTGTAGTGAATCGGGAAATGTATTGTAACGCAACCATGATATCGTGATGACAGTTGTGTGGCAGGTTCTTTGGCAGTGCATTCTTCGATATATCGTCTCGCTTAATTAAACTTAAATCTGGATATTTTCCCTTGGTCCAAAGGCCACGATTCACAGGTCGAATGTGACACATGAAATCTTTGTTGAATAGCAAAGGGGCTGTCATATTGTTTTGTCCCTGTTTGCATTAGGTAAACTGAGAAAAAAAACATTGTATTAAATATTATATACCAATAAACAGATAATCAGTTACACTAATAAGAAATGTACCGTCATGTCGTAGTCGTCAAACTGTCAGAAAACCAATCAAGGTGTTATCCTTTAAGACTAGTCAAACTGGATTATGTCATACTTATGTGTATACTTTTACTTATAAACTGTCCTCATTGATCTTTGATTGTCGTTTTCACAAACGAAAACAATAGAATAAATAGATAGAATTGTCCCTTTAAGCACGTCAGTGCCGCATGTTGTGGTCTTTGGTTGTGTGCATTTTCCAGTTACCCGTTATCACTGAAGTTCAGCAACATCATGCGCGGCTCGCCGGAGGGACGGGATGCCCAATTCGTTGGATAAACTGAGAGTTTGAAGGGTAACTCCCTACCCAACCTATAGAAACTAGAAGATAAACGCATAGTGTCGCCTCAGGCAAGATGCTTTAGTCGAAATTTGACGATTTGAAACATAACTATAAGACCACGGGTTGTTTAATTTTTAGGAGAAGAATGAATAATTTCTTACGGATAGTCAACTTCTTTATTGCATAATTTTTAGGAGTTGAAAATAAAAACAGGAGTGATTTTTGTCGGGTAGTAACGTGCTTTGCGCTTTAAGCATGTTTATATTGTGTTAGATCCGGAGCAAAATTAGTATCCTCCGTGTCAATACACACAAGGCAACTACAAATGATATATTTACAAGCAATATTGTTTTTATCTTAAATCACAAAATTGATAACAGCCAGTTGTCCAGAGGAGTAAGAATGTAAAATTAATAACCATTATAAACCATTTTCAGACTTTAAACGTCCAGAAACATACAGTTTTCTTTAATAAAAATATGAGATTTGCGTTTTTCTCTTAATGCAATTTATCATTCACATTTTTATTAGATTTTAAATTTCCTATAACAAATTTCGCCACTATGAATTATTTCTATCGAGATTGATGTTTTGGTACAAGAAAGGGATAAAAATCTACAAAACCTGAAAACTGATATGTTATGATTTTCCAATTGGAGAGCGTATAATGAAATCCATCTCCCTCAACTTTGATTTCTCATTTACAGGTATTCAATAAATTTTATTGTGTTCCTATTATAGCTGTTCAGAAAACATTACTTTACAGACTCGTAGCTTTTGTTATTAAACGCCTTATTAATTAGTGGCAGTGAGCGTTGATTTATCATCCCCTGTTGGGTGTCGCCTAAATCACCAAATACTTGTTAAAAGTGGCATTCGGACTTTCAATAATCTCTCCTAGACAAGCTTTGACCTTATCAAAACAGGAAGAAATATTACGTGTAGTGTATTAATCCGCGTTGCCTAACAACGCCTGTTTTGTGTGTGAGAAGGCGCGTTGCAAAGAGTGTTAATCCGAAAATCGGTCGGCCCGAACACGTTAATCAGACGTCTAACTCACAATATGGAAATTACAAGCACGATAAAAATCCCAATAATACGTTGATTTATTCGAATGCTGATCGACCGAAAGTAGAAAGTAATCCACGGGTCAGGCTTGCGAGACTCGGCGAGATCGGAATGCATTGTGGGTATCGCGTGACGGATGTTAGGGTGATGGTTAGAAAGTTATTCACGTGATGGAGCTAAGTGCTGTTGTTAACAAGACAACCTGCTATGATTTTCTACATATGGAGTTTAAAGGCACCATATCTGAGGGAGATAATAAAATCTCACGGAAAAGAAATATTACCATATATATATTTATAAATCAGTACAATACATGCTCATCTGAAAATATCAAGTTTGATACACGACGCGATTCAATTTTCAACTGTTTAAAAGGTATTCACACTAAAGCGCCGTTTTTGGTTGATTAGTGATATTCAATTTTACGACTATGGATAATCTGGTTGATTTAAGAAATGTTTTACGCTCTTAAATAAATTCTATCTTTCAAACTCTTATATTTGATACAGAAAATGTTGGCACATCAAAAATGCCAACTACGTGCCAATACCTTTAAGCTACAACTGTTATTATGATATGAATAGCTGAACAAATTAGAAACATATTGAATAATAGAAGTGGCTACTAAAAGGGGTAGCAGCATGTTTTTGTAATATAAAGTGATCTCACTAAAACGAAAATTAATGTTTCAAATTGCAAGACAATGATTTTTAAGCAGAGAAAGCAATTCAATGATTTGTTAAGCTATGTAGATCCATTTCACTAACGCAATGAATAAAAGGTGTTCAGACATAAATGGCCGTCGGTGGTTTTGTTTGATATTTGATAATTCTTGCACGCCTACGGATATATAATGACATATTTCAACCCTCTGGAGAGTATTCACTTGGCAGAAAATTATTGAATTGGGGAAATTTTGTTTTTAATTCTTTCAAAATGCCTGCTGCTTCCATTTTAAAAGTCTCTAAAGACGAACTGTGCAATTAGGAAAACTATACGCACGACTCCCGCGCCAAACAAATACCCACATACATGGCATTTACACGGTTGTATAACTCTTACAGGTCCAAATCTATTGTGATGGTGGTGATGATAAATCAATTGTATCAACCACATGCACCATGCATGGTGTGGGTTAAAGAGCCATACAGTATGTTGTTGGGGTCAAATATGCCAAACTTCATAAATGGTGTTATTCTATCGAGAAGTGGTGGTTGTTTCCAAAAGTTATCATCATAGTGTTTATTAGTTCAGGAACGTGACAATAAACAGGTTAAGTCTCGATTTATGCTCGAAAACCGGACAATGACGCGCCTAAATGACTCAAACGTAATTTTGGAATCTTATTTACAACAAACAGAAATGTAAATATAGAGTGGTAGTATCAATTTGGACTAGGTCCTAACATTTATATGGCCTTTTTTCATTTATCATTGAAAACATAAATTTGGGGATTTGGGATGTAAAGGTGCGAGTTGGGTAGGCGATTTGAACTTAATTTAAGACATATGCTAATTTGGTTCTTATGTAAGGGATATAAACAATTCTGAAACATACTCAGTGTCACTTTAATGTCACTAATTTTCAGAATAGACATAACCTATTACCTACATGTATATACAGGGGGGAAACGATACTGACATGACACAAGTGTGCTTAAACTGGCAACGAATCTTGGTAGACCCATTGTAAGAGACGTTGCTCATTAACTTAAAAGTTCGTGGTTTGATTCCCGCTTTCGCTATGTAAAAATCTTAAATTTCTAATGTGTTACATTTCTATGGAAGCGCATTGCTGCCAGCAGTGAGAAAAATGTACAAAAGTTTGAATTAGATGATACTTGCATCTAATTAGATCATAGTTCCATCTAATTAGATCATAGTTTCATCTAATTAGATCATAGTTTCACCACTGTATACTTTCATCTAATAAGATTATACTTTCATCTATTTAGATGATATTTTCATCTAAGTAGATGATGATTTCATCTAATTAGATGGTACTTTTATCTAATTACATGATAGTTTATCTAATTACATGATACTTTTATCTAGTTAAATGATACTTTTATCTAGTTAAATGATATTTTGTATCTAGTTAAATGATATTTTGTATCTAATTAGATGATATTTTGTATCTAATTAGATGATATTTTGTATCTAATTAGATGATACATTCATCTAATTAGATGATACATTCATCTAATTAGATGATACATTCATCTAATTAGATTATAGTTTCAACTAATTAGATGATACTTTCGTCTAATTATATGACGTTTGTATATAATAAATGATTGTATTTAACACTTATTTAGTTAAAAGTTACATCTAATTAGATGAAAGTATCATCTAATTAGATACAAAATATCATTTAATTAGATAAAAGTATCAAATAATTAGATTCAAGTATCATCTAATTAGAACTTTTGTAATTTTTTCTCACTGCTGGCAGCAATGCGCTGCCATATATTTCCAATTTTATAAGTCCACTTAATTGCGCTGCTTGAACATATCATGCTGCTGACAACAAATGGCGTCAATTCGGTTTAACTCAGCTCATTTTAACCTTGTTCAGATTTTTGCTATCGACAATGCTTTGAGGTAAATTAGAACGGTTATGACAGCGTTGAGTGTAAAAAAACACCTTGTTTTTTTTAGAAAACACAGGAGCGACACAAACGATAAATGTTCTCTGTGATATAATGCTTTTTCGTCATAAATCGCAATTCTGTAAGTGTTTACGTAAGAGTTTATTTCATGAGCATTCTGAGAGGTTGTTAATTACAGCGAGTTTCCAGGTTTTTATAGTCACGCAATCCTAGTTTTAAAATTGAATTCTCCCCTAGAGGTTTTATAAGATCATAAATCATCGTGAAATATGTAAACTTTTAGTTTTTCTTTCAATCTATACCAGTTTTAAAACGTTATCATTTGTTCCAGCTCATATTTCCAGAGAGTTTTTACCGGGTAGTATGTATAACTTACAACAATGGGTTCTAGATAGAATGTAGATAACAAAATGTCAACAAGCAGCTTTGTTGCGTGGGTTTTTAAAAATATAGCCAAACACTAGCGCATATGAAATGTCTTTGTCCTCTGTAAAAGACTTTATCTCCATTACGTTCCAACATTTAATAAATTGTATCGTGCTTAGAAAAAAGTGTTTTAGAATTATGGAAGTTGAATAGAATCGCCTCACTCACAGATTCTTCGTTTCGATCAGTCCAAAAATGGCATGGTTATCTATGATAATGGTGGTTTAGGTAACTGAACCAATTAGCAATAAGATTGTTGCACTATGATGAGGTTTGACATTTGTGAATCCAAAACAATCAGTGCCTCTTGGACATATCTAACTATGTAAATCGGGCACAGCGGTTTAATAGTAAGCATACTGGCCAAGGATCCGGGTTCGAATCCCGGTGAAAGCACCAAAACATCCTTGACCTTGGCCTTGTACTCGTCCTTGTGTAACATACTTCATCCGTATTGAAATCAGTCAACCGAGCTGTACAAATGGGTACCTGAATATGGGAAGTGATGGACCTACACGGTCGCGCGATGCGCTTAATAGCTGCATCGAAAGTACCTTTCCTGCAGGGTAATGATCGAATTTGTGCGTTTAGAGCATGTCTGTGCAAGGAAATAGAGCAATACAAATTAACTATTATCATTATTATCATTATAACTCGAAGACAGGTGTGGAGATGGAAAGGTGAGAAAGGTATCAGGTATTGTTTTGTCAAATAACGGGAGTCAGTTTCCATAATGATAATGAGGATGAATATTATATCTAATTATAGGATCTGTTATATGTAGCATAACATGATTATGATCTTAAGTATCAACAGCGCACCAGGAAGTGGTAACCTGCAAACGCGTCTTTTGTGACTACTTAATAGAGTAACGTGTTAGATTAGTAAGTTTTTGAACAATACATTCATTGTTATTAGGTTGCATAAGTATAGACTCGCCACTTTCATGCTTTGACCTAACTTTTATGTAAAAAACACTTGTGGATAATTATTGTGGAATATAGTTTATTAGCTTCTTTTGATTTTGAAATTTTAAGCGCGTTTGCTACATACTTTGAAAATGTTTTAGTCTGATAATCAAACATGCACGTGAGATACAATGCACAGCATCATTTTAAGCTCATGAACTGCACGTGCATATCACGCTCAAACCATCAAGTCAGATGTTAATTTAAAAACTTCGGTGTTACAATCGGCGTAAGCCAATTTATAAATAAAGAAGAGCTGACGACTGAATTTGCAGCTTTACATATAGATTTCAGTTTTAATCCCATTCTGTCTTACAAAAGCTGCTGAAGTCATAAGTTCCCACGCAAACTCTGTGAAAAGCATATCATATTTTTCGGTTCTTTCAAAATTTTCTGATGTGAACAGGATTGTCAAACTTGATTTTGTAAGGAATATGGGCGCATCGCACATGTCACCGACCACCAGTCTTCTCAAAGGTTAATGTAACACTTTAACTTTCATTTTGATTCATTGTTTGTACACATAAAAGAGTCACTCCGTGAGTTGTTATACATATGCCAAACTTTATCGATGGTGTCATTTGATCGCGAAGTATCGACTGTTACACATTTTAAAGCTTATTGGCTTTTTACAGTGACAATATGCAGGTAGAACGTCGAAATTATGATCGAAAACCGGACAGTGGCGCGTCAAATAGTCAAATGTAATATTGGAGACTTATCTAAAACAACAAAGAGGGCGGTTAGGAGTTGATAGTGTTTGTTAGGTTATAAAACAAGTGTCTATGTATATTGGACGTGATATTTACACCTCTGTGCATTTCTAAGGATGTTTTCATATTTTCATGGAAAACCAGTATTTGTCATATATATGTCTTTTGGACATGAAAAGTTAAGATTTTTTTATTTTATATCACCACATATGACATTTAGGTTCGTATCAAAGGTAAATAATATGTTATGAAAACCACGGAGTGGCTCTTTAATGTGATTGCAACCAATCGAAGTTTTGCATTTCTAGTCAAGAAAATGCAACTGTAACAAAATTAATTGGCGAAAAAAAGACCAGAGACAATTTTTCGGAGAGATCCAACTAGTCCAAATACTTTGACGGTTGAGACTTCTGACCATACAGCGTATAAATCAGAGATTTTAATTTTAATTGTATCTATTGCAGACAAAACACGATTCTGTAAATCTAGCCACATGTGCGTAGCCACACTTCAACTTCGGGTTTGTCCCTGCAATAGCAAAAACTCTACTTGAAGTATAAGGGATGCGTTAGGCAGCGTCACTGAACCCGATTTCATCACGTTTACTAATTGGTAGTCGTTACCTGAAAGGTGTGTTAATCAGCAAAAGGTGCGGTCTTTGTCAACCTTTTCACGCCTCACTAACTGGGTATGCACTGAAGGTGAGAACATGACACCTCGTCTTGACCAGAAATAGCTGTAATGAAGCGATTTTTATGGATAATAACAACGTAATCGTAATCGTAAACGTAATTCTTATAGGCATTATAAAAATTCAGATACAACTTATATATTTTGTATTTCACCACTAGAGGATGAATTCCATGTAATTCTAGTATGTCCAGTATATCATGACCTGAGGAGTAGATGTCTTTCAGCTTAGTGTCATCACCACCCACATATGAACAAAATGAGTACCTTGTTTTCATTAGTTGATAATGATAACTTAATCAAACTTTGTATATTCTTCAAGAAGGTGTTTAAACTGAGAGACAATATGAACGCATTGACTTACGTCTAGAAGTTAAAATAATCTTGTTACTGGCGCAGCGATTGTATGTATATTATTTTTTCAGATGTTGAACTGTAGGCCTCATGGCCACTTATACGTAATAAAATGAACTGAAATGAATAACAACGTAATCATAAAGTCTTGTCATAAGAAGAAACAACAACATGTTTTACTCTATGGTTCAGCATTTGTCTTACCCATGTGTCAAAACGTTTCCGCTCGTTTTGAATTATTAAAAAGTTCAACTAATCAGTTCCGTGATTGCATGTAATAAAGTTATCTCACCTACCAGCGCCGATTTCGCCTGCTCTCATTGGTAGTTGAGATAGTTGAATGCAATATATGTAAATAAATGTAAATCGAACTCAACCTACATGTAGTAATATCAAAATACTCGTTCACGAGAACTATAAACTTTGCTGTTCAGTCCGACTTAACAGGCAGAAATACTGCAGCGCGGGAATACCTCACAGACAGATATTCTGCAGTGTGGGATTACGTCATAGGCAGAAATTCTGCAGTGTGCGAAAACGTCAGAGGCAGAAATCCTGCAGTGTTGGAATACGTCATAGGCAGCAGTTTTGTTGTGTGGGAATACGTCATAGGCAGCAATTCTTCAGTTTGTAGAGTTCATCATAGGCACGAATTCTGTAGTTTGTGGGTGACAGGACAATGGATAAATTCTACAGACTGATTTGAATTATATAATTGAAAATTGGAATTAAGCTTTTAACACACAAAAATATCTAAAAATAGTAAAAAATAAAAATAAATCCTTTTTGATCATCATGTGAGGGAGGGTGCCTCTTATATAAGAAGTCGTGAAATTGACTATTGTTTAAAGCTTCTTAATATATGAATCATGATATTTATGTTCAGTTTTTATTCCAATGCTTGTGCACAGATGAATGGTACGGGTAAATAGCAACAGACCGAACCCTATGACAAAGCATGCGCATTTCTTATCATCTCTGAGTCGACTTGATGAGGATAACGGCAAAAATGAATCGGCTACTAAAAATTTAAATTTAGATTTTGAACAAGATTTTAAGAGTGTTAATATCTCGAAGAATCAAATGTAACAAAATATTTTTGCTGCAATTTCGTATTGTATTAGATTCTCATTTAATTAATCTCTCTTATTAGCTTTCCTCACTATTTTATCATATACCCATGCCTAGGTATATATGTACCCAAGTTCATATTCCCTACATCCAACCTCATGAAGGCGTGAAAACTCCAAAACGTCGTGAATATCGCATTAATAAGGTTGCCATCCTCAAATCCTTACTGTTAAATCATTTCTTAATGCGTTAACTCTATTATAAGGTGAGCAGTTTGTTCACAAGAAATACAGATTAAAAAATTGTATTCGGTGGCGATCAAAGTTATTTGTGCATTTGGCGCCTTTCTGAACATTGTTCTCCGTTAAAAGCTAGTTATTCTGCGTGAGGCTCATATTTTCTGTCAAATGATATCTGAGATGCATTTATGATTAATGATATGTGTTTCGTTAAAAAAGGACCTTGTTGGTGCAAAATATTTCAGTATGGAACATTTGAATAACCTGCAACATATCCCACTTGGAACACGGGTTACGTGGCAAAACATGACCTGGATAAACCTCTGTTGAGACAATCTCATTGAAATCAGTCGAAACTTGTTTCGATCTGATTTTAATGAGATTGCTGTTGAGAAAGTTTACATACAGAATTGATCCATTTCATAAAATTCGTGTATTCTGTATGTTGTTTTAGCTGAGAATTGTATAATATGACATCGAATGGATATTTAAATCTTTGTTATAAAAGACACAAAAGACTGTTTGATCGATTGAACGACATAATGGTAAGATATTTAAATCGTGTAGATTGTCCCCTAGGGTGGTTTGTTTGTAATCAAGCCAGAAGGCATATATGAGTTTGGGTGGTGGTGTTACTAATTCAAATGTTGGTTTTATGCTTTTGATATTTACAACGTGTGGAATAAATAACTCATATAAATGTTTTACATGGGAGCGAAACAACAGAGTAATTGAAAAATTCGCGCAGCTGTACGCAGGACATCGAATACCTATTGTGTGATTAATAAAAATGAAAAATTCTAAATGAGCAAAGGTTATTGAAATGTTAAAGACATACTGTATGAACTAAAATTCTTAAATGAATTTCTTTAAGATATGCCATGCTGTGTAGTGGTCTCTTTGGAAGGAATTCGTTGAAAAAATGTAAAAATCTTTAAGTTCTTAAATGATGTTTTAAGATTTGTCCAATTACGTTCTAAAATTTAATCGATTAAAAGACTCAAGAAAAATTACCTTTGAATAGATGTCCCTGTCAAAGCATCGAGGAAGTATTTCAAGTAAATATATTAGTTTAGATAAAATGTATTAAGTTAAGTAAAGAATTATATTGGTTATGTTTGAATCAAATAAATCATGATGTATAAAAAGGGATGCTAGATGATAGTTGAGATTGACAGTGAGTATTACTCGCCCGTATAGATACTGCAGTGTAGTATTTATACGGCGATATTAAACTAGTGTAATACTGCTGGACGTATGACGTCACAATGATAGCACCGCCGTCAAAATGGCGGCCAAGATGCAAAAATGTTAGTTTCAGCACACTGTCGGCTATTATACTTTGTTGCTAGTAAACAGGATTCGAAACTTCCAAACACCAAATGCTATCTTTGAAAAAGCCCTTGAATAATTTAGTACCAAACTCGCATTAGCTCGTTGCATACTGGATTATGAACACGTTTGATAGAATAAGTGTTGAATAAAACTATTGTTTAGTATCCTCCATATGTTATTTCACTTCTACTCTGACAAAATATTAATCCCATGTATAATTTTAGAGTAATGTATTTAGTATTTTGAATGAATAAAAATTGAAATTAGAATAATTACCTATCTTTCGATATATCATTTACGTGAAACTACTTTCTTTAGCGAAAAGTAAATCAAATATCACTTTGCGTCATCTATCAATGAAATATCGTCTAAAATAATATTTGATAATAGCAAATGGTTTCTTTATATCTTTATTTCTTGAATATAACACTAATAACATTGTGATGTAACATAATAGTTTACTTTGAGAAGTCTTCGCAAGAAACTGAATCAAGACATTTTCAAAGTTTCAAATATCTTTGTCATTCCGTCCAATATAGTACTTAACATTAGAAAAAAAATGAAAATAAAAATTGTTTTACAATAAATGTAGTTATAATTCCCTCTCTGAATAAGTCCATAACTTCAAGGAAAACAACGATTAATAGCAGATATATTTACATTCCTTTAAAAATGTTTTAAAAGTAATAATCAAATAAAACTATTTCGAAATGTCTGGCAATAAAAAGGAATTTCTTTAACAGTAAGTAAAAAGTAAAGGTTATCTATCAATGAAGTCTGTCTGAGAATTATATTTCATAAAATCTTAACTTACACTTATTAAACAATTAAAATGTAAATTTGTATTTTTAAAAGAAACAACAATACGTTAAGGTTACTTACCAATGTAAAAAATAAGAAATTTGCAATAATTTCCCGAAAGTAACGAATCGTTTTAAGTGTATAAGGTCATAGAATTCGATATGAAGTAACAATTTTGAAACTTTCTGACAGTGTGTTTCTGAAAAATTGCCCAACAAATGACGGAATAACGCTGAAAGAAATTCTCACCGTATAACTCATTTTGAAAAACGGTCTTCAGGTAAAAATGGACTTGTACTTCCTTGTCCTCGCATTATTAAATGTATATTAATCATACACATCATTTGTATATTTTATAGAACATCTATCTAACTGACCATGATGAAAATCGAAACCTTTATGAAGTTTACATCTTTAAGAGGAATTTAGAAATGGTCAAGATGAATGAGGAAGAGTTTTATGGATTTACAACTTCTTTATTGCAAGTGAACACTTAAAAGAAGTTGAAAATCCATAGAATTATTCCACTTTTGTTTGAAATTTACTTTAGAAATCGTGATATAGAGGCGTCTTTAATATCTGGACGACCAATGTGACCTGGCTAAAGTTTGAATTTAGAAATCAAGTTTTTTACTTCAGGCAAAATAAAAAAACAGGAAATGTAGTTGTGGTTTTGAAATCATATTATAAGTTCCGTTACTTCATGAAAAAATGTAATGGCATTATGAAGTTTATTACGACAAATGATTTGTAGAGACAACGAATGAATGTTACTTTAGATATCGCTTCAATTGTTACTTCAGGTAAACGGATTTAACTGAGGCTAAGTATTAAATAAAGTATATCAGTTCAGGCAAACGGCAAAGTTTTGTTTGGGTGCAATGCTACACTGAAATCAGAGCAGTACCACTAATGGTTCGCTAGTTTCAGCCGATGCACGCTGGTTTCACCACAATCAATAGCTACAATAGGGTTGCGGGATTTCTCCCTGCAATAACACTAACAGCCGCTGTATAAGAGAGATAATTCTTGAAATCGGATGAGGTATTCTCAAACCCGAAATCCCCTCACCTCCCAAAATCTATCTTTTTTACATCTTTAGATAAGTTTCTAAAATTATGTTTGACTAATATGCGCGCTGATACAGTGTCTTTGTTTTTTCAAAAATCCCAACCTTGAAACATTATGCTGTCACCGAATTTTTTATCGACAGTTGGCTCTTGTCGTTGAATTGTCTCCATTAAAACAGCGCTAGTAAAGTCAATTGTTAAGAACTTGTTAATGTTTTATACGCAACAATGAAGGCCTAATCGGTTGTAAAACATGACAGTTAATAGGAGTAAATCTAACTTTAAAAACGTTTGACATGATATATGTAAACTAATACCGTATCTTCTCGGAAGGCCCTTAGCCTAGATTCTTCTCCGCCATTAGATCTTAACCTCCCTTTCATAAGATCTTTGAGCGGTAGAAAGTCAAAAAAAGAATTTCTTGATAAGAAATGTTTAATTCCAAGGGCACGCTGTTTTGATACTTTATTCTTTCGTTTTATGAAATGCTCTTGGAATAAAGAAGTTTTTGTTTTTCATAAATCTTCCATTGACGAGACGTAATATTGAATTAAAGTTTAAGGAGAGAAGTCTTTATAAAAGTATCAGTTGTCCTATGAAATACATTTGCAAAGATGTTTTCGCGGAGTTGCTCTTTCAGCATATTCGTTTAATGTAAAGTGCTTTGGCCGACCAAAGCGATCGTTTTACACTGATCAACCGGTTGTTTAGTGTAGTGTCTACGGCGCGTAGAACTTTCCTTGGTTCTTTGGAAGCTGAGTTTTGCCATCCACATCTCCGTTCTCTTACTTCACAGATTAAAACTGTGTGGCAAATTAGCTTCTAAATACTTCAAGTGTAATATCAACGATGAAATAACATCGCGATTGTAGAATGCAGCGATGTGAAGCGATGCATGGTAGGGGTCAAATATGCGGATGGTGCACACATATGATGAAAAGTACACAATAAAACAGATTGCAGTTACGAAGCAATTAGAAGCCGCGACTGCAAGATGCAGCAAAGTAAAGCGATAAAAATGTATCATGAGAACAATTGACAAAGTTTTTAAATGTTCATTTTTCATCTTCGCTCTCTCGCGACGCAAATGCCAACGTAGGCTTCTCAGAAGCTACGCGTTGCGCATTCTGTCTCCACAAGTGTAGATCAAGTCACAGAATCCTACACATACCTCTGTGTAAATACGAGCACACGTCGGGCTAACGACCGATTCGCTTAGCGGCAAAACTATTCAAGCCAATTAAATTTCTGCAAAATTTCAGCCAGTGAAAACACTTCTTGGATCGAACGCTTGCTTGTTGTCCCAAAACCTCAAGCCATCATTCAGATGCCATATTATTCTCTCAATTGCAAAGTTTACAGTCGAATAAAATTCCAGTTCTTCAAAATCATTTTAATTTAATGAGGTTTTTCGAATGGTAACTTTTAAAACGGCGTAACTGTTTGCACCACTCAGACTTCCTCCTTTCTAGCCCGAGAAGGGATCATATTCAAACGGGGGTTAGTGGAGGATTATATAATTTGAGTTAACTCTGCGTTGAGCAAATGCACGATGCGAAACAGCCGCCATTTGATCATTCTATCGCATCTTTATTACATTGTACTTGGCTCGGAGGAAAACATGAACTCGAAAGGCAGAAATCAGCCACCGTTGTCTTGTCAGCGCAGAAATCCACTTAGTCCCGCTCCGAGGGTGCGAGACAATTAGAAACACCAGTTGTGGAAACAAATCTATCTGGACAAATGTCGTACTGTTTGAGAGCAAACACAGATATCGGCACAGCAAGTCCACAGGGACGAAAACCCGGAACTAAATGTATTAACAAGCGAACGTGTGTGACTCCGCATTTATAACATTCCGCCTTCAGGGTGAAGTGCTATATTCTTTCTGCTCTTGCGGTAAGTCTTCATGATAAAGCGCACTGTGTCCACCTTTTTATCGATCGTTTACAATGAGTATTGCTTGTCTTTCTCTTCTTAGACTTCGTGTTTAAATCATGTTGGTTTCTTGGATTTGCAACTTTTTTTTAGAGATAATGATATTGTTATATACGAGGTTTAATCATCTGCTACTTCGACTTCGAAGTTTTATTTTGTTATTAGTAATATAAATATATAATATATCATCCTTCTACTTTTATTCGATTGTCACAAAAAACATTTCAATAAATAAAACATATTCCGTCACATATCAAAGGGGTCAATCCATGTATGCAAAGATTGTTTGGTTTTCAAGAAATTATAAAACTTCCTTAAATGACGACATAACCTTTTTCTAACAAAACATTTTTAAATCAGTAATCTGAGAAAATAAAAAAATGATTTAATTCATATCATTTTTCCTATACAAGTATCGACCAACATCATATGATATGATATGATAGGATAGGATACGATCTATCGTTCTTAATAAATAAATCTTCACTGTACATAAAAGACGGTTTCACAACTTTATATATATATATATATATATATATATATATATATATATATATATATATATATATATATATATATATATATATGTCTATATTTGAAAATAAAGTACTTAAAGACGACACTTGCTGTAGATATCATTCAAAAGATGACTGAGGTTTCTTTTGACATGCCTTTCTTGAGAATTCTTGAAGACAAGGCTGTGTGCCAGTAGTTCTTGAAGACAAGGCTGTGTGCCAGTAGTTCTTGAAGACAAGGCTGTGTGCCAGTAGTTCTTGAAGACAAGGCTGTGTGCCAGTAGTTCTTGAAGACAAGGCTGTGTGCCAGTAGTTCTTGAAGACAAGGCTGTGTGCCAGTAGTTCTTGAAGACAAGGCTGTGTGCAAGTAGTTCTTGAAGACAAGGCTGTGTGCAAGTAGTTCTTGAAGACAAGGCTGTGTGCCAGTAGTTCTTGAAGACAAGGCTGTGTGTCAGTAGTTCTTGAAGACAAGGCTGTGTGCCAGTAGTTCTTGAAGACAAGGCTGTGTGCCAGTAGTTCTTGAAGACAAGGCTGTGTGCCAGTAGTTCTTGAAGACAAGGCTGTGTGCCAGTAGTTCTTGAAGACAAGGCTGTGTGCCAGTAGTTTTATGGTAAATATCAGTCAATAGATTAGTCCCTTCCTTTATGTGATAAGGATATCTAAAAACGGGAGCTCATAACGATTTGTTTCAAATGTGAATTTTATTTTTGGATGCATATGCTGCAATTTATGGACGATGTCGAGAATATCTCCCTCAGATGTTTGCTATAATAAAAAAATATACAGCAGATTTGCTATCAAACCTGACATATTATCTGTTCCAACACTCCGTTTTTGGACTAGAGTTCTTCACTTGTGCGGTACACACATGTTACAAACATGATGACGATTTATAAATTGATAGAAGTAAGCCGTGTTGCAAAGTTTCACCGTTGGTCAAATTGTACACTTCGAAGATGTTTATCTGTAACACGGGAAGGTGTGAATCGGGTAATGCATGTCTTGTAAATGTCAGAAACAGTATTCCATATCAACCTCTTTCTGGTTCTTGTCGTGTGTCATGTCCTAATTATAGTCATGTCTTTGTCAATATTTTGAAATTACCTCTATTGATTAAGTATCAATTCACAATAATTATCCTAGACAAGATATGATTTGAATTTTTAACAATTTGCAAGTAATCAGCTCTTAAAATCAAATCTACCAGATTGCATAAAACAATCACACATCAAACAATTTAAACGTGTTTATATTTGTTTTATCTGTGGCAAACCATGCAGGATTATGTGCTTGGTTATAAGAAAATTTCTTGCCATTTATTTGCTAACGAACTATAAAGGGTAATATTATTTTAAACTCTTTAAATCGCATTCTAGTTGAATATCCATATATTCATGTACTTCATTAATGTTACTCTGCTCAACTTTATGAATATGAAAATCGTATAAAAAAGTTATTAGGCTTTACTGGGATACAAATTTATAACTATTGTCTACTCTGTGATATTCTGTGAGAAGTATTTATCTACGACATATTTGTTCGGTATAAGGACGTAATATTGGTTTTGAGTCGTGAATTTGATCGAAAACCGGACAACTTACCTCTACTGGTGCGTCAATCATAAAAACATTATATATACTTTATACTGCTATAGTGCCTTTAGAGATGAAAGATTTTTGTCAGCGTATATGATATTAGGCACGTTGAACTTGGGCGATACTGTAATGTTATCAAAGCAATGAGGTTGTGTAAAGTATGTGATTTAAATATGGTTGAAGATGAATTTCATTTTGTTATGATGTGTTCAGCATTTAGGAAACTTAGATTTAAATATTTACCATTTATTTGTACCTCATATAACTTAAAAACTAGCTTCATCAATTTAATGGCATCTTGTAAAGTGAAACTCAACAGTTATATACCCACCATGCATTGCGTCTAAGACGACAATTGTTGTAAGATTATCCAACCTGCTCACTGTAACCTGTAGATGGGCCGGAGGCCACACGTACTGAAATAAAGAATCTGAAATCTGAAATATTAGGCACGCATCAAATTGACTGAAAGGTGTTATGAAAATCAGAGATTGTCTCTTTAACTCTATTTTGTAGTACATGTCTCTCCGTTACCACCAGAACCTGAGATATGTCGTGAAAATAAGTCAATGTAAATGGAACGACAGTTTGATATGTATACACATATATTATCATTTATCACTATGGATAGCCGTTGACTCACGGAAACTGTTGACACGTTCAAAATGTCACCAACAATGGCATATATAGATATATATCAATCACATCCTTTAAAGTACACCTTACCTTTATATAATGACCAATGTATGTTAAATAATTGATTGCACGGTGCCTGTGCTTTGATCAGTTTACCGCTATCAGGCACGTTCAGCAATATTGGGCATGGCTCGATGGATTGGGTGACCCGCTTTGTTGCTGGAAAAACAAAGTATTTGAAGTGTTAATTCACTTCCTACCATTGAAATAAATTTTGACTTTGACATTTAATAACACATTTTGTAAGTGAGGTATTCTATCCAAAAGGCAGTAATTTAGTTACCTGGTAACCAGAATTTGTAAACTTGTATTTTCCTTAAAGGAATTTCTGTACGAGTAGAAATATGTTGACCAGGGTTTTTAGTATGATAAGTGTGGTTTTAACATAATATTTTAATCACGAATATATGAATTGAGATTGGCGAACAAGATTGAAAGCTTAAATAGACACCAAACAACATATAGTATGCAAATCAAAAGAACATGTGCCTCATCGACTGATTGATATACATATACACTCACTCACATACATATAACATCAAATGCATTTTTTTAGTAATTAACAAGAGGAGACAGAGTTGCTGTTTTTTCACAGTTTTGCTGAATCTATTTTAACAGATGATGCTTAAAATTCTTGGAGCTCTGAGGTGTAAAGCTCAAACAAGGTTTACTGTATTCTATCTTGTGCGCTTTGAACTTAGAAATAACTTAACGCCCAGGTCACAAAACAAAACGATCCCGTTTCGAACTTCTTGCCGTCCTTTACCGGAAGAAAGGTAGATAATGATACCTCAATCTGAAAAAAATGTTAACTGTGTTGTGTGGGTGAAGATAATGAAATGATGCATTCTACTATATCTTCATTTGTTAATATTTCTAATTGTACATACCGACTCAATGTTTCCAGGAAACCTACTATGCTTATGCTCCCTAAACTTTTTTTGTGTTTAAGGATGATAGTTTTGAAAAAAAATTAGTTTTTTTTTAGAATAATAATAAAATCGTAAATTCTTCCGGCTAACCACTTATCCAAAAGTAAAATGCATCAAACTGTCATTTTGCACCTCATCACCATCATCATCATCACCATCATCACCACCACCATCATCATGGTCCCCATCATCATCATCATCATCATCATCATCATCATCATCATCATCCCCATCATCATCATCATCATCATCATCACCATTATCACCATTACCACCATCATCATCGCTATCATCTTCATCGCTATCATCTTCATCATTTTCATTTTAATAATCTACTTTCCCCGCAGATGTATAACGGAGCCCAGCCTCCATAACTGTCATTTAGAGCCTTGCTACATGACGCCAAAATTCGTAGTTGGAGTGATGTGAACTCATTGAACATAAGAAAGAGGAACATCAAGTTCAACTCCAGTAGGCCAAAGAAGTTGCACAGAAAAGTTTAGGAAATGCATCCCAAAAACCCTTAAAATGTTTTTGACTTTCAACTAAGTTTTTTTTATTGTTTTATGAATTGTGTTGTTATTGTTGTAGTCACGGTGAGTCAAGACGCGTTGTCTACAGACCAAGCCCGGACCAGTCTTTTGTTGTCTGCATTGTGTGTGGAGGAGACAGGTCAAATCAGCCAGGATTGCTTAAATGGTGAGTTGAATTGAACTTATTTTACATTACAAATTGACCTCTGTGTTAGATATTTAACTCTAGAACGACTCATCGTGGTCAATCGGACCCCAGCAGTAGTTTATGTATAAAAAGTTAATTGATTGAAACAGTTCTAATATAACCATCATTATAAATTATAAACGGCTTTTTCAAATTGTGTGGAAATCTTTTACTTTAAAAAAAATTCAATCTGCTAGGTGAAACAGAGTGAAGTAATGAGCACAAAAGTTTTAAAAGGAGGTGAAATAAGACTTTACTTCATGGTTCAAAACGTTTAACTCCCTGAAACATGACAGTATGAAAGGAATGATATTGTCATGTCAACTCTAAGAAGCGGATTTTGACGGGATTTTTTCTTGTAAGAAAACAAAATATGTTTCTAGTCGTTCATTAAATAAGATCTTAATTTTAGTGAATCGATATTCAAGACCAAAAGAAAACTCTACAGCATTATTTCAAGCTACTTAAATCAATAAGTGTTAAATAATACATATATATAATGCCTATATATATATATATATATATATATATATATATATATATATATATATATATATATATATATATATATATAGATTAAATATAACATACTTCACATAGTCGTTTGAAGATTTAAATCACTGACATATATCTCTAACTACAATTGAGCTATTTAAAAACAAAAGGGATTATGTCACATTAACTTATTGCTCAAGGGGTAAACTCATAAGAGAGTGATTGTGTCAATCAGAAGACCAACAAGGAAGAACCATGATGTCACCTGATTAGCATAATTTACAATATATCCTTGTACATTGTACGTATATTTTGTTATAAAAACGCTTGTAATGCGATGTTAACGATCATATCGTTTCATCCCTGATGAGTCAATACTATTGACGAAATACTAGTATCGGATTAAAATGATTCTTCAAACGACTATGTGAAGTATGTTATATTTAATCTATATGTGACCTTGCGTTTGAACCAATTCAACTTTTCATATATATATATATATATATAGTTAAAGGCGTTGATAAAAAAAACAGCACACAACATTTTCTCCTCTCTCTCTGTATATATATATATATATATATATATATATTCCTGTGTTTTTTCCTAGTAGACAACTCATAATTTAAAAAACATATATATATATATTTGTTCGTTGTCATTATCTGTAAGGTAAAGTAAACACCTTAAAAAGGCGCTTTGGGGTCTTTGGAATTGGAGTTTAATGATGCTTTCAGGAGTATTTAACTTATACCACGGCTGCTAGTATTAATGCAGGGAGAACGTCCGCAATACTAATGTGGCTATTAGATCCGATGGACCTGCGATCATCGGCTGGAACTAGGGAACAATGTGTGGTTACGCGCTGAAATTCAGTGAAGCATTGCACCCAAACCTTACTGCGGGAAGAAATGTTCGCTACTGGCTGGATTCGAACTCTGCATTACTCATAATGAAATTAAGGTTCATGATGTACAGTATGTCGAAAACACTTATATAAAGACGATTTTCATTTAACTCAAATACCAAGCATTCTTGTCGAAATCCCATTGTAAAAGAGGAAATTCGACGCCTTTATTACTTTAAAGGATTAACAGAACTTATTGAAGCATTGAAGCAAGAACTTATTGAATTATTGAAGCAAAATAAGTTAATCTGTATACATATCTTAACAAAACATATCCTTATAGGTTAAAACCTTCAATATAATCATGATTTCATATCAACACCCCTCTCTGATTTCGAATACCATTCTCAAACTACGTGGTAATGGAAGGGATTTAAAAGATCGTGCATGTGTAGGAGCAGTTAAATTAAATGTTCAATTTGAATCCTACTTATTGAAATACTTAAAAACTGAAATATTGAATCACCTTTCGAGATCACTTTTGTAACGGGCAGTAATCCTGTTGTCCTTTCCGATCCCTCAGAGTTTATTCAAATCAATTCGAGTGAGTCTTTGATCACGAACAATTCAAATTCATGTTTTTTCCTATTTCCTAGTAGATCTAATCTAATAGACAATTCATAATAAAAACCGCTTGGGGAGCTAAACCTTACATATACAATCACGATTTATAAATTGTCGACGTAAACATTTGAAATGTACATTTCAAATTTAATCATATTAGGTTAAAACAAATTTTTAAAACTCTTTAATAGCTTCAGTTTCAATAATTCGCGCGTTTGCCGAGAAAGCCGTTACTTCATTGATAATATATACTGCTAAAACAGTTAAGGTTCTAATATATAATTCTGCCTGAAATGAATCTCGATTATAAATCCCAATTTCTTAGATGAAGTCTTGATGGAATTGGTTAAGTATTGCCTGACGACAGATCCTATGCCGAGAGCACATTGCATTCCAAAAACAACTAGTTTGACGGTGTCCTGGAAAGTAACAAAATCAAGCTCAAACAAATGATTTACGGAACCGATTAACATTTCTCCTCTTATATTAGCCTTTCCTGGAATTCTCCTAAGAATTTGTTTTGAAGAAGCTCCTGATTGTACAGTTAGGCATTTCAATTCATTCTGCTCTAAATACCTGTACCAAAATCATAACTTTAAAGTATGTGAAATGCTGTTACTTAAGTACTATAGATATAGACTTTGTATTTCAATAATATACCAGCCTTTGCAGCTGCTTGAATATTGTTTTCAAACAGATGAATAAAATATGTATAATAATTATATTTTGGGAAATGAAAACTTTAAAACAAAATTTTGAAAAATGTCTTATCTAATAATAGCGTTTCCTGGAATTCTCCCTGAGACTTTGTTTTTAAGAACGGAAAACCTTTGAGCTTTCAGGAAGAGTTTATGACATGGTCATGGATGCTGCAGTAGATGTTAATGTACAATACGTTAGATAGGGAATAGACATTTTTGCAATTAATTTATTTTTTAAACGAAATGAAAGTATTCATAACATAAATTCAGCTACTTCAACATGTTAAGTAAGTTTATATTTAATTACGTGAAATCGTAATTAATATCAAGGTAGGGTCTTGAAGTTGCTCTGTCCATCCGTCTACTTCCGGGCACATAATATCGTGGTTTTTTTCCATAGACTTTTGTACAAATAAAACTTAGTATTTTACCTTTTTAATAAATGTAGAATTAAAGTGACCGAGAGTATGTTTCATGAATTCAAATGTTACTTTATTAAAAGCCAAAATAACTTATGACCTAAGCTAAATTCAAATCGCCTCCCAAAACTTCCATCTGTTGCTATAAAATGCCAAAATAATGATATTTGCTTGTTTTCAATGATACTCGGAAAACGGCTCTATACATTCTAAAAAGTCGAAATTTTGTATATAATTAACATGTTTACTAGTTAAAACACCTACTTAACACTAGCAATCTATGTTTGTCTTTCTGTCTGCGGTTTCCAAAATTACGTTTGAGTCATTGGCGCGCGCCACTGTACGGTTTTCGATCACAAAATAACAACTTTATCCCGTTTATTGTCACTATATTGAACTGATAAGCATTAGGCTTTTGATTTTCTAAAAGAAAAAATATTTCTCGACTAAATAACAAGAATTTTGAATTTTAACATATTTTACTCCAACAACATACTTTTTGCCCCTTCAAATGAAAAGAGTATTGCCCACATTAACAGCTTTTAGTTTCATCGGGTTATAATAATTTATCAAAAACATTTATGAAAAAACAGGAACGTTCGCTGGAATAAAGTTTTTTTTTAAAATGCCAAGAGAATCGCATCTTTAGCCAACAACCTTCCTGATTTCAAATTGTTAAAGTTATTTTATTTGAGTTTCTAATTTACGAACGGCATGGCATTTTGTCAAGCCGGCGGTCAAACCCATTACAATAACTTTAAACCCTGTTCAAACACGGCAGTGTTTTTCATATTTATATACTCATTTTACATTCCCTCATTTGCTTCAATAGAACAGCAGACATATTGTCAACAGTGAAAGCGCATCTTTATCAAATCACACGAGGTGTTGCGAGATCCGGCGAGATCTTGCACAAATAACAAAGGTGAAGAGATCCAGACTAACTCAATTGATGAAATGTTCTTCTCGAGGGTTGCTCCGGGCTTGGTTTTTAAATGCTCCTTAGTTTCTAGTATTTGTCTAATGGATACGGTTTGCATGGAGTTTGAAATATGTAAATTCTATAATCTTTTACCAATACAAACTTACCTCCTTGTAACAGTGGCATTTTGATTGTTCGTAAGTGAACGGAGCTTAAAACAAATAACACGTGTTTGAAGCGCAATTATTAATGATTGTCGTACATGCTTCAGACAGGATTAAATCTATCAAGCTTTATAGAATGAATTTCTTGACTCCACATGTATGTCTATAAGACAAAGGTTTATTACTTAGATACTAAAGTTTGTTAGAAATCGTTGTTGGCTGTTTTCAGCAATAATTCATAAAACATATATTTTAAGATTTGATGTGTGTTTTGTGGTTGGTTGATTATCTGATCTTTGTTTTCCTTAAAATGCCCGGGCAAAGATTTTCTGCTAATTCTTTTACAAAAAAGACTGTTATCTTTTGCGAGGTGAGCCAATTTAAACTAGATTTTATCTACTGCATGCTCAAAGGGACCTTCCGAGCGGGGTATTTTTTGTGGAAACGAAATTCAGGAGGACTTTTTTCGAACTTAATTTCAAATATGTACATGAGTATAACATTTCAATTGTTCAAGACATAACAATTTGACAAAGAATAAAGTGTATCGATCAAAAAAGAAAAACTTCGTGAAATGAAGCCAATCATCGGAGCTACGAATGTGGAATGCATTACTACGACAAAACATTATCGTAACTGACAACTTTTATTATGAATTATTTGTAAATATGCCCCTCTTCTATCAATCTTTTAGTTATTTCTTATTTTTTTTAATGAATTAGCATAATACAGCACATTTGATTTCTCGCAATGCTAACATTTCAAGATGGCGGATGAAAGCCGCTCGAATGGTCCCTTTAAAGAGTTGTGTTTTTCATGAAATTCCAGGGGACATTCCTGTCTGTAGATTTTGTTATAAAACCATGTTTTTTCACAATTAATTTCAAGTTTTTTGTGTAATATCTTTTGTTGCTCAATATTTTATAATTTGACAAAGAACAAGCTAACATTCAATCCCTACAAAAATAAAAAACGAAGCCAATCATCTGATTTTCGAATGTTAAAAAGCCATGCTGCAGAATGGAAAGGCATTGAAGATTAATATTTTCATTTCGTGTTTGTATTTTTGTGTGGATTATTTTGTAATTAGCATTAGTAAACTGTGCCATAATTCCAAAAACAAGACTCTCTCTTTAGGAAGAATTTGTTTACATATTTTTTATTTTACAAGTAAATTAGATGAGGACAATAAAACATGCGTTAGGGCTGATTTTTTTATCCTTAGTATTAAAAACTTGACACAAAACAGAAACTTACAACTTAGGGAAAAGATTATTACAATTACATGTTAAAATTTCTTTTAAGCTTGTCAACTTGGGCTGGCCTGGTAAGGAGGTTAGCTGCAACTTAAAATCAAACACATCAAATACACTATAGTTTGAATGATTTGGTGTTTTTGCTGGGAAACTCAATAATTCAATAATGATTCTATTTTTTCGTGACTGAGAGAAAGAGAATTTTTAGCATTTATGAAATTTTTGCCACAGCATATCTGATGGTATCATTCAAATTGTTGTTTACAAAATATTCATTTGAATAAATGCTCAGTCTATACATGTGCCTGATTTAAAAGCACGGATCCACACTAATATTTCGTATATACAACGAATGCACAGATTGTGCATATATTTCGACATTTCTAACAATCAGGTAGTGTACATCGTAAGTTACCTACTAAATATGTAAATATTCAGATTATAAAGCTTATTTTTAAAGGACCAGAATTATTAATTCAACGTTGCATTAAATCCGAATGAACTGCTATATCGGAAATATTCAAATTTTGCTTACAATCAGGAAAGCAAAAACGACAGCCGCTATCCTAATCGAATAACAATGCTCATACTACATATTTTAAATTGGCAGAATAACAACATTGCTTTCTTAAACAATATTTCATCCATTACTTTCAGTTCAGAGGGAATTAAATTCAAAGGCTGCACATATTACTATGTCAGTCGTTTTTAACTGCCTTATGACAAAATTCTGTCTATAAATAGAAGACAGGTTCTTCACAAGACAAAAGTGTAAGGAGAATGGCAAACAAGGAAAGGCAACAAGAAATATAACATTTTACGCTTTACACAAATTGGACTCATTTTGCTGAAAAGAACTGCCTTCCACTACATAACACACTTATTACATTCAAATCTACAGATTTACACTTCCTTCCAACAAAAACTATAAACCTACACGCTACTTGAAGTCTGTCAATGGATACATAATTTGTTGTATAATGTCACTTTGCTCCTTCCATACTTGAATTTTGAATCCATAGACTTAATTTATATGTCATTATGGATGAAAATGACATATCGTTCATTTATACATCAATTGGACTTTGGAACGCTTTGATAAATATTGTATACAATAAATGTCATAAATGTAACGAAATGGAACTGAAAATGATAAACACTTATGTACACATACTACTTTTTGATTATGTATTAGATAGACATAAGTTGTGTCCAGTTCTTGTGTATTTATTTCCTGATTCATGTATAATCGTATATAACAAGAGCTAAATGTTGTTTGTTAGTCGAACCAGATACTTTTTCTAACCAAATATTTTTATTTTTCAGGTTTGTCGTCACGAAACCTGTACAGATCTCTTTTCCCAGCGTTACCATCTAGGTGAGTGCTTACCTGTAAACAGTGGAGATTATTTTACCTGAAATTAATTAAATGCTAGTTACCTGTAATCATGGAAGTGCCCGTTATATGTATTATTAGTTGTCTTTAATAAGTGATATGTAAGAAGCTTATGAAACTGTAAGAAATGGTGTGTGTTGTTGTGGTTATCAGGCTTGCCTCTCGCGCCAAAGTCTCGGGTTCGACTCTTGGTGGGGCACTTAAAACTTGTAACCTGGTGCTCATATTGTTTTAAAGGCACCTAATACTCATTCCTCTCATCTAGTTGTTTGAATGGGTGCCTAAAAACAGGATGCACTGACGTACATAGTCGCGCTTTGGGCAATAATGTAGGTAGCGTTTCAGTAAAAGATAATACCTGGAAAAACGTCATATAAATATCGACGTTATCATAATCATTCTTACTTTGAACCGCTGCATTGATATCTTTAAAAGTTTGCAGAAATTAACTGAAAAGAGTTCCATGGAAATGTGTGTCTTATTTTTGTTCATCACTGTAACTGTATGAACTAATAAGTTTAATGGTTACACACGATATTTAGTTACAACTTCACAAATACAATACACAATGAAGTAACGTTCACGGCACCTCCTGTTTTGTATCGATGGATGATTGACACTAATCTACGAGACCAGATCTAGCGCACCAGTGACACCGATGCGGGTTAATCTGAGCGGTCTCCATGCTCTGGGGACGTTCCTGGGTTTCTCCATCCGACCAGGAAGATTATAAAGACGCGGCGGTGTCTTTTACGAACATTAATCCTCCTTAATAGCATTTACACCATTACATCAATGTCCAACATTAAACCTTGGGTCACAATCCCTCTTCTATGCAAGGGAAAACTTCAGACTGTCTCGCAGAAAATATCAGGTTGTTTCGACTGAAACAAGACGAATAATGTCATTTTTTCTTTCAAAATCTAAACTAATGGTCATCTCCGGGGTAAACTAATTGCCAACTCTTTAGGTGACTGTCTTGATCTTCAATTGCGTTGCTTCCGATGGTTATTTGGTTTAGTGAGGTTCATCCAATGTAGAGTGTCTGAAAACAAAACCTTTATATGCATTTAAACTCAAGTGGTAACTAGGTGTTATGATTGGATAATGATAACAATGAAGATACATGTTATGAATTTTTCACCACAGACAGGCTTGATCAAAGCCCTTCACAAATCATTACCCTCGTGTAGGTACAATGGTTGTTTCATATTCATTCTGCGTTCCGAATAAGATTGTTAAATCGTTCAACCCGAGCTCATAAGCTATGCACATTGTACGTCATTATTTGGCAATTTCTACATATGAACGACATATCAAAGGGGCAAAAGAACGATTTTGTGAAATTTTATTTATTCAAATTTACTTAAATAAAGATAAGTATATTCCAAATGTAAATTCTTTAGAGGGCGAAATTTCTCTTAACTTAATTTGGTAATTAAGTACTAAGCAAAAACCACTTGCGGGCATTTTGCGTGTGGACACCTTTAAAACATTTCTAGTGGGTAAATTGATTTTCATAGCTTAACCACTCATGTTACGTCCCTTTTGAAACTGCTTCTGATTGAAAACGTTATCTTGCGATTGGAATTTTTTTTTCGTTTTCGAAATCATGCACCTTATTCATCAAAAAAAGTTCTACTGCTTCTTTGTCACCTATTTTCTGAACACCAGAAATTAGTGTAGTTCACAGAGAAATCAGTTATTTTTACATTTCAACCTCGTCTCAATACAAAACTCAAACTGATTAGTTAATTATATTAAGGATTTCTGTCGAATACTGCATGTTTTGATAATAATAATAATGATAATAATAAAGATAATGATAATGATAATGATAATGATAATGATAATGATAGTGATGATGATAGTGATAGTGATGATGATAGTAAAGATGATGATAATAATAATGATGATGATGATGATGATGATGATGATGATGATGACGACGACGACGACGACGACGACGACGACGATGATGATGATGATGATGATGATGACGACGACGACGACGACGACGACGACGACGATGATGATGATGACGATGATGATGATGATGATGATGATGATGACCCGTTCAACGTTGTACCTGAGGGAATTAAACATAGCTAATAAGCGCTTTTATAAGATGGATTGAATGAGTTGAATGCGGATTACGTACCCTGCCTGAGACCACAACACAACATGAGACCGAGGTTACAATGATTTGTGTCTTCAACCAAATTCAACAAAATCTCATATGTTTCTGCATAGATTCACTGGTAACGGAATTAAATTAGATTTAATTTTGATCGGACTGATCCCCTGCTGGATTCGAACCCAAAACGTGAACTTTGGCAAATGAGGCTAGCACTCTAACATTTCTACCTTTGTGCTCAACAGTGTGGATCCAGAAGTTGCCCACCATAACAATTTCCATGACGTGTGTACTCAAATATGAATATACGGCATGCATATTGATTCTTACAGGGATTGACTTGAACGATTTTCGTCCTACTGTTACGTTTTGAAGAATTTGAAATAATATTGAAGAGCAATTCGCGTTTTACCATTCTCACTCTTCCCTTTCCCCTACCTACACGCCCCTGAAGATTAACATCTCTGAGAATAAAAGATAAAACGAAAACCAAACAAACACCGATATGGCTCCATCAAAATATCCCTTCTATTTCGGTACAACACATATTGAAGAGAAAATCACGTTTCATTCCTCCCTCAACTTTAACAGATGTATCCTGCGAATATCCCGCTCCCTAAAATACACTAAGATCACAATACAGTATGAAGACGGAGGCCCCAGGGATTTTGCCCCACGGGTGGCAATGTCAAGCGCCCGGGCCGCAATTGATAGCTTTAATGTATGGAAGCCATGTAGGGTCTAATTGCTGATTACCAACGGGAGAGGCTGAAAACAGGCCGCTAGAGGGCGATAGTGCTCTTGTAACAACACTTGAAGGGTCGTTGTGAACCGGAGATGCTATAATTATACGATTAGTGCCGAATTACATGTACACTTCATAAAAGTGTTGCTAATTAAGGCACGATACTATCAATTTCTTTGATTCGTTCTTGTTTATTTTCGCACGCAAGCCGCTATCTTGTGTTGACACGCTGGGTTTGTGCTTTGATACGCGGCTGATATTGGTTTCCGCTTTAAGAGCTAATACTGCTTTGCGCTTGGCATCTTTTTTCCGCATTTCTAACTGATGCATTTAAGTGTTGGCATAAACATTAAATTTGTTATCAAAATAATTGAAAAGCTGAACAGTAAAAAATTTTGAATTTTGCTTTGAAAAAAAATTACGATGGCAAATTAGGCATTTTTTGTAATGTAAACAGATGTTAAAGTTTTTGATGAAGAAAAATCAACTTTGCATCCATTATTCTTAACCAATGATTCAATTAACAAGATTCTGTAGTCAATATTTTCGATTAACTTCTACAGGTCATTATTCTTCAGATAGTCCTGTATATAGCTGAACATTTTTATACATTGTGAATTTATTCTCATTCATTATCAACATATACTGAACACTTATTGAGAGCAATATATCTAAAGTTTTTACTTATATATTATCTATATTGAAATGGTATACTGAATAATCAGTTGCACACTGGTCAAAATTTAATATCAATGATGAAAATGAAAATGTCCCTTTCTGATATCAACCTTTTCTCTTTCCATAATTATTGTTCAGGTCGGTCGTAACTTTGTAATTCGGGATAACAATTTCTGCAATGGAAGAATTATTGTACTTTTTTTGGTCACTTTCTGGGTTCGAAACCACTTCTCGGGTAAGACACCACCACCGAGGCCGATCGTACTTTGTACATAGGCTCCGTGATATTTACTACATAAAGTTCTCCTTACCCCGATGTGTCTTTTAAGAAAGTATAGTTTTGAGCTGGACTATTATAGTTAAAGCACGAGGACGGTATAATAGTTTTATACGAAAAACTAAAGTCACGTGGTCTAGCAATCCAAATATGATGGTTAATATTACCATCGTGTCAGACGGATAAATTGAGAGAAAATTATCTAGGTTTTTCCCCTTTTATACATTTAGGCACATCCGATTGAAATTTTTTTGGTGCTCGTAATATCTTTCATTACATTGTGACATCGATCGATCTTAAACTAAAAACAAACAAATAAACGTATTCAATCTGTACACCATTTAAACTTACGACATGGGATGGGTAGAAAATCATTTATAAATGTATGAAGTTTCGTTTTATTTGATTCCATGCGAACGCTGAAAACAGCGCTTCACACATCACATTTGGTGTTTTTCTTTCATTTAAATGCAGCGTTGACATCTAAAAAATTATATTTCATAAGATTTTATTTGATGATATAAAATAACCAATACGTCAGATTTAAATTATTTTGGACATACTTGCAAATATTTAACAAATTATACCTCATTAAAAAAAACTGTCCTGATGAATTCCAACCTGTGCATAAAGGGCATACGTATAGATTATTTCATGTAAAACCTATATTTGGATTCTTATAGGTATATGTATATGTATGTATGTAAAAGAAAAACGGACTTTAGTTATTTTCTTTTATGATTATTTGAACATAGAAGAATTTTTTTGGTTTTATTGATTTCTGTTTTCATATGTTTATGTGTGAACAGATATAAACCTTTCGCTTATCGCCTACGTGTGTATTTGACATGTAAATCTGTCTCCCATATGTTTGAATATTGGTATCGATATATAAATATACACACATACAAGTGCAATTATGTTTATATACTTATATCTTTCTTCCCTCCTCGTTTATGATTTAAATAGAAGTTCATTTCCGACAATATTATATGTATTCGAATAGATAAAATAATTAAAGGAAAGAAATCAGCAAACAGGCTAGAGCATCCAAAATAAATGCATCAAGCATAAACTGCATGCGGCAATTTTCTCGTGAAGACCTTTAAATCATTCCAGTAAGGGCAAGTGATCCGCGTAATTTTTTTCGAACTTGGTACAATTTCGGTAAAGAAACCTTTATCATGACTTAGGAAATGTCTAGCAATTTGTAGCAGTTTTTTCTTTTTTGTGATATCCCTATCATTCCATATACGGACGTGCTACATTTTTGAATATTGAACATATATATATATATATATATATATATATATATATACACACACATACGCACACCCCCGCACACCCCCACATACTAATATATATATTACAATAATAAAGAATTGGTATATATTCTCAATCTGCGTAAAGCCCTAATCAACATATAGGATAATCATCTGGTTCTATAGTTCTATAGTTCTCTGATGTCGTCAGTCCGAAGACTTCCGATGACTTATATGAACAGTCACCATATACCAATAGATAAAAGTGTATGTGTTGTATTACCTAGCCAGTGTTTTCATCATAACTAAAGTTATATCCTACTTACATATATCATAAAGAAGCAATAACCTCACATTCATATTCACGTCTCACGTCTATAAAGGCATAACTTTCTTTGAAACCAGTATACTAGTTGCGAATGGTGAAATACAAATCCATCCTTCGTCGGTTGCAATGTTAAGCCGCTTTTCAATACATCCTCAACAAAAATAGTTAAGACCCACCCACACTTCCGGCACTGAAATATTACAAAGTTTACAGTATTGCCAAGATAATGCAATAATGCTAAACACAAAGGTGGTCTTTAGCCTCTCTTGTACAGTATAAAACGAACTTTCTGCTATAAGATATAGCAAACCCTATACACCTGTCTGTGATAGAATATGCCCTTTCTGTGATAATGAATTGCTTTTTTAATCGAATGTCACTCTGATCTTACTTATAATATGTTTAATGTTTTACTTATCTTTGATATAACGGATAAAAAACAGTTAATGTTAATATTACTAACGTTCAAGATGCTGAAGGTGCCAAAGTTTTAGCTAATATAGTGACAAATATGTTATTAAGGCGCGAAAGGTTTGTCTAAAATGTTTATCTATTCATTTTAGTATCTTTTTATGATTTTAAATTCATTATTTGTACATATGTATATTATCGTGTAAGACTAGTATCTCATAAGGCCTACGCGGCTGGTTTTTTTAGTTTTGCTACATACATACTTTGTTTTAACATGTAACTGGCGAGTGACAATTAATTAAAATATTTCTGTCCTGTCTGTCTATAATTTCGTCACGCAAGATCGAGCTCTCTTCGTAATAACAGAATGCTGAGAATGCATGTGGTTGATAAATCTTTTATTAGATATGACATCATAATCATATTTTAAGTGAAAGTGTATTTCCTTAGTGAATAAATGCAGCCAAGTAAATAACTCTCTGAGAAGTAATATGGGATTGCATTTTTGATTGATTCAAAAAGATTTAACATGATCAATGGAAACATGTCATCAAGATGTAATGAAGATTGCCGACAATTTCGAATTTGATGCGTACATTATAGTGAAAATCTAGAATCAAGCTCTCATTGAAAATCAGATAAAGTCCCACCTCTGGCGCGGACCAATTACTCAAACCTTAGTTATAAAAAACGTATATAGCAGACAACTATATAGATGTTTTTTTAAAAGTTTTTAAAGGTTACGTGTTAATACCGCTGCAGTACATATATAAGGCCGTCGTTCGCTTACCATTAAAACTATCATTATCAAAAAGTCGGCATATAGGGTTGTTAATGCAGATTGATTGGTATGTTTTTCATACCAAATTCATGTTTTTTCAACCATGCTCATGTTTTTCAAATTCACATCAGCATAAATAATTTGGCACAAAAGTAAAAGATATTTCAAGAAACACCAAGTATCCCTTTAACAGTGAGAAATCGACACAGGTAGAAATGATAGGCTACGCACTAGTGTAAAACGTTCAATGTTTAGGAAGTATTATGTATATGCTCCCTTTGCTGCCATCGACACGGTTTTCCCCTTCTTAGCGCTAATGCACTACTTTTTGTTGCGGTAATTGAGCGGAAGGAGGGGTGCAATTAGGCCAATCAATGATATCAATAGACAGCGAGACACCTCAATTGAAGCGCTAATTCCACAGTAAAATCTGCCTACTCGAGCTGAAGGTTGTATCGATTTGCTTGCACTGATATCCCCACTCGTCTGTTAGAAATACCTAATTATTATCATTATTAGCATTATATCATCATTTTCATTTTGTATTTTAGCCCAATTTACAATTGTTCTATTGCAGACATTATATATAACGTTGTTTATTATGCAATTGACATGAATCTCTAATCTTCAATCACTATCCCTTTGACCTAAAACCCAGTTGACAAAATTAAATGTATTATTGAATAAAGTGTGAGCCACAATATAACAAGGAAACGGTTGTTAATTATCAAATAGAATAAATTCTTCCGAATTAAAAGTTGTGTTACTTGAAACCTATCGATGGAGTACTGATTGTAAATCATAGATTTTCAGGTTTCATAGGTTTCGTTTTCAGTATTGCCCAGTGGTTGAGTTGTTGAAGTATTGGAACATTTAGTGCTGGAGATTGATGACAGACTGTTGATTATAATGTCACGAATAACTTGTATAAAAGAAAAGAAAGAAAAAAGAAAGAAAACTTATTTATGCAGATATGTTATTGGTTAAGAAAGTTTGAATCTTTTTCAATTATTCAACCCCCCCCCCCCCCCTCCCCCCATCAACGTCAAAACATCTCCGATTATCTTTAGTCGGAGAAGAAATAATTAAGCTAAAACCACTAGCGGCCTTTTTTTAACAAATTGTATCAATTTGGTGTACGGAAATTGATTCGTAGCATAGCTAAGCTGAAAGTGGTACGTTCGTTTAGAGCAGCTTCGTTTGATTAAAAAACATTGTTTTGTAATTTGTAAATTTTATTTTCGTTTTCGTTTAAGTAAACGTAAAATGCATGTGCATTTCGTGTGATTTGTGTACTTACACGTCTTTATTGCGAGAAGCAATTTATAGCAGTGATATATATTCTTTAATTACAATTCATCCTGATAGATCAGCGTATATGAATCCGCTCTCGCTCCTTCCTAATGCCCAAGGCCTAGATTTTCGAAGCTCTCTTAGTGCTAAGATAGTCGTAAGCCAATGTTAATGTATGGTACTTACGACTATCTTAGTGCTAAGAGAGCTTCGAAAATCTAGGCCCTGATCTCTTTCAAGCCAAAACCCTCGTATCGCTAGCTATGTAACCAGCCAATGAGACGACTCGCCTTCAGCAACAGCGGCACAACCCGATGGAAAAAATCTGTTGAGTTCAAGATAGTAGCTTCAAGCTCCTTGCTTAACGACATTTCATTGGCTGAAAAAATAACAGGTGAACTTAGCCACGAATACCAAGCTGATCCAGCCGTACGAGACATTTGGCCCGAAGGAGATCAGGGTTTAAGGAAGGAAGAGCATATTATTTTCACTGTTATACATCCTACTGAATTGTGGAAAAAGGGGGGCGAAGAAACATCGTGCCTTGATTTTCACGACGCAATAAAACCCGTCGAACTTTGTCCAACAAATTCACACCTTGCATTTTTAACGTTTTAAAAACTGATTTACAGACGAGTTTGTCAAGGATACTTGCCATGTTTCTGTTTTTGAAACACAATGATTTAATCATTTCAAAATATCCTTGTGACTCGTTTTGAACACAGTGAACTCCTGCATGTTAATCTAAAAGTGAAAAAGAATTGTATGAAAGTTTGTCTCTTTATTTGCTAGTCGACGTGACATATCATTTCTAATGACTGCTGAAATAAATCTTCGATACAAACAGCTTTTGAACTTTAAAAACGTTAAACCCTTTGTCGAGGAAATGCCAAACGCCGTGTGACGTTTGTCAGGTACATGATACATTAAATGTCGCCTGTTATAAAAACATAGATATACCTGAAAAAGAACGTGTATGTTTTTTCTGGTACGCAACACAATTGTTCATGTCATCACGATATTGCTTCATTAAAAAGATAGGTATCTCTTATGTAAAAGTAGGACGTATATCCCGGTTGTTAATGCGTCTGACTTTGGATTCGCTCCAGGTTTGAATTCAGTCTTTCTTCAGGTCTTTCTGCAACAGTGACTTCTAAGTGAAAACTATGGTGAAATAGTACACTGAATCTGTGCCACTTTTGGTTTGCTGGTTTCAGATTCACTGCCATGGGTTTCCTTCTTCGTGCAAATACAGTCGAACCTCGCTAACCCGGACCCCGGATAACTGGAAACCTCGCTATCCGGACGCACATTTTCAAACCATGTCTGTACATTTGTGCTGAAATCTGATGCAGATAACCGGACGATTTTCACATGTAACCAAATCGTCCGGATAAACGAGGTTCGACTGTATACTTGAAGTGCGGTGTAAGTGAAAGACGCGTAAAAGCTTCGTTAAACCCTGAATCAACTCACTGTTTACCTGTATGTTGACCGGAAGGACTATCAGGTAAAATGACGAATCGTCACTACACATGTACATGAATAGAAATAAACGTATCGATTATACAAGGGTAAATAAAACAGTTCGTAGATTGACACAGAAAACAAGATAAAAGTATTACTCTTTGCATTTTATTTTTCAACATGGTCTCCAAAACATGTTGACCTGCTATGTTCCAGCTTCTTTTTGCCAATCTTGTAGAACTTCGCATCCTGGGTTTCAAGAAATCTCTCTACGGCAGCAATCAGACTGTTGTTAACAGCAAAAACACGTCCACGTAAATAGTTCTTTAGATTTGGAAAGAGGAAGAAGTCCATTTGTGCCAAATCTTGGGAGAAGGGTGGATGTGAAAGAATTTCACAGCCACATTCGGTCGTGGCAGTGACAGCAACAGGTGCTGTGTTGACGGGAGCATTGTCCTGAAGGAGCAGCACTCCTGCATTCACCTTTCCCGCCGCTTGGCCTTGATGGCTTCACTTAATTGTCTCAATTCATTAGCATTACATGCCCTGTTGATAGTTTGGCCTTTCTCTATGTAATCGATCAAGATGATACCCTGGCTACCTAAAAAATACCTTTCCAGCAGATGGAACTTGCTTGAACTGTTTTGGGGACGGGCATTTGGCATGCCTCCATTTGTTTGCTTTTGTTTTTGGTTTCTGAATGGAAATGATGTTCCAACGTCTCATCCTTGATCATTAATCGTTTCAGAAAACTATCCGTGTCTCCCCTGAGCCAAAAGTTCCTTTGAAATGTCCCGGCGTTAAAAATCTTATCACCCATATTGCAGAGAGCTTGCCAGTGTGAAGGATATCTGTCAGTATTGTGTATACCGACAATAATCTAGTGCCCAGTTTCTCGGCTATGTGTTGAATGGCCACTTGTCTGTGAACAGCATCAACTTGAACACTGCTGGTGAAGGTTCTTGGCCGACCAGAGCTGGCATCATCTTCAACACTCTGCCGGCCACGTTTAAATTCAGCAACACCCTTGGTAACCGTGGGGAAGAAAGGGAGTCATCACCAAACTTATCGACCATATGTCTTCATTGATTTCCTGTGCATACATTCCTTTCCTTGACAAATAATTGCACGCTTTAAACATCATTCATTTTTCCAGTTTCTTCACTTCTGTGCAATTTGGTATGTGACATCGCGAAATCCTTTCTACAGATTGTTGCAAAATTTTGTGACTATCTTCAGAAAAGATTACTTTCCGGGTTAATATATAATTTAAAAGTGGATTGTTACATCATGATTATTCTTAGAACTTTTTTTATTTACCCTCGTTATCTTTCAAGAATAACAAAAATGTTTGATTGAAAGAGTTATTGTGTTATGATTGTATATAACATCTACGACTGCGGATGATCGGGTTAAGCCCTGATATGTTTTGATTATGTGAATACAATACATTTGACACAAACTAATGTTTATTATGGACAACGTGAAGAAATAAATCATTAAAAAACCGTGCAACTACCCCTATAATCGCCTGTACATAATGATATAGTTATATTCAAGTACATAGAGCTGAGTAAACGGGTTTTTTTCCTGGTAAGGGGGGAGGTCTCTTCTATTTATCATGATATTTTTAGTTCTTGTATCCAAGACAGTGGTCCCTGTTGACTTCATCAAATATCACTAATTTCTTATAATATATTTTGCAGATTAGAAAGCCTTTCTTCAAAAACGGATTCAAACGGAAAACTTGGACTCCCAGCTAAACGAGGCAGAGAAGAAAACTCTGGATTCTACAGCAACTGGTGACGTGTATGACGTCATCATCGTCATCATGACGTCTAATAGACAACGGACTGTAACTATTGTGACACGAACATGACCCCGCCTGACGCCCGTGATGCCTGGAGAACGAATCGTTGAATATTGCCTGATTGGAACCCCGTACCAAATAAAACACGTAATGTCCGCACCGACCAACATTTCACATATCAACTTTGACAAGACAAGAAATCTCTGAAATACCAAGAAATGTGTAAATACAATTATTCAATCATTTATTTTCCACAGGACTGTTATGCATGATGAAAGACTGCAAGCATTAAATGTACCGAACTCCAGCTTTCAGCCTTGTTGTTTCATAATGCGTGTGTGGTCTAAGTACGATGATGGATTTAAAATCTCATTGAAATCAGATGAAACCTAACGCTCGAACCACTCTCTGCCTTTCTGATTTGAGTATCGCACCAGTGCTCGTGTCAGATAACCCTGTCATTGACCTTTCACCTATAATCTACATTCAAATAATTGGAGGCTCTCTATATGAAATCGTGCCATTTAATTTCTAAACCCGTCGCTTATTTTTTATGGAGTAGGCTATCGAGCAGTATCAAGATCAGAAACGCAGAGAGGACAGAGTGATAGTTTTGTTGAATTTGTTTTCTCCCTATACACTGACATTCCTATAATGTAACTTTTCCTGTAAACTTCAATATTTATTTGGTCCGTATTGTGTCCATTCTCTGCCAGGCGAGTTAGCTTGAGTAATATCGTCCGACGCTAACCTCTGTTTGAACATGAGCACTTTGCCATACATTGACAGTTTTTCATCAAGGCTTAAAATGCGATGCAAATTATCTGCAGAATTTCAAAGACCGAAAACGCTTTCTGCATAGGAAGCTTGCTTGTTGTTATATTCGTCAATCTTCCTCCGCAAAGTTAAACTAGCGCCAGTCAGAATCACTGGCTAATACAAGCCTTGCTGCCTGACGCCAAATTCCGTGGTTTGAGGAAAATTTCACAGAGCACAGAGAAGATGCAACCTTCATTACTTTCCTAGGGTACTATTAAGGTTTGACGGAGCAGGCTTTACGCATAAATGTTTGGGAAATGCTTCTAGGCTTAAATAAGTGAAAAATGAATGCTGGCAATAGCAAAGCCTTGCAAGGAAAGATAGTGTCTATGCCATGATTCCATGGCCATAATACCGACCGTTTTATGTCAAGAAGGCCTGCGGCACGCGGTTTATTTTAGTTATCCCTAAGCAAACGGAACTTTTTTCGGAATAAGAAAATTATCACTTTTAAAAGGGCGTCGCTGATTGCACACCAAACTTTCATTGCTTTTAATATGTTTCGAAACCATGAAGTGTTCAAATGAACATAGGTTAGCGCAGAAGGACATTAGTTTATTATTCACCAGTATCTGACGGCACCTTGTGCCAGCTTTATCATAAAAAATATTTAAGGACCTATATATGTGAGTGGTATTCACTCCGAAAGATGAAAAAGAATATAATAAACTATCATGAAGGAAATAGTAAAATGGCATTAAATTTAAATGTCTACATGGATTAATGTTGTTATGAATGATAAAAACAAACACAGCCAGAACAGTTCAAATCCGTCTCAACTACAGCCTCAATGTACCTTACTTCAAACAAACAAAACAAATAAGATAAAAAGAACTGTTACAGTTAGGAGGTCGAAACACATGCGTTCTTTACATGACCTTAATGCGATATTTACAACGAGGTGGTATTCCTGTCGTAATACTTGGATGTAATTCAAAGGTTGGAGGAACGTGCCTACGTAGCAAAACATGATAAACAGGACAGGCCATCTTTTTATTCAGTATTTTCTTCCCATACGCCTATTTTAAGGTATTATCAGTCACGTACCATGTCAATATTCAATACAAAAGTGCCATCATGATTGTTACAAATGCTTCAGTATTAAGAATGGTATACACAAAATTGTTACGCAGTATAATGTTTGCATACACTAAGCATTTTCTAAGCACTCATTTCTAATTCGTTGAATGGCAATGAATACCCGCAAATAAGCTAGGACTATCACCACGAAATGATACATCATGTCAACTACATAAATTGACACAATGAACTTTTATGAAAGTTCAGCTGCATGTCTTCTGTCCTACAGGTATATTAAGCCGGGAATTTTAACTTGACATTCTTATATCTCTTACAAAAATGGAACAATCACAAAGTCCCTTTCACTTAGAAGTTTGTAGGCAAAAGAGAGGTCGCTCTTTAACTTCTAACAACTATCGGTCATGTTAAAATATTGATGAATAGTTGCGTTTTGTAAAATGTCCGGGATTCGTTTTAAAGAGCCACTCCGAGAGTTTTTGGAGTCATATATGCCAACCTTAATCAATGGTGTCATTTGATCGCGAATTATCGACTGTTACCAAAAAAATACATTTTAAAGCTTATTGTTTTTTTAACAGTGACAATATGAAGGTAGAACGTCGCAACCGGACAGTGGCGCGCGTCAAATAGTCAAACGCAAGTTTGGAGACTTATCTAAAACAGCCAAGAGGGCAGTGAGGAGTTGATAGTGTTTGTTAGGTTATATAACTAGTATCCATGTATATTGGACGTGATATCTACACCTCTGTGCATTCATAAGGATGTTTTTATATTTTCATGGAAAAGAAGTATTTGTCATAGATATGTCTTTTTGACATGAAAAGTTAAGATGTTTTGATTTTATATCTCCACATATGACACATAGGTTCATATCAAAGATAGATGCTATGTTTTGAAAATCTCGGAGTGGCTCTTTAAACAACAACTGTCACAGGAATGATGTAGTGTAGAATGAATGTGTTGAAATGAAATCGCTGGTAATCTACTTGTGTTAGCTACAGAACAAATATTTAACAACATCAATCATCTCACATCAACAGCCCTGTATATTATGCTACGCTGTAATGAAAGATAGATACGATGATAAACATTTATTTAGCTTTTAATATCAGCATAAAGAAAAACAGAAGCAGAAGGAGAACATTGGAATCAATCACGAAACGTCATGGTGGCACGTGGTCTTGATAATCAATCAGTTGACCGCTATTCATGAAGTTCAGCAATATCGGACGCGGCTCGCTGGGTGGATGGGATAACGAGTCATTGCTTGATAATCTGAGAGTTTGAAGAGTTGATTCCCGGATACACGAGCTATGAGATTTGTGGTTTCTACTTGGGCAGGAGTCTTAGTTCAAAATATGCCCCTGTTCTACAGACAGAAAATGGGTACCCGGTAAAAAAAAGTGTGTTGTTGGTAGGCCTAACCTTCTTGCGACAAATATATCAGCTTAGGTTACCTTGGTGGTAATATTGTTGATTGCACTTTGAGCATTCACTAGTGGATGGAAATGTACGCTTTGTAGATATCCACATTATTGTTATTATTGAAACAGGGAAAGTAAGTGAACGCATGAAAGAAATAGTATGAATAGACATGCAAGTGTTTGCAATCAATCACATGACGTCATGAGAATTCACACAGAACGTGCATGATGCAGTATGAATAAACATGCAATTGCTTGCAATCAATCACAAATCGTCATGAGAATTAACACAGAACGCGCATGATGCAGTATGAATAAACATGCAATTGCTTGCAATCAATCACAAATCGTCATGAGAATTAACACAGAACGCGCATGATGCAGTATGAATAAACATGCAATTGCTTGCAATCAATCACAAATCGTCATGAGAATTAAAACAGAACGCGCATGATGCAGTATGAATAAACATGCAATTACTTGCAATCAATCACAAATCGTCATGAGAATTAACACAGAACGCGCATGATGCAGTATGAATAAACATGCAATTGCTTGCAATCAATCACAAATCGTCATGAGAATTAAAACAGAACGCGCATGATGCAGTATGAATACACATCCAAGTGCTTGCAATCAATCACGAAACGTCATGAGAATTAACACAGAACGCGCATGATGCAGTATGAATACACTTGCAAGTGCTTGCAATCAATCACAAAACGTCATGAGAATTAACACAGAAAGTGCATGATGCAGTGTGAATACACATGCAAGTGCTTGCAATCAATTACAAATCGTCATAAGAATTAACACAGAACGCGCATGATGCAGTATGAATACACATCCAAGTGCTTGCAATCAATCACCAATCGTCATGAGAATTAACACAGAACGCGCATGATGCAGTATGAATACACATCCAAGTGCTTGCAATCAATCACAAAACGTCATGAGAATTAACACAGAACGCGCATGATGCAGTATGAATACACATGCAGTTGCTTGCAATCAATCACAAATCGTCATGAGAATTAACACAGAACGCGCATGATGCAGTATGAATACACATGCAATTGCTTGCAATCAATCACAAAACGTCATGAGAATTAACACAGAACGTGCATGATGCAGTATGAATAAACATGCAATTGCTTGCAATCAATCACAAATCGTCATGAGAATTAACACAGAACGCGCATGATGCAGTATGAATACACATCCAAGTGCTTGCAATCAATCACAAAACGTTTTGAGAATTAACACAGAACGCGCATGATGCAGTATGAATACACTTGCAAGTGCTTGCAATCAATCACAAAACGTCATGAGAATTAACACAGAAAGTGCATGATGCAGTATGAATACACATGCAATTGCTTGCAATCAATCACAAATCGTCATGAGAATTAACACAGAACGCGCATGATGCAGTATGAATAGACATCCAAGTGCTTGCAATCAATCACAAAACGTCATGAGAATTAACACAGAACGTGCATGATGCAGTATGAATAAACATGCAATTGCTTGCAATACGTCATGAGAATTAACACAGAACGCGCATGATGCAGTATGAATAAACATGCAATTGCTTGCAATCAATCACAAATCGTCATGAGAATTAACACAGAACGCGCATGATGCAGTATGAATAAACATGCAATTGCTTGCAATCAATCACAAACCGTTTTGAGTATTAACACAGAACGCGCATGATGCAGTATGAATAAACATGCAATTGCTTGCAATCAATCACAAACCGTTTTAAGTATTAACACAGAACGCGCATGATGCAGTATGAATAAACATGCAATTGCTTGCAATCAATCACGAAACGTCATGAGAATTAACACAGAACGTGCATGATGCAGTATGAATAAACATGCAATTGCTTGCAATCAATCACAAACCGTTTTGTGTATTAACACAGAACGCGCATGATGCAGTATGAATAAACATGCAATTGCTTACAATCAATCACAAAACGTCATGAGAATTAACACAGAACGTGCATGATGCAGTATGAATAAACATGCAATTGCTTGCAATCAATCACAAAACATAATGAGAATTAACACAGAACGCGCATGATGCAGTATGAATACACATCCAAGTGCTTGCAATCAATCACAAAACGTTATGACAATTAACACAGAACGCGCATGATGCAGTATGAATAAACATGCAATTACTTGCAATCAATCACAAAACGTCATGAGAATTAACACAGAACGTGCATTATGCAGTATGAATAAACATGCAATTGCTTGCAATCAATCACAAAACGTCATGAGAATTAACACAGAACGTGCATGATGCAGTATGAATAAACATGAAATTGCTTGCAATCAATCACAAACCGTTTTGAGTATAAACACAGAACGCGCATGATGCAGTATGAATAAACATGCAATTGCTTTCAATCAATCACAAATCGTCATGAGAATTAACGCAGAACGCGCATGATGCAGTATGAATACACATGCAAGTGCTTGCAATCAATCACAAATCGTCATGAGAATTAACACAGAACGCGCATGATGCAGTATGAATAAACATGCAATTACTTGCAATCAATCACAAATCGTCATGAGAATTAACACAGAACGCGCATGATGCAGTATGAATAAACATGCAATTGCTTGCAATCAATCACAAACCGTTTTGAGAATTAACACCGAACGCGCATGATGCAGTATGAATAAACATGCAATTGCTTGCAATCAATCAGAAACCGTTTTGAGAATTAACACAGAACGCGCATGAAGCAGTATGAATACACATACATGCAAGTGCTTGCAATCAATCACAAAACGTCATGAGAATTAACACATCGATTCTACGCTTGTAGTGATAGACGCAAGCGACACAATTGCAAGACAAAAAATATTTGATTTACATTGCCAGTGAAGAAATGTGTGAGTCATGGCAATATTATGATGAAATTTATATTCATATGTACATGTTGAAATCCAGTAAGCTCCTGAAAAATGTTAGCGATGGAATTGTAAGGCAATGAATTAAAGAGACACTCCGTGATTTTAAATTGGTTTCTTTACGTGTCAAATCAGCACTTATGATAATATTCATTCAAAAAGGGTAAAATACACAGATCCCAATGAAACTAAGCCATGATAATTATTAATTCATTATGATATCGAACATCACATTTTTGTATGTACCAAATCTGAAATCACACGTACATTGTAAATAAATACTACTCGTGTAATCTCTCAACACTACCCAAGTCTTGTAGTAATAATAATGATAATGATAATAATAATAATAATAATAATAATAATAATAATAATAATAATAATAATAATAACAATAGGGTATTTTATAGCGCACATATCCACACAGAATACAGTATGAATGCATTAGTACTGCTGAGTGAACAGAGGCACATTTTGAATAAAGTCCTTTGCCTAAGGAGACACCACAAGCTTCTCAACTCGTGCATCAGTGCGGGGCAGGGAATAACCCTTGAACTCTCAGTTAACACTCTCTTTTAACTGGTGTCGATAAGAACAGCAAAGCCACATCATTACCGGTAAAGTAGCAATATAAAAAGAAAAATATTGAAATCAAATATGAACGAGCACTTTCAATTCTCTGCTCTGTTAATTGAAAAAAGTTTGCTAGATTATATATCATATTGCAACACTAACATATTTATCACCTATGGAAAATACATTGACGTAGAGCGATCATCACATTGCGGGATGATTTCAGGCTGAAAAAGCAGTGTTGAATGTTAAATCGGATAAGAAACAAACTCTGTAAATCAAATTTGCGCGAAAGAAAAATTTAGCGATTTATATATATAGAATGCAATGTAGTACAAAAATAATTAATAAGTAATAAGTTGTAGCTACATCACTAGTTCATGCTGCTGTTTGAACATTCTTTATTGTGGTCTTTACTTATTTTTGTACTACATTTGTCAAATAAACGTTGAAAACAAATTGAGACTCAAACTATGTATAAAGGTTTGGTTTGTATATGAGTACGACGATACATATTTCATATTCTTTTATACGTTTTATAATACTTTGATAACTTTTGGTTAGTTAGCATTAGCATCGAGACTGTTTGGACTTTTACACTTCTTATGAACGTTAAAAAGGTAAGTCGATATTAAACGTTTTATGATAATCATTTAAACGGCGAGAATAACACAAACTTATTTGTTAAAAAAACAACGTAAATCAAATAATAGTTCCTCAGTTGGTAAATAGCACTGTATTTGTAACCCATGAAACGTGTCATGTTGTGGATCCTTAACAATCTCATTGAAATCGGTCGAAACATGTACCTCGTACCTCGCTGCTTCAAAAGCGAGGTACAAAGGACAAGTTTCGTCTCATTCAAATGAGATTTGGGATCCTTAATGAAATTAAACGAAGCGTCAGTAAAATAATGCTTAAACGGGTCGCATAGTAACAAATGTTGCAATTCCCTAAAAGCTGGTTACTGACTAGCCAAAGATAGTGTGTGTCTACAAATAAAACTTTTTACAATCTATCTTATTATCTGGCTTGCACAGAAAATTCTTTTTAACAAGTTGCTTAACCGAAACCATTTTGTCGAAAGGAGATAACTTTCATATTCAGAATGTCAATTCATGAATATTTTTCACACAGAATAATCCTTTAATAAGATTCTCCTCCGGAATAATTTTTTCCAAAGTAGATAATGTTGTCATCTTCAAAATGTCAAATAAGAATAATTTTCATAGAGAAATCTTTGAATATGATGCTTATCCGAAATCAATTTTTCAAAAGTAGATAAAGCTGTCATCTTTGAAATGTCAAATCAGAAATATTTTTCATATCACGACGATTCATGACAATTTTTGGTTACAAAGAAACCTACTCTGTCCAACTGCTCCTAATTGAGTTAATATCACGGAACGGATTGGCTCTGGTCAGCAGCTTATTGCGTGTACATTTCATCAATTTTGTACGTGGTTTGAATATGGGTCTCTTGAGGTCAAATCAGTTGAAGTTGCATCTGAAATATCAAAATTATATGATATTTTGTTTTTTCTTATTTGTAATAGAAGTTGAGATGTCCAAATTCTGTGTCAAATTTTCATGCATATTAGTTGAGTGGTTTACTAAGCACCAGCAAAATTTCTTTGTCGTTGAAACCTGCTGTAAATACGTTTCCGAAATAACGTTTGAGTCGATGGCGCGTAAGATTGTCCGGTTTTCGATCACACATCTCTACCTTTACCGTTTTACTGTAAGTGAAAACTTGGGCAATTTGATGTTAATGTTAAGAATCAACAACTACATGTACTTGTCGATCAAATAACACAAAGTTTACAGTTTGCAGTTTGACATGTTTGACATCCAACATACTTTGTGCCCCCATTTTGTAACACAAATAGGACATTCTAGGCTATGTGACGAAAGTCTCAAGAAGGGAACATTAGAAAACCGACCGCGTTGTCGAAAGAATCGATCAATGTACTTTAAGCTTTCGTGACAAACATTTTGCGGAAATCTTTGTCAACTGCGATGCTTTCGAAATAGTTTGCGCGAGGAATTAAAAATTCCTTTCTTTTTGATAAGATACTGAATAAGTTCGATGTCTCTGTTGGTGAAGGAACTATCTGTTACAATCATATGCATTTCACTGAGATAGTCTCTGTGTTAACTACCTTAAGGTTTTTTTCACCTCCTGGCGGTGAAAGCTCTAGATTATGTTCTTATCTCTTGGTTCTGCTTTGGAGTCATATCCTATCTGATCCCATCGGGGTAAGTTTTGTGGAAACGATATTCAAGGGCACAGTTCTCTTTTTTCATTGATGTTATTTGTAAATGATAATAACACAACACATGTGAAACTCGTTGGTTGATTTAGATATGATTTCTTTGCTTGGCATTCTAGAGTTTGAGTTTCTATTCAACTCGATATGTTAGGCATCCTGCTTCATCCGTTGATCGAGCTCCTTTCATATACCCTGATATCCTTTAGACCAAAAGCCTCGTGTCGCTAGCTATCTAACCAGCCAAAGGGACGACTCGCATCCAGCAACAGCGGCACAACCCGGATGGAATATTCCGACATTATATTATAACGACATTTCATTGGCTTAAACAATAACAGATGAGCACAGCCATGAACATCAAGCCGCGCCAGCCGTACGAGGGATTTGGCTCTAAAGAGATCAGGGTATATGGAAGGAGCTCGATCAGCGGATTTAATTACGACAATGTAGCAGGATGTAGGTTAGAGCGCTCACTCTGTAAAAGAAACTTAACAATGAGATGTGAAGCCAATCATCGGGGCTACGAGTATACAAAGACTTTCTATGGCATTACAAGGTATTGTTGATTACTGTTATCATGAATCATTTGTAAATCTATCTAATCTATCATTATATATAATTAAATATAGTTTAAATATAATTTTGTAAATCTACAGCTCCGTTTTCATGTCATTCTCTGGAATAATAATGGCGGAACGATACCCGATAGCGCAGGGCCTTTAAGACACAGTATTATGTGAATGTTATTGACTCTTGGTTTTGAGTTATTTCTACTAGTCTCCACTTCCTTGTTGAAAACATATTATGAATTGCCAACACGTTTTTTCTATAAAAAAAGGTTCCTAAGCGAATCGATATCGTTTTATGCAAGGACGTTGTACAGCGAAGTTATAAGCCTTTGTGGCTATCATATTTCAGTCACGGTACACTTTTCTGATACTTTTTTGTCAGTAACAATGATAGTTTGAAAGCCTTTGGCCCAGTATCAGGACAACTTAGTGTCTGTAAATTATCATCCTGAAAGAAATGAACTTACGAGACTTCTACTCAGCGAGTCGCACGACCATTAACGTCATATTCAGGTACCCATTTTTCAATGTTGATGAAGTGCTTTTCCCACGTACACAGCATAGTGTACAGACCAGGTGTCTCCCTCTGAATTCGAACCGGGCCGTTAGCCTGAGAGGCTAAAATGCTTCACCAAATTTTGTTTCTTTTAAGGAGTGTTATCCGATTGCATCAAAATTTAAAGCATAGCGGCTATCGACTGAAAACAGTCAAATGAAAAGAGCGGCAAAAGGTCACTCAAAAGTGGTTTAATTAAATGTACGTAATACATATATATAATTGAATGAGAAGTCTAACATACATGGATTCATACAGACACCCAATAACTTTTAAAACCTTTTTACAAAAAGACTAAACGAATATCGCATAAACGTCGGAGGCAAAACTTTTAATATAATTCCGTTATTTTCTTTTCTAAGTAAATAACTTATATATAATCAATGGCTTTCTGTAGTATGGGTAATTTCAGTCAAACCATTGTTAAACTTCCCCAGGAAGGTATAACTCGGGCCTGTTTTCATCGATTGCTATTTTAAGCCTTCATGATGCGACAGCTTTTGATTTGAGTTCAGCGCCCTCGTCGGCTTTAATTAGGATATTGGATTCTGTTTGGGCTGTCAGGTTTAAGCGAGGTACGCTACAGATTTGGAACAGAAACGTTGACGCAGAGACTGCAGGGCTTGAACTAGCCTGTAATCGAGAGAGGCGCAAGTTATTTAATGTATGACAATGGCGGCTTAGTGTTAAAAAATACATGTTTGTGTGAACAAATACCACTTACAATTTGATAAACTAAGAATGAATTTCATAATCGATCTGGCCTTGGTCTTAACATCTTATTTGTACACATGCACACGTACCAAATATATGACAACAGTTATGTTAATTAGAGCTTCAAAATACAAAACATAAAATTCCGAATGATTTGTTACAAAATAACTTATGAGATGATGCAGATGTATGTTGTTGAGATAATATTTAAGGTATGACATATTCATAAAATATATGCCGTCCTGAAAAAGAATAAATTGTTCTTTATTTTAGCATTGTACACATACGAATACATCTCTGGATTTGTTAATGAGTTAGAAAAATCATATGCAACTTCCAATTGAATGCTAAAAAAACATATAACATGAGGTGTTTGTTGCAAAGAGATTGTTCAAAGTACTCAGAAAGTACAGAAACGCAGGTTGCCAAAGGTAGAAGTACATGTAAAAGTAGAGGGCCAAGAAAATATAAGGCTGCGGTTGGTTGAAAATCAACACTAAATAGACCTGTAACTGCTCTATTTCCTTGCAGTTTCGTCAGTCTCATTGAAATCAGATTGAACCTTATCATTCGTATCTCGCAGTGCGGAAAGAGTAATAATTTTTCATCTGAAAATGTCTCGACAATGGATTGCCTCAGTTTTATCACACCATTGGCAAGTGTAAATATCTAAATGAGTTTTCAGTTTTCCTAATTTATTTCTTGTCGCCATTACATTACAATATTGAATGACAATCGGTTTTGAATCGGGTTTTTTTCCTGTGCGTTTCTTATTTTGCCTAGTATATGGATTTTCCTTTATTTTTAAGGCCACATCGATTAATAACGTGCTCACTGATGACACATAAAAATGTTAGTGGTGCGGCAAAAATGGTAATGTCAGCGATTTTCATGCTTCTAATATGACCTAATTCAGCGAGTATTAAACAAAGTAAACCCTGTTCAGTGTTAGATTTTTATGGAACTCGTGTATGGTATCAGAATCGCTTACGCTCTATAAGTATCACATCAATCACTCGTTTCACTAAAAGGTTACCAAACGGGACGTCGTTTTGTATTCTATATGTATACTACACTGACCAAGAATATTGAATATAAGTAAATAGACAGATGAAAAGGGATAGCCAGCTGGACGAGAAACTGCCGGCCCGAGCCTTGACCACTGTGTGACCACCCGGAATCGCCACACTGATAGACCGACCACGCCTCCTTCCGTCCGCCGATCTGAAGCACAATGTTAAGGGCATTGTAGGAGCATTTTTTATGTTTCATTGTTTACAAATAACCCTTTTAAATCTATGCAAATAATACCTTCTCTTGAGGAAAAATCATAGCATTACTCAACCTGATTCGTGTAGTCGTTGTAAACAGGGCGAGCCCTTCATGCTGCAATTTTATTGTGAACAAAGATAGTAATGGAAATCAAATTCCCATGGTTTAACCAAACTATGTATTTTCGTTGTAGAACTTTATTCATATCGAAAAAAAGTCTTCAGTTGGTCACATTGTTTTAGTTTTTTATCCCAAAAAAATACATGCTAATGTACAAATTCATTGAAATCTTTTGAGCAAACGAACTTCGATATTATCATTGATACGTAATATTTCTAGATCCATTTAGAAAATCTTACTGGTGGGTATGTTTAAATTGATGCAGATTTATCCACTTGATTGATATTTGATATTTGTCTTTGAACCAATTAGTTATGATTTTTTTAATATTCTATCAAAGCGCTCATCCTTTAATTAATCGTTTCAAAATTACAGGGCATTTTACTAATACACACTAAGCACACTAATACAAAACTAAGAGTAAGGCACCATCGAAGCCAAGAATCATCTCTATGTGTAAATTCCTTCTTGCTTTGTATAAGGGAGTATCCCTTGATGTGAATCCCGACAGCGCGCGCGACACCCGGACTAATTCGAACTGAGTTATTTATTCTTAATTTGAAAAGGAAAAAATCACTTTGTAGAGAGGTCCATTAAAAGTACCTCTATCATAAGTTCCTATACGAACCTCTGTTCCAATACGAGCTTTCTCGGTCTAGAAAAGTAGAAGACTGTTTCTTAAAAATATGTTATCTATGCCTGTTTTGTTTTCATAGGCTGAAATATCGCAAGATAATTTATGGAACCTGTAGCTTATATTAGAACAGAGGTTTGTAGATAGGTTTATAAGGGCGCTGTCTCCATCGAGAGATGCCCGAAAAGAGCTTATATTAGAACAGAGGTTTGTAGATAGTTTTATAAGGGTGCTGTCTCCGAGAGAAATGGTGTGACAGGTTAAGTAGAAAATGTTTGTACTGAATTCGTCACGTATTTTCTCATAATCTCCGCTTTGATATCGATTATGTTATACTTTTAAGTTTCAACATTATTGAATATTCATAGAATTCTCTACCTTTATAAGGTCCACCAAAACAGTAATAATAAGCCATGATTGTTATGTTTTCAGTGTAATATTTCTCACCAATTGGACACTGGAGAAGAACTGAGATCAATTTAGGATCATCGGTAGGTCTTAAATCACCTAAGATTCAAGCAAAACAAGAGAAAAGCACAGACATGACATATGAGGACGTATGTTAGAAAAAAATTTTTGAACCAACAAAATACTGTTTACTTCAGTAAACATATACGACAAGATGACCTAAACGTCATTTGACAATTTGGTCTTGAACTTCCTCTTCAAATTGAAAGAATTTGGGACTGTAGACATATTGAGCATATTCACCTCAATACCAGTACTCCCCAATCCTCCCCCGCCCCTTCTATTCCCTTAAACTTACATGTAAAACATATGATCATAAGAACCACCAGACACCAAAAATCCTTATTCTTAACAAATATCTTATTTTCCCACATAGGTTATTCATTTCGTCTTATATAAGCCTTAAAACACGGAAGAGTTGACTCAGTAAATCATTGTTGGGTGAAAACGATGGATCCTTGATGAAGTATCTTCTTAAGTCGGTACGTACCTAAGAGCTAGGAGCACCGTGGAATCACTTTGCACGTCCATATCGTGCGATCCTTCTTTCCAAGTCCGACCGCCATCGGTGCTCGTCTCGATCTGAAGGCCAGGCACAGGGGAGACAACTCTGAGTCGACCATCCACCAACCTGTAAAACATGCCTTACTAACAGTACTCTTTCATAAGCCATATCTTTTAAAGATGCTTAAAGGGGCACATAGTATGTTGTTGGAGTCAATTATGTCAAACTTTATAAATGGTGTTATTTTATTGAGAATTAGTGGTGGTTCATGAATATCAGCGTCCCGATGCTTATCATTTAAGTATAGCGACAATAAACAGGTTTCAGTCGTAATTTGTGATCGAAAACCGGACAATGGCGTGCGCCAATAACTGAAACGTAGTTTTGGAAACTTATTCACAGGAGACAAAAATACCAATATGAGTTGTAGGTCATTTAAATGATATACATGTTAACGGGGCCCAGGATGTTTATTTTTAAACATTTATATGGTCGAGTCCAAATTTTCATTGAAAACCTGAAAATATCGTGATTTTGTCAGTTCAGGGTTAAGATGCAAGTTTAGGGAGGCGATTTGAACTTCACTAAGGACCAATGGTATTTTGGGTATTATTTAAGTAATATGAAAAATCATAAAACATACCCTGTTTAACTTTAATCCTTGATTGTAGATCTTGTCTTATGTAATTGTAAAATGAAAGCTATGCACTCTTGCTCTTAAGCAAACGCCGTTAACTGTTACGTAAACACTATATGATATTTTATGAGTGCATCTCTTAATTGCAGTCATCAATATATTCACTATGCACACTAAAGGAATAAAGGTAGGTAGACGAAAGGCCGACTTTTGGCCAGACATTAACTTTAATGCGCTCGGCAATAAAACCTAAAACGATATTTAGTAAATGAGTGCTCTCCCTTTAATCCCGATGAGAGTTTGTCATTTTCTTAAAATGCCCTACTAAACCTGCTTGATAAACACATTACACAAATAAATAGAGAGACATTGTAAACAATGCCGGAGGATTTCATGTGATTTGAATGAACAGAAAAAAATGTAAAATTATAATACAACAAAAATTTTGGAAATATAACATTCAAGCAAAATAAATCAACATGGTAATTACTTTGCCCCTGGCAAGGGAACCCTGTAAGTGATGTTGAGTCTGTCAAGGGCAGGTAACTCTTGATAGCCAAGAGTGTTGACGAACTTGACCCACTCTTGACGTTTCTGTGTCATATTTAGCGTGTCCTCCCATTCGGCCTTGTGCCACGCCCTTTCGGCTACAGCGAGGAGTCGCGGGAATATCATGTAGAATAACTGATCTTTTGTTCTCACTGTTTCGCTCCATAGGTGGCCCTGCATACCTGAAAAGTGAATTGTTTTCAGTTTGATTAAAATCATTTACATCCAAAGAATGAATCTTTCAAAATAATACCTTTATACCGGGTTACGAATCCTGTCGAAGGATAAAAGTTTCCAGTCATAACTCTATTCGAATTCTAACCTTGCTTCGAGGATAAAAAGTCTCCATACATAACCTTTATTCAGATACTAACCCTATTTAGGGGAATACAAGTTACAAAACCATTACCTCTATTCGGTTACGAACCCTGTTTCGAGGAATAAAGTTTTCCATCATAACTCCTATTCCGATACTAACGCTGTTTCGAGGAATACAAGTTTCCAAACCTAACCTCTCTCCAAATACGAATCCTGTTCCGAAGAATAAAGGTTTCCAAATATTACCTTTACTCGGATACGAACCCCGTATACGATATGATTTCCTTTTAAGCAAGTGTTCGGCTTCGGATCAAGAGATCCGTGGTCCCTCTTCGGCAAAAACTTGCAATTCTCATATAATTTCCCATTGAACTATCGTGATCCGTCGCAGCAGCCTTCACGACAATCACAGACAATTCTGGGATATACAGCTAGGCTTACGAGTATCTAAGCAAGTCATTGTGGCTGGCGTAACTTTCCTGTTATAGAGAGTACTGCCTTGCAGGGGAAGTTGCCTTACGCTGAAACACTTGATGCTTTGATCTTATCAAGATCCACATTAAGCCATGCGTGGGAAGATGAGCTTAACTAGACTTGGTACGCTCGGTTACTGGATCCTTGCACTGATGTGAAATGATTGTCCTACATTATGTTGCGTTTGCTCACATTTTTATGAGATCATCCTTTATTAAGAAACGCGCTACAGTTCCTTTCCTTTCATCAAAGCTTAAGTGAATAAAAAGCTATCAAATCTCACCGAGGATATTTTCTGGTTTCTCCAAGGTTGGACACTTCTCCCCCTTGTCGCCACAAAGTTCCTCTTTAGTCATGGGCTCTCCTGATCGTTGAACGTCCACATTATCGTACAATCTGTCAGGCAGGTACCCGTATGTCTTGTAAGTGTCTATGAAACGGGTAGCCCAGTAGAACCCTCGCTCCTCAGGGTCGGGTTCATACGGGTGGTCGAAGTACAGATGGGTGGCGTGGGATAACACCACCTTTAAGTGAAAATTCATTTTGGTCAAACAGGGTAGGACTAGCGCGAGGATCCCATTTCCCCTGATTGTCTTCACTGCACACTTCTCGTATTGCTACCGGCTCGTTTCTTATAGCTATATGGTACATAAAGATGCCTGGCAGTAATCTCAAGCAGGAATTGATAATACCGCTCGATATTAAGTCAGTTGGTTTATCGAGTATATGGTACGAGGGAAATGCAGTGAAGGCGGTCAGGATTGTAGGGCAAATATTGTAGTACAAAAGATTTGTACTATACATGCAATTTGTTACGTTGATTGTGTTCATTTTTGTTGTTCGTTAGGGTTCATTTTAGTTCATTTAATTTGTGTTTTATTCAAGAACCTGTTTCTGTGCTTCGTAATTGTTAACATTCAATCCAAGGGCTCGTTTAGTCAGAATTCGGAGTACCGATTTATACCTTCACAACCAAATAAAGACTTCTGCCTAATGTGGCATCACAAGTCTCTCAAAACCATGTTGTATCCCACTTACTCTCGCTCGCGTGATGCAAACTCGTTTTTTACATTCCATTACCTCAGATTGTAGTCTCTATAAAACATTAATTACAACGTAACAACCATATCTAAGAGCTCACCTTATAGCCATTATTAGCCAGCACGTAAGCTCTAGCAGCGGACCCCCACTCCCAGACGTTGTCCCAGGCGTTGGCCACAGCTTCTCTGTTTCTGATGGATGATCTGTTGAAGGTGCTTGTGGCTGATTCCATCATACTGTCCTCCCAGCCCGCTATATTGAGTCCCCGCTCAGCTGTGATGTTGGAGATAGCCTGGGTGAAGTATTCCTTCACACTCATGCCACCCCTATTTAGATCCTGACAGGCTGGAGATTCAGACCACGTGCCTTGCGGAACTTCGTCTCCGCCAAAATGGAAAGACTTCAGCTCGTTGATGTTTTTGTGGATTTTTATAAACTGGTCAACAATGTGAGAGAAGAAGGTGTAGGTCGAGGGAATACAAGGGTTCATGACGTTGTCATTAAAAAGTTGGTTAGTTTCATAGATGGATTTATCGTGTTTGTCATGAAGAGTGAATTTGTCAGCGTTTTGAAAGTCCCCAATATCCATCAAGCGTTGTCGTCTTGCCGTCATTGAGACGACAGCTGCATGCGCATGCCCGGGTGACTCAATTTCCGGTATAACTTCAATATGGCGGACAGCAGCGTATCTTAAGATGTCCTGGTATTCCTCTACTGTATAGAAACCGGAAGTCGTCTTGTCTGGACCGGAACCCAGCTGCGAGATGACACACGTCTGTTCTTTTAAATCGTGACAACGGGATCCGCCAATCTGAAAATGAAAATGAACTTTGTGGATGTACGGCTGACGTCAAGGAACACGTTTTAAATCAAAACTATGAAGAAATGATTAATCTATTGCAACGGATCGCGATGATAGTATTTAATTGACATAAAGACCTTACAGAAGTCACTTGAGTATCTTTACTCATATTAAAATGCTTTTTTAGTTGAATGAAAGGTTGATTTGATTTCCGTGGACAATGATGTTATTTTATTATGACGTGTGCACATCATCACATGCCAGAACAGAACACATCTTCTGGCGACTTTTGAGATTTTAGCCTTAATGTGAATAGATAACATCCGGTTATGTTCTGGCCTTTTGTACACCTCTTGTAGTACCTGACTGAATTATTCTCCCACCTTTCGTGCTCGGTCGAAAAGCTTGTTCAACTTGGAGCTATTCTTCTCTTTCTTCACGTATCTGTATGCGTCTCTAAATTTGCTACCAATTAACCTTATTAATAAGCGCATCTTATAGTCATTATTGGTCAGGATTGCCTGTTCTTTATGGCCTAATGAATCGCTCAAGGACTTGCATGTCTAGCCTTCAAACCCTACAAGCTCATGCTGCATCAGGTAAATTGTTCAACTTATTTCCATTTTCAACATTCGCCTACGTGACTCTCTGTGGACATGAACCTGACCCTCAAACTCGAACAGATTGTTGGCTCCGATTCTTGCCACCCCCCCCCCCCCCCCCCTCCCTCGCCACTATATAAACACAACCCACCTACCTGAGTTAGTTCCTCTATCTCCGGTATCTGCACCCTCCAACCCTCATCTTCTGTCAGATGCAGGTGCAGTTTGTTAAGTTTATAGCTCGCCATCACGTCAAGTAAGTCCATGACGTCTTGCTTGCTATGAAAGTTCCGACATACGTCCAGGTACATCCCCCGGAACTCGTACCTCGGCGCATCTTCGATTGTCAGCTTCCGAATCCGGCCATCTTTGCTTGACTTCAGGACGAGGCTGAGAACTGACTGGATACCATTGAAGATACCAGCGGCTGTGGTAGACATGACACGGATAATATTTGATTTCGGATCCACAGTGATAGCGTAGGCTTCAGGTGATGTGGATATCTTGTTGTCGATAATAACCTGGGGGTCTCTGTTTATCAGCTGGATAAAGCCAGTGGAAGGAGGTGCTTTCGTGGTCACTTTGAAATGTGAGTAACCTCCCTTTGCCAGTTGAACTGCAGAAAATATATGTTCAGCCTTAAAACATAGACTGAAACATGCATGTTGTAACAAACACGACAGTTTTTGGTATAAGTAAAACAATATTTCAATAAAAGCATCATATTTAAAGCTATAGCTAAGACATCGTGGACTTTTATATGATACTGAACTAGCCATAGAACATTAACCGGGATTATGCAAAACTCTTGCGAAAACCTTCTCGGACCCAACTATATACAATTAAGAATTGCCACAGATTTTTAATAAAGATATAAATCAGCCCATACGTTTCATGTAGTGTGCTTCGTTGGCGAATAGGTTGTCTGTACAAATAAGTTTTAGAGACGATAAAAGTAAAGGCTCAATCTGTTCATCTGTCACCATGGTTACGGGTGTGGGAATGACGAAGTGCTGTGATTTTCCCAGGTCCATAATATCCTCGCTCATTGCGAAGCGTCGTTCCGGTGTGTATGGGTCATACCTTGAACATTGAACAAACAGTGGAACACCTTCCATTATCTGAAACTGACCAGCGTTATAACCGATGGATACAACACCAAGTCCTAACCTTCTATGAGACCTACATTGTATGTAGATTTAAAAATTCCATTTGGTACATGTTTAGAAAAACGTCGTTCACCAAAAAGAAATAATTTTATCAAAGTAAACATTTTTTAACTCAAGTCGTCGATTTGAACCTGCAATTATGTCTACGTCTTTTAATTTAACGTATTTGCTCTATTAATTAATTATTCCGCATTATCTTATCAATTTAATATCTTATTTCCATTTGTAAAGGGTTTGTGTAAAAATATAAAATAAAAGTCGTTTTGGAACTGGTATTTTTTTAATTCCTTTAGGTAGAAGACCATTTTTACCAGAAGACACTTGAGTATGTGATTTTTTAAATCGGCAACAGTGAACGTTTTGAACAACATACAATTTGTCAAGACTTCTGATGATCCCTACTGACACCTGTAGACACCTAATAACCTGACATGACATCGAAGTTCTTATATTTTATTATAAGATCCCTAGTACAAAATCACAAGGATAAAATCATTTTATCTTGATGACATAAACAACGTCATTTAATCATGCTTCATATATGACGTTTTTCAGACTTGCGGTGACGTAGCAATTACGAATATGCTTGAAAAAAGATTTCGCATATTTTCCTCGATTTTATGGCTAGACATCACTTGTGCCTAAAGGAAATAGTTGTACCAATTCCAAAGCAGGTACTCTCGCTATTGCTCGGGAACCTCTTATACATAGTCACTCGGGTTGTAGTCAAAGTAGTCATGGATAAAACTCATTTATATACATTCATCTGTTTACTTTAATGATCAAATTGAGCAAAGCGATATTACCTATCCCAGAGGTCGGTGGTATTGTACCGCTTCCACTGCTTAACTGTATTGAAAGCCTCCACAAAATTCAGATCAGGGCCACGGGTACTGATTAAAGTCCTCGGTTCCATTCCCTCCGCCCAGACATACCAGTTAGGCATACTGTCAGTCCGAGACACTGACCAATTGTTAACCCTATACTTTATCAGTATCTCCTTTTTGGGTTTCAGAGGTCTGAACTGGCTGGTTGGTTCAAGTTTGAACAAACATCCTTGAATGTGTGTCACGGTCACGTGACTTCTGACGAGACCTGGCTGGACTTCCGGTATCATGTATATGCTGCAGAAATATATTCCCCAGTTGCCTGGCGTTACAGCTACCTCCCCGATGTTGGTGATTGATATCTGTGCGAGGAATGTGGAGTAGCCATCTTGAAAATTATCCAAGACCTTGTATTTTATCTTCAAATTGTTTGCCATGTAATCTAAATCAGACTGAATAACCATTGGCAATGGCTCGGCTGAAAGTGGAGCAAACGAATGTTTTCGTATATTTTCACATTGAGAAAACTTTCCTTATTTACTATAAATTTTATATGATCACAATGGAATTAGAAAGTTAATTGTCCATATAAATAACGAGGCGTTTTAAATCGCTGAAGTTAATGAATATTTCTAAACTTTCTAAAAGCGCACCTCTTATTAAAGAGAAATTCCTTTCATAGTTTGATCAGATCTTCACCTTTGTTTATTTTGAATTCAATTATTGGTTCTACTTTGAAGGCAAATGGCAGAGATTAGAACGAAGTTGCATTTAACAAGGCTATAGCAGTGGTTCTACTCACTTCCGTGAAAAGTAACAACTCGACTGTATCGCTTCCGATCAGTACACCTGTAAGATGAAATAAAGCTGAGTAAACAAAATGTGAAACAAAATTAAATACTTCAAAAACCGTACAAATCCTAGCAATAGAACATATTTGAAGCAAAACGCAGTGTTCTTACAATCATGATTTTCTCGATATTTTTCGAGAAAAAAACCCAAAAAACTTAGAAAATGACTTCGAACATTTTGGTCGTCGTTATCTCGAAAAGAGGCTAAGCCGCATATTATTATGAACGTATTTCATAAACATGAGGATATTCATATATACAAATAAAGGGTCGTATGAAAGCTTATTAAAGTCTGTTTATTATTTATTATGAGTTGACGACTCCTTATAGCTAGAACTAAAACAATTCTCGGTAGTTGAGTTATTAAATGAGTAGCCAACACCTGGACTGATTAAGGTAAGGAAAATACTTTACCATTATCATTGCACTTATTCGTGGATTAAGATAAATTCATTAAACAGTTAATAAAAATATGCTCTTCTCACGCGACAAGAGTTAATTCATTCCCACGTGCGTAATATGTGTTACATGGACAACTTCTCTTGGCTAGAAAAACGGTATACTTTTGGTTTGAAAAGACTAGAGTATCTTCAGCTGCACGCTGCGCACATATTTCTATCAGACAAGAAATGGAGACGTGATACTGCTGTTTGGATAGATAAGGGGATTGTTTTCGCAGATTTATACTCTTCTGCGATTGCGCGAGAAGCGAAAAGATGGCTTGCTTGTAACAGAGATAACGTAGAAGACATGACTTGAGTTATCTTAGGGGAAGGAGGAGAGGATGTATGAAGTGTTGATAGTATTGATACTCTGTCAAAGCGGGACTCAATTATAAACCCCACCTTGTCCTCAGCAGCATACTCCGGCGTGGCCGGACGAGTACGTTGTTATCAGCTTCTAACCAGGAAGTGCCGCCATCTTTGCTGTACTGGACACTGAGCCCGGGGTAAAGGGTTGAGTACTGCAGGAATCCGTTCCGACCTCTGCGTGGGACAACAAGAAATTAGTGCTCTAATTCAACTCTTTTGACTGGCATTAATCTTGTCGGTCTCAATCTCTGGTCTACTCTGCCCTTGCTGCATTACGTGGACTTTTCTGACCAAGCTCCGTCATTTACTGCTCCTGAAATTGGCGGTTCTAACATATATCTCTTCGGGTTTGTTATTAATCACCTTCGAGGGTGCAGTGCTACACTCAAACCACAAATTTTGCAAAATTCTTCAAGGCTTTAATTAACCATTGGAACCTGGCGCGAGTTTTTACTTTCTTGGGAAGTTGGGTTAGCGAAAAATAGTCATAAACCAACTATTACTACTTGAAGACAAATTCAACATTCAAGAGATTAAGTTTAACATCCACTTTATGTCACTAATTGCATTTATTGGTTGTCAGATGTCGAATTTTATTTTGCGACCATTTTGTAACCATGCTTAGGTTTTGCACGACAAATTACATCAAACACGTAAAGGGAACCTTTGTATCATAAGAATTAAATATATTAAATCAATTCCTTGTCACCCCTTATGAATATATGTTATACATATATAAAGTCAGTACACCTCCTTTAAGAGATCCGCCACGGTTTAAACAAAAGAACCCTATTAATAAGTCATGACTCATCATATGTTTACATGTACACCTTTTAGTTTTGCTAAGCAACCATTGTCATGGCCTTGTGACGTCATATACTGCTATACATATGTAGGTCATGACAATAGACGAAGGGATTTTTATGATTTTCTGTTGCCATTCATTAGGAATAGGTTGGCTTACAAAGAATTTGTCTCACTCAAATTTTTCCTATTCGTATTTCACCTACTATAGTATCGAAATATATTTATTGAATATTAAGTAACTATGCTTTGATTATACGAGATAATATCAAACCGACCTGGCGCCTGGAGGAGGAATCCAGTAATCAATTCCTTTCTTGTCCAATCGTTTCAGTTCCAATCGTCCGATATGGCGCACAAAGGATTCCCAGTCTTTATCCCTCGCACGTCTACCAGCCTCGCTTTGAGTGTCACCTTCCCATGATGCCTTGTGCCAGGCCCTCTCAGCCAATGAAAGAAGGCGAGGGAAGATCGTGTTATCAATTTGTGTCCTCTCCCTCACAACTTCGCTCCACAAACACCCTTCCATGCCTTGCAAGAAAAAAGACAAAGTAATCGTCCATAAACGGCAGATGAAGTTGACTTTAGCGGAAATCAAACTGTAATTTCTTCTCCACAACGATCTGAAAGCATCCTCGTAGTCCGCACGTTCTGACGCAACCTCAACAAACCAATCACTGGCAAAAGCCTTCGGTATCAGTATCTAGGGGCAAGTTACTCCCGTTTACCAGTCCTCAAAATTGAATGCCGCTATCCTTATTTTAAACGCAATGAATTGATTGGCCCGCTTATGACTAGGTTCTGTCTGTGCTAGATTGATGTCAGCACGTACGGGCAGGGAGGCTGCTCTCAGACCGTCGGGAGAGCAAAGCCCCTGGTAGTGTCAATTTACATCCAGCTAGAGTCAATATTCAAAAGCTTTTATTCCCTGGAACACGGTCGATTTTAATCAGACTGATGTGCCGTACGCGTATTGTTTTCATTTTTGTCTTTGAATTCAAGGTTATTGTAAAAATATTCACAGCAAATTGAGATTCTTAATGTTGATAAGACACTTAGCTTTGTGTATTTATTGAATCTGCCTTTCTTAAGTAGGATAGAAACGTATGACATTATGGCAATAAAGGTTATTAACTTAAGTACAAAAATCGGGTAAATTGTTCGGTGCGTAAGGGTTGTTTGTCAAATAATAATAGTGATTCTAAACAAGTGTGACTTAATCTTTATTATAACTTAGAACTGATATGGTCAACAAAACATTTTACAGTAAACCGGGACCCCTTGATGTAGATTAGTGACTACATTTATTAAATTAATAGTCCTTAGGTTTTTATGATGTAAAAATAAATGATATTTTTTAAAAGTACTTCGATAACGCAGGGGAATACAAATTCAATACAACTTACCAACAATGTTTTCTGGTCTGTTTAAAGGGGGACAACTCTCCGACTGTTCCCCACACACTTCAGCCCTAGATATTGTCTCCCCTGATATGTTGACGTCAATCAATGAATACAGATTCTCAGGAGTGAAGGAGAATACCTTCTTACTGTCGATGTAGCGAGTCGCCCAGAAGTGACCTGGTTCCTCGGGGTCAGGCTCGACCGGATGTGATAAAAAGAGATGCGTGGCCGAAGCGAGAACAACCTGAAGACATTTAAATCACATTATTGATTAATTATCGATTGCATGGAGCTTATGTAAGATTTACGGCTTCAGCCGTATGATTCAGCCACTTGGCCAATACGGCGAAACTGGGCCAATACGGCGAAACTGGGCCAATACGGCTAATCTGAGTCAATATGGCGAAACTGGGCCAATACGGCGAAACTGGGTCAATACGGCGAAACCGGGCCAATGCGCCCAAACTGGGTCAATGTGAGACAAAGTGCGCCGATACGATTCTTCGCATGGGCAGACAAACTATTTGAGAAGCAGCCAAGCTATCACTTCAAAACTTGTTATATCGGTTCACAATCTTATAAATAAATCAACATCAAAATACGGCGGTGCATGTAAGATAGAGAAATTGATCAATAAAATTGTCAATATTCAAGTATTTCCGTACTGGCCGAGTTTCAGCTCCTCGGTCCGTTGTAATGGAGCCAATACAATGTACCTCAGACCTTTAACTTGGCCAATACGAAAAACTTTATTAAAAACATTAAAATATCCATCACGTGTTACCGTAGTGGCACAGTGATAGGCCCGAAGTTGGTTGAACAGGCACGAGAAGCAGAGGAGGACCTGTAACTCGTGTAATTCGGAATTTCTTGATAAATCATAATACAGTCGAACCTCGCTGACCCGAACCCCGGATAACCGGAAAACTCGCTAAACCATGTCTGTACGTTTGCACTAAAATCCGATTCAGATAACTGGACGAATCGCTATCCGGACGAGTTCCATCTGTAACAAAATCGTCCGGATAAACGAGGTTCGACTTTTTATAATTATCCTCTTTATTTCGTTCTTGAAACAATAGCAAATAGTTGACATTTGTGTATCTAACGATCCCTGTCTTTGTAGCAAAGCTCAGTGTAAGAACAGGTACTCATGTTTCGACTATTCGCAATCAACCAAACCCTAGTGCGACTGTCAATACCTTTATTTGAAGCAGGGAACACTTATAATTGTTTAGGATTCTTTTTATAATCATCGTATGATTTTCGGAGCTTATTCTCATGTTCATTCGAAATTTGAGTTATACCTTTCTTCACAATTTTAAAAATGTTTCCATTCATTAAAATATCGTGGTGTGTAATTATAACCATTCAATTTCATTCGAGTAAAAGTAATTGTACCTTTTTTCCTTAGTTTGTTATGAGGACACTTCGTACCTTGGAATAAATATACACTTGACTGATATTATTATTTTAAAAAAGCCTTGAGTATTGCCAGTCTTTGTATGATAAGAGTCACATTAGACCAGATTAATTTGTCTTGTAATGGCATTATTCTTTTAGACTGTCATAGTTACCTGAGCAGTCAATGATTTACTTAGCCATAGAATCGATAAATTACCACTGCAGAAACGACTAGGTTTCCAGAGCACGGAAACTAACATGAAACGACACGGAAACCAATATTCCACTTGGTATCCAGACAAGTTTCCATCTGGATTCCTGAAACTTGAAACTACCAATTTACCCAGTATCCGTTTGGTTTCCATCACGGAACATCACACACTATCCAAGCGGGATCCTGTTGGTTTCCATGATGTTAATTTACTGTAGGTTTCTACCTGGTTTCCATGTCTAGTTTAATGTTGGTTTCAACCTAGTTTCCATGTTTAGTTTAATGTTGGTTTCAACCTAGTTTCCATGTTTAGTTTAATGTTGATTGCAACCTATAGCTAGTTTCTATTTTAAGGTTTATTGTAAGTTTCAACTTGGTTTCCGTGTTTTGTTAGTTTATAGTATGTTTCGACCAGATTCCAGAAATCCGGAACCAAGTCACTTTTGTTGTGTATATGATATACGGCCTTTACAGTCCTAGCTTTGCAGCATGGGGACAACTAGTTTCGTACTAAGGCTACAAAGGCTCGATAGTGATTGTACCTTAAATCCTTTATTAGCAAAGTCATAAGCTCGCCCGACGCTCTTCTGTTCTGGTGTATCTTGCCACACAAATGCGACGACATTTTCATTAGCGGTATGCGACCGGTCAAAAACCTTGTTATCTCCCACTAGCCCGTCTTCCCATCCTGCAACGCCAAGGCCTCTCCCTGCAGTGATGTTTGCAACACGTGTGAAAAAGAGCTCCTTGACTCGATCGGTAGATACAGTGTTGTTGCTGAAGAGGGTCCGACAATGGGGGGACCTTGACCACGCCCCCTCCCCCACCTCGTCTCCCCCGAAGTGAAAGAGTGATAGAGGTTGGACACCCTTATGTAGCTTGACCACTTCATCAATGACGTGCTCGATGAAACTAGAAAAAGAAATTATACAGGTGCGTTTAGCAAGAAGAACACAGCATTCCGAATTTTTATTATCGAAAAGTGTTTACAGACTTACACTTTGGCAATGATGAAAAAGCACAAAAACTTTTCCTTATGAATCTGCAACAATTTCATAATTTGAAACATGAAGACTCTAATAAACATTCATGTTTAGGCATTCTCTGCCAATAGCTCCGTTATTAATTCCTATACAACCTCTTTTCTAAAACGGCCTCTAATGGGGATTTCTGCAGATTCCCTGGCGGCAAAATATTGCAACATATACTACCTTGCGATATTTCAGCCAATTAAAAGACCGCATGCATGGATAAAATGTGTGTTATCATAAAGGCCTATGCAGTGAAGCAGTCGTTGATTAAGGCAAAAGTGTTCTGTCAAGTAGACTCAAAGTGCAAAGTGCATATTGAAATGAGATTTAGCTTTTCGAAAACATTCAGAAATAACTGAATGAGAACTGTTGACACGGCGTTGCTAATTGAACAACTGACTTTGTTTGTATCCAATCAGGCTTCTATATTTCTAGAACAAGAAAGGTTCGTATTAGAACAGAGGTTGTATAGGAATTTATGACGGGGCTACGTCTGTTGGGAGAGAATGTCTTTAGGTTGATACATAGAGGATACTAAACGACCTTCCATGTAATACTATTTTTATTGATTATGTCGAATAAAGGTGGACGAGATATCTTCAGAGTGTGGCATTTCTCATGCATTTGCACTTGTACTGTCCAAGGTGTCTGCAAGGTGGGTGCCACAAAACCTAAATTCAAAAGATTGACACCAGAGAATTGAATCAAGTCGTGAGTTCTTGGACATCTACAATGCTGATACCGATAACCTACATGCCCGTTAGGTTACAGAGGATGAATCGTGGATTCATCACTAGAAAAAATCAACACAATGGAAGCTAAAGTACTCCCCTGCACCAAAGAAGTTCAGAACTCAGCCTTCTGCTGGCAAGATCATAGCGACCATTTTCTGGGATTCAAGGGGCAATTGCTTATAGACTATGAACCAATTAAAACTACAATAACATTAGCCTACTATGCTCACTTGTTGATGCAACTGAGAGACGAAGAGGCGCGGCATGTTGACTGCTCGAGTTATGCTTCTTCATGACAAAACACCAGTGCACAAGAGCTGCACTTCAACACTTAAACTAATTAGACCATTTCCCCTACTGGCCCCAAGCGACTTTTATGTTACGCAATTTGGAATCACACTTGCCTTAGACAAGATTTGGCAATGATGATTAAATCAAGGCGTGGCTGAGGGGCCAGTCAGATGACTTTTACTGCAAGGGCATATTCCGTCTCAAAGACAAATGGACAACATGTATGGAGGTCCAAGGAGATTATATTGAAAAACAAAATCAAGATAACAACCATTGGCTTCTGTTTCATATCCACTTATATGAACTTATTGACCTCCTTCCTCCACGTGTACAGCTGCATGCCAAAAGTTTGTTCACATACCTGAATATACTAGTGCAAATATCATGTAATTTGAGATGACTTTGAGGCATCGTAGTGTTGCGAAAAAAGAAACGTATAATATTAAATTTTCAATACACATATGCATATCCATTCTTCTTTAAGGCAAAGGTTTATCGTACCCCACAATCATCAGTAACAGTTTTGGCACGTCATTGAAGTGACCAGGGGTCAAAATTCCGAAAACAATCATTTTCATTTTTCTCCATAAAATCCTTTATAAGTTATCAACTTCTTTAAAAACTAGTCACGTTTGTTCGTTAGCACAAAGCCAATTTGATTATGTTGGTTTAAATCTCAGAGAGTCGATATGGGACATTTTATTTGACATTTAACGAAATCGAAATTTCGAAAATATGACCCCTTCTGTCTATATCAATATGCCAAAATTCGAATTTTTGCACGAGTGTCCAGACAATGCCAAAATGATTTCAAGAATGGTTATTTCACACATGGACAGTGGGTGATCCGTTGTCAGTCTTGCTGAAGTTGTTCTATTGACGTTGAAACGAAACCATGATTACATGATATTTGCACTACGATTCAGTGGTAAGTGAACAAACTTTCGGTATGCAGTTGTAAGTAGGGACTATGTGTAAGTAGTGACCCATACTCAGTTCTAAGTAGATAAGTAAATAGGGACTTACCCGTTAGTAAAGACTCATGTAAGTGACTTCACATAACTTCAAAACATTGAGACTTGCGTAAAAATAGACACTCGCAAGTATGTGGAGTGAAGCTTACGTGTAAGTTGACTCTAAGCAGGGATTGAGCGCGTTGTCCGTGTACATTTGAAAGGACTCGTATCTTGAAGTGTCCCCATCTTCCACTAGTCTGAACTTCAAAGCTTCCTGTCGACTTCCGGTTTTCAACAACTGTTCATATCTCGCCTCCATCGACTTTATAGCCGCCCGGGCATGTCCAGGTGAATCGAACTCAGGTACAACCTGTATATGGAGCTTCTCCGCCGCTCTTAGAATGTCCTTGTAGTCGCTTGTCGAGTAGAACCCGGAACCGGAAGTGCTGTTGTCGGGACCGGAACCATATTGTGGTAGGAGGCATGTATGTTCTTCCGGGTCGTGGCAGCGTCGGGATCCTACCTGGAAGGTAGAGTCCATAGATTCGAATTTAAAATCAGCAAAAATCTACTTTCATGTATAGGTTCTCGACAGGCCACAAAACGTAACTATTTGCATTATAACTGTTATCATGTTATCATTATACTTTATCATAAGATTTTTACATTTTGCACTTTTATTTTTAGAATTAGTTTGAAATCAATACATCGGCTTAAAGATTACTTTGATAAAAAAAATCTTACTTAAATGGGGGAAAATAACACGAATATGTATTTTGTCAATGAAATCATCATTTTGATGTTTGACTTTGACTTTGTTTTAAAAGAGAACTTAGTTTTAGAAAATGAATTTGATTCATAAATAATTTTTATTATTATTATGATTGTCACTTTGTAGGAATGTTTAGAAGACTAACACTTGTGAGTTCCTCCAGCCCGGGGATCTCGAGTCTCCATCCTTCGTCGTCAGCCAAGTGGAGGTGCAGTTTGTTTAGCTTGTAGATCGCCATGTTGCCTAGCAACCAGAGGACGTCAGACTTGGGGAAGAAGTTCCGGGCAACATCCAAGTGAAGTCCTCTTGAATATAATCAGAACAATTGTTTTGATGATATTTTTGGCTTTAGTGCACACAACTCTCCCACAAATTACAAACAATGCACAAATAAATTTTTATGATAAAAAAATGAGAAAGGAAATGGCATGTCAGGATTTTGCATAGATAAGCAAAATTTTTTTTTATGTGGAATTGAAAAGAACATATGAATAATTTCAACGGTGCCATAAATTCGTTTGATAGTCGGGAAATTTTAAAAAGGCGGCAGGCAATGTGATACTGCAACTGCAATGGTATTTGTATTTATACAAATCGGTTACATATACAACTTTATAAATATCATCCTTTGCTACTGTTAAGTATATAGATCATAAGGTATAAACAAAGGCTGTTTTAAATGCCAAAAAAGTAGTTTTCAGCAGTGATATTTTGTCGGCCTATCGACGTTGGTCTTCCAAAGAGACAAAATCTTCCAAAGGGATTCATGTTTCCATCTTTCAAGGGATAAAACTGGTTTTAAGAATGTAGCATTAATTTGTTCAATTTACACCAGTATAACTTCTTTGAGTGGCATTTGGGAGGCAAATAAGTACAATTTTTATGGATAACAACTTCTTTAATCTGAAAGTGCGACGTTTCGACACAGATTCTTGTATCGTTGTCAAGCATAAATGGACTACTGAGGTGGTGATAAATAAGTACAATTTTTATGGATAACAACTCAGTAGTCCATTTATGCTTGACAACGATACAAGAATCTGTGTCGAAACGTCGCACTTTCAGATTAAAGAAGTTGTTATCCATAAAAATTGTACTTATTATACACCAGTATATTTGATGAAATATATATTGTAGAGACAGACTAATTTCACTAAAAGCAAAGATAACAAAAGCCATAAACATGAATTAATCACTACACGCTTAGTGCCAAATTAAATTCACAATGTTTCGCTAGGATACTTTGTTTTGCACAGCAGTGTATATAACAGTGACGATACCTTACAGGTCATGAATTCATGATTCAGATTTATACAATGCTTTGATGTAATGCACTATTTGGAACCATATGGATTTTACTGTATCTAGGATTGCGTTTTGGTATTTATCCTTGTATTTGGATGAAAACGTTATATGGAATACAAATCGTTCCGAAACGGTCCTTGTGAAATTAAAAATGCTCTTACGTAAAAGCCGTGTTCTCTCTATAAATTACCAACTCCGATAATACCTTTCAACAGGTCCAATAAGATTAAAGTTTAATCAAAGCCATTTTAATACCAATTAATGCATACTCTATGTCGGCTGTTAAGTAGTGACAGGTTATCTCGTTCTTTCATTTGAAATGATATTACCTTTAACCTATTTTATATATATATATATATATAATCCTCTTCGCCTAACGTGCAGGCTTATCAGTGTTTTGAATGACTCACACTGAATTAAACTTTTCAAATGGGGGTAATGTTCTCAATGACTTAACGACGCTCTTATCAGTAGCACTTCGTAAAATGTTTTGAGATTTGATTTTTTAATGTGTATTTATCAAGCGCAAGAAGGTGAGGCGTACGAAGGTTACCAGATAAGTTTTCCTTATAGTAAAGTCAAAATTATCTGGTCAATATATCAGCATGATTTTGAGAATTAAGAAAAGGTTTTATCGGCTTCCTGGCCAACCTTTATTTGCGTTTCGCGGAAAAAGACTTCTGTAAATACAATATGTTATAAAGACAGATACATGTTTTTGTGCCATATTAAAAAATGATAAACGATTAAACCAATCATCAATGCTTTGTCACGTAGTATCGATTGAATAGAATGAGAAATGGAAGGCATTAAAATATTAGATAAATCAAAAATCAAATATTCAAAAAGTTGTTTCTCTCATTTTGGGTACGTGGACGTTTGTAAAACAAGTACAACATTCATACATCTTAATCAATATCAGTAAACATTCTTATCGCTTGTGTTTGTAAATGTATCATTCAATCTGAATGGTTACCTGAAGGTTGATGGTCATTTACTTGTTTAAATGACTATAACTAGCACGTTCTCTTAACGAAAAAATCGGTATCGGGGAAAGGAAATTAAATGGCACAATTGCTAGACGTCCTATTAAAGTCAATACAATGATTTCTTATAAGAACGTATCAGCTTCGGGTATATTACATGAATCGAATGATTTAAGATGCTCACATTAAAATGGCCACATAAACTTTTATCTGTATTTGTTCCATCTTCCACAACTACTAAGGTTAATTGGGCTGAGTAATAAGAAGGTTAAACCTCTGAAGGAAATATATTTTGCCTGCACTGACACTTAATTTGATAACACATCAACATTGCAAAGTTCAACGGTGCCTTCAAGATGTCATAACATCCTCTGCTTTTAGCGTCATGGCCGACAGTAGAATTCGGTTGCACTCGTTCCCCGTTTCGTTTGTTACTGCTCATTAAGGGTCTTGTAAGTGACCGTTTATGTGATTCTTTGCCTTCCATTTATTCAGTAAATCACAGGCCCGTATCAAATCAAGCCGACGAGTTATAAGCCTGAAGTAAGAGATCACAGGACATGAATTCTATGGAGCAAACAGAATACAGACCACGCGTAAGAGTGTTATTTTGACCTGGTTTTAATAACATTGGATGTGCTATGTGCAAGGTAAGGACGCATTCAACTGGCACCGACACAAAGCAAGAATGTAGCTTTGACAATTCAATGAGTGTATTGATTACGAAATGTAATGTTCAGGTTAAAGTTATAGTCTCAATTTTGTAAGGCAACCAAACTGGGCTAATTATTCTTCATGAGCAAAAATCCGATCACTTACACCAATATTTCCTGTCGCTTCTGCAAAGATTTTCATTTTTAAGCCCGTTTTAAAGTTTCAGACCGAAGAGTTACCGAACCAAGTGCAATACCATCGCGAGAACGAAATCATTGCAGCGCCGATACAAACGTTGCAAACGTCAGGGGAAAGATTTCTGTGAGAGATGAACTATTTGTCCGGCGTGCATTACAATTTGCCAAAAATGAGACTATGACTTTAAGATAAAATCAGTCAAGTTCAAGGTCACTGTTAATCATCCTGACAACTGTGTAACGTATATGTATATAGGTCAAACAATTATACACTCTCCTTCGATGACTTGATGACTTTTTTTACCTCCAAATACATATCTGAATTGTAAGATTACAGGAATATTACTCCGACGAGAAGAATTCTTATGATATCTATCAAGAGAGGTATAAATTTACAAGCTAGACGAGTGATTAGTTCCTGTAGCTTTCCTCGTTTACGTCAACAGTTAAACAGGCGGTTCAAGTGAAACGAAATTTGTGAAGACAATCATCTTTACACTTATGAGGTTAAACATGATTACAAAAATGATTATGTTGAATGATTATAGATTAAAATAATATTTTATGTGAAAACATGGCACTAGATCAATTATCCCAAAAAATATGAGAAGTGCAGCCAGTCATCGACGCTACATATGTGGAAGTCCTTATCAAAGCATGATTTGAGGATTTTTCCAAGAAATGCAAAAAATGGCGAATCCCCTTCTCACTGTTTTATAAATTCTAGTCCTTAAGGACTCCATACTTTGATTTCGAAATATCGTCATCATATAAACATAGGGGTAAAATTTGGAGAAACTTGTTTATGGGTTCCCTCTCTTCAAACGATGGTACTGATTTTTTTATTATTATTTTATTTTATTTTATTATGAGATTCCAGTGTACCTGTAAGCGTATCTTGGAGAGTCCACTATGTCCGTCTTGTACACCAAGCCATTCTCTCTGGAGAGGAGAGAAAGGAGCGTCTGGCATCCTCTCATCACCCCTGATGCTTTCTGTCCTGTTATCTCGATCACCTCTCCATCTGGGTCGATTCTCAGGGCGTAGTTCTCCGCGTGACCTGGAATGCCGCCATCTTGGATGTCCACATCTTCTATGAGCATGCGTACAATCTTTCTTGTCTTTCCTTTTGCTCCGACAGATATTCCTGACATCTCTGAAAGCAAATCCAACAGATACATTTTGTATCACTGGTTGTAAATAAATGCATGACTATTTGTTACATAGTATACACAACAAAACAAGTAAATAGTTGTGTATTTGTCAGTAAGAAGTGGTATCCGTAAGAAAAGCATGATTGTGAAAAAACATGATTTTCTCAGCATGAATATTCTTTGCTGTGGATTTTATATATTCTATTTTGTCATTCCATTACATTCGCCTGGCGCGGGGATCAGCATACTTCGAAACATTATTTTATCCAAATTGTGAAATAATATCCAGATACCCATGCTTTTTTAAATATAGAATCTAATTTGATGTGCTGACGTAATGAATGTCCTATTCTGATTGGTTGATTTGTCCGATTCACAAGATATCAATTCATGAATGAAGTTGCTCTGTTTACCCGTTGAGCTTTCATTTTAAATTCAAATCTTACTCGTTTTCATTCCAGTATAGCATGTCCCTGATTTTCAAATATTGTGTATTCTATGAATTTGGTATTTTTAATCTGATAACGTGGAAACTTAACAAGGCAATTAATGACATTGGAAGCCATTTTGATAAAACTGAAGAAATTCAATCGAATATTCATTTCCAATATTGAACTACTTTTGCATTATACTTATCATACAAAACGTTTATTTCAAGCGTATGAATTTCTACTGTTTCAATTAAACCATTGACATCAGCTCACCTGTGAAATAAGCCGCCTCGTTGGTAAGCTTATTTGGGGCGAGTACTCCCCAGGTTTGGTTACTGACAGTAACATTCTGAGTTCGATCTATGGTGAGTGAGAGAGGTTTGGGAATGACTCTCAGATCCTCATCAGGTTCCCCAGACTCTATCATGTTCCGCCTATATCGTTCCTGGGCAGTAAAAGGCGAGTATTTATCGTAGTTGTACCTCTTTACTTGCTGTGGTTTCGTCAGCGCTTCCACGAACGATAACTCTTCACCAACAGTGCTCTGAATGACCTTTGACATCACACCTGGAGCACTGAGGTACCAGTTAGGCATTGAATATACCCGTAAGACCTGGTAATGATCCACTGTTAGTTTTATCTTCCGACCACTGTTTGGTGGAAGAGTAAGAAAATTCTTAGTAGGTTCAAAACTAAAGAGTGACCCCTGGTATTTCCTGACCTTGACCCCTTGCCCTTCAAGGTCAACGCCGTCCGGATATGGAGCTTTATCTGGTTCCACCATCCAAAAAATGTTGAAGAAAATCTTCCATCCGCCATTTTTGCTGAGGCTGTACGAGCCATTGTTGAAGAGAGTCACCTCGGCAGAAAATCTTAATTCAAACTTTGTATTGGATACCACTGTCCATTTGATGGTCAACGTCTGGGCAAAGTCATCAAGAACTGTCTGATTCCAGGTCTGACCATTCACGAAACCTAAAATTGAAGAATCGGTATTTTTTAGTTATTTTGATTTATTAACAAAAAGCTCAAGAGAATTGTTCATCAAGTCAATGACATTCCAATCTCAACAACAGGCTTTATATCGATTACTAGCTATTCTGGAGTCAGAAACTTATACATCACTCTTTTGATAAAACGGGTCTGTAAACAAAGCCTGCCGAGTACCTACCTAGGAAAGCATTTGAGGAAACCAGGAACATTAGGAAAGCTGCAGTAGACGTTATATGGAGATTTTCAAAATACAAAGTAATCAACAAAAAAAGGGGAAATACAAAATAACAGATAATATGGATACATAATAATTAGAGATATAAAAACATTTAAAAGATATTAATGATGATGTAACACGGCTATATTAGTGATCAAACTACCTGTTTAACAATTTCTTTCAATTTTTCGAGTCGAGTTGGATTCGAACCCATACCCTAAGATTCAATAACCACCACCTTTACTAACAGCTAACAACGAGTAAAAAAATGTTATATTTGTATACTTTGTGAATAGTATGTATCTCTTATAAACAGTGATATGTTCCTTTAGTGACAACTCTAAAACAAAAACAATCAAATAGATATTGATTATTTGATATTGGAAGACACAGGTTGATATTTTTAATCAATTCATTCTTTGACTGTTTTGACTTTGTTTGACCATAAAATAGCAATTTGGTATGTTGATCAGTAACGTACGTAATAACATTATGACATTCAACATCATGACACCATGGTTTCGTCACGTCATCAACATTATGACGTGACAATTTTGTCATCAGTGCTGTCAGTGATATCATCTTGATAATAAGGTGATTCCTCTTTCATTTTGCCAAATATAATTGCCAATGGTATGTTAAGAATAGCAAAGCATTGTGACGAAAATGTACTAAATCACCGTGACATTGACACAGGATGTCCCAGTCTCCCACAACATATCTAGATTAATTCTATCAAATGGTAATTGCTAGTTTTTACTTATATTTGACAGAAATATATGTCACAAAATAGACATCATCGAGATAATAACAATTTTCAAATATTTAATTTTTACATAAAAGGCATAACAAAAAGTTAGAAACACAGAAAGTCCGAAATATTATTTCAAGTTTTTGGACCTATATTGTACGTCGTGTTGATGTGGTGATATATAACTTAATTCTCTTGCACGACTTTTTAACGCTTTGAAATGATTTTTTTAAATGCGACTGAGAATTCTCGAGAGCAAACATTTGCCTTCTCAACAGAACTATCCTCATTACAATATGGGCGTCTTATTTAAAAAATAGGTCATGAGTACAACAGGCGTCCTACACTATAAAGATGTAGTCAAAGTGTTGATATTTCATGATACACACATGAAAAAGACAATGAGGTGGGTTTGGATGGTATCCATTGTAATTCAACTAGCTTTTATTTAAAAGCGAATTCAATATTTTCATATATTTAGTGCTAAGATTTAGCACTTGTCCATTAACGAGGCTTTCAGATTTAAAGGTACTAGCGCACATCAACATTTCTTATATACAACGAAAGCAGATTATGCATATCTTTCATTATTACTAAGGATCCGCACTCAGCTAATGTTCCTCTTAATTTAGCATTTATGTGCGTATTCAGGTTATAAAGCTGGTTATAAAAGAACGGTACATTAAATCTGTATGAACTAAGATATCGGAAATATTCAAATTGTACTTACAGCAGAAAAGCGAAAACGGCATTCGCTATCTTTATCCAAAAACAATGCTTATGCTACCTTTCTGACATCGGTTAGATTACAAGATTGTTTTAATAAAACAATTCATGCTTTATTCTCAGTTAGAGTTCAGGTACATTCAAAAGCTGTACACATTACTAGTTCAGCCGTTTTCAACTGTCGATATATTTGTCATTTTTTATTACATGTCAATCGTAAAGAATCATGAGTATTTCATCAGAAAGCTAAAGTGAGTGTCTATATAGAGATTATTACCCGAGGAAGTGTGTCATATGACTTTTACGAAACGAGTCTGAATTTTTGTATTACCCGAGCGAGAGCGGGGGTAATACACTAATTCACACTCGTTTCGTAAAAGTCATATGACACGCTTCCGAGGATAATGATTTCTTTATTACCGATTCTACTCCATTTCAAAGGCATGGAAATATTCAGAAAACGGCATCCTTCCCTTCCGCCGGCCCGCTACAGTGACGTCACGAACAATGATTTTAAGACGTCACAGACGACGAAATACGGTAACTCGGGCTATGACAATCGTTGCTTGGCAAAAGTGATATGTGCCCATATGCTCATATTGAAAATATGACACCGCTTATGAATAACCATATGGGTAATAAATTCTCATATGCTTTACACTAGCTAATTTGAGCCCAAAAGCGAGCTATAGTGCCTTTACAGACAACTTCTTTGAAACTAAAAACATAATGACCTTAGCTGAAATGGTGGCACGACTTATTCGTGGTCAAATTCTGATAGGAAAATACTGAAATAATTCATTTCTGTAACGGGATCAATGCTAGATAAAAACACAAAACAGTGAATTATGCACAATTATGTGTACTTTCTGAGAAAAGCTGAAAAATATGAGTTGGGCCAATTATTATTTTTCAAGAGTTAATCCTACCTGATAAAACCAACAAGAAAAGCACCCGCATTTTACTCCAGTAGTCCTTGGCAGAGTGAGATTGTACCGTCAGACCTAGTGATTTATCTACCCAGCTGTCGTCCACATAGATAAGAGATTGTGGGGAACGGGGAGGGGTGACGATGTAAAGCTTATCTGAACGGGTACAGCGATTGGGGTTGTTTATCACACTTTCCTTTGGTATAGACCTGGTAGCAATACCATTCTCATAAATAATGGGTGTCAATTGCAATTTCATTTTCAAACGGAGCTGCGTGTCTTAAAAACAGATAGATAATCGGTCTGTGTTTGACGTAAGAATGACATGTTGAAAGTAGTCCTGTGCATAGACTTTTTGAGTCTGTCAGTACAATTCAGAAAGACGAAATCGTGGGTTGCGTGACTCTGTTCAAGTTGGATGAACTGAGAGTGTGCAGAGTTTTTCCGTGCACGAGACTGAGACACAAGTTAAAGAGCCACTCCGTGATTTTCATAACATATTATTTACCTTTGATACGAAGCTATATGTCATATGTGGTGATAAAAAAAACATTTTAACTTTTCATATCCTAAAGACATATATCTGACAAATATTGGTTTTCCATGCAAATCTAAAAACAGCCTTATAAATGCACAGAAGTGCAGATATCACGTCCAATACACATGGATATTAATTATATAACCTACCATACGCTATCAACTACTAAGTGCCTCTCTAACTGTTTTAGTTAAGTCTCCAAAATTACGTTTTACCATTTGACGCGAGCCACTGTCCGGTTTTCGATCATAATTGCGATGTTCTACCTTCATATTGTCACTGTAAAAAAACCATTAAGCTTTAGAATGTGTCTTTTTGGTAACAGTCGCTACTTGGCGATCAAATGACACCATTGATTAAGTTTGGCATATATGACTCCAACAACTCAAGGAGTGGCTCTTTAAATGGTTTCTGTAATACCTTCGGTAAGAGACCTACCACACATGTCCCTACGTTCACAAGCAGTAGCCTAAATAAGTACATATGCATGCGTCTAAGCAGCTGTTATAAAAAATTGATTTTCACCATTCGGGAAAAACTGCATCAAAATATTTTTGAAGATTAAGTTTCGTTACCTTTTTTCATAACCTGTCGTTAAATGTACATTGAATTGGTATTTTAAAAGATATTTTGACGTTGGGAAAGGAATTATGAAAAAAATAAAATAATTAAAGGATGATCAGTTCCTTAAATTTAACTGGCAGGAATTTAAGAAAGTGGTAACATGATCAAATGCAAGATAAATGTAAAGTTTTCACTTTTTTAGTGAAATGAATTATTTGTAGACGACATTTAACTGTGTCTGATGTCGTGAGCTAGAGAAATCTGAAGGCATCACGGACGGTAGTGATGCAAATTGATCACAATTTTTTTTTCTTTTCTGTTGAACCACAAAACTTGTTGAAATCATAGCGAATTTTTAATACGCCCAAAAAATTGCATTTTAAGAAAAGAATTATGTTAATGTCATACATGTCGATGTTTGTTCAAAATTAAGATGAGTAAAAAGCAATTGTTGACCTTGTAATTCCAAATAAAAACAGTACTTATTTTGACATGTTCAAATGTCCTCTTGTTATTTCCATGATAGTCCATCGAAAAGAGTTTCGTATTATTTGCGAAAAAGATAACCCTTAAATGTAGAGGTGAAGAGCTTTTCAGAGTTTTTGACAATTAAGGAGTCATTCAATACAAATCATATGAAGTCATGTAACAAGAATATTTAATTGCAGGCAATATAATCTTCTGAATGAAATTAATGACTCCTTCTTATGAAACGCTTAAAAGTGTGTTCTGCTACTAAATATAACTTTACAACTTAAATCAAGGATTAAACCGTTTTTATTTTGTCATAGTCCCCCTTTAAATCATTCATATTAATTATTTATGTATCCTTATTTTACATATACAGAATTGTTTTTAATATATCAAGTCATTCAAGAATAAAACGTGAAGGGAACATCATTAAGCAAAGTGTCATCCTTCTAATATTTTAACAATTCAAATACATGTCACCCACATCAAAGATGGAAAATGGTTCCTAAATCACTTTCAAACATTCATCTATCAACTTGGCTTCAATTTTTAAATATTCAGTACAGAAAACATAAATTGAATAAACCAAAGCTTTGATTTGTCTATATATAGGAAAGCAATAAAACAGATACTTACTTGTTCTGTTTGTCAAGAACCAGATTCCATGAAGAAGAACGAGTTCCTATGGATAGTAAACTTCTTTATTGCACGAATTTCGACGTTTCGGTGTAGATACTAACATCGTTATCAAGCAAGTGATACATTTGATTGCTCTATAACGGTGTTAATATGTATACCGAACGTCGCAATTCGTGCAATAAAGAAGTTGACTATCCATAGGAACTCGTTCTTCATTCATCAATCCAGCTTCTAAAATGCCCCTTAAGGAAGTTATAGATTCCATGAGTAACAACGCTCCACAGCTTAATTTCGTGGTCTCTGTGTAGTAATGTTGTAATGTTTAAACATAGCGGTGTGTGGTCCCGTATACAGTAGGAGAACAACAAACTCGTCTATGTCATCCACATACAGCGAGAAAATTGTTTGAACCTTGAATAAACAAACTAGATATTTGTGTGGTAATGTTCTAATGCTAAAAAAATAGCCTTGTTTGGTCCCTTCTACAGTAGGTGGACAACCAACCTGCTCATATCATCCACATAAAATGCGAGAAAAAAATTGAACATGGAATAAACAAACTAGATATCAAAATCGTATACATTTTATAACAAGAGCCACATACACACAAATACTTCCCACCTAACAGGGTTCAAGATAGACAAAGTGTTCATCGAGTGAAGTAGAAATTTGTATTTTCACGAGTGGTGTATACGTAGCCATGAGTGTAAATATACAATTATCATTTCACGAGGTGAGATGTATATGGTTTTCGATGAGAAATGTCAAGTGTTCTATTATTCATGTCCACCAAGATGGTGCAAATTACGTTACTTTTATGAATGTCGTAGCCAGATCACTTGAGGAAGAAGCAGAGAAGACATGTCATGACCCTATTCAATTGTTTCAAGATGTTACCGATGTGGTTTCATAATGGTAGGACTCTTTTTAGAAGGCGTGGTTATTTCCCATAGTGAAAATACAGATATAAATGGTCTTTTTCACCATTGTATATACAAGAAAATTTACTACCGGCATTAGACCAAAGCCAAAGGTTGGCACATTTCGTCCTGAGTTACTCATTATTGACTCATATCTTGTTAACGCATAACTCCATATCAACCCGTCTCACGCTAGACAAACAGTACAAGTATTAAAACAACGACAAACAACGAAGTCATTACTGCTTCATATATCCAAACATACAAACCTGATAACAGTCTAAGATGTGATTAAAGTTCACACATGCAAAGTTCTTCTGGAAACTACAAAATTGACCTTAAATACATAAATAGGTGAGAAAAGAAAGTTTAAGGGTAAAGCCTTTGGTAACAATTATCATTAAGATACGGATGGATCCCTTCCACATCGACACAGAAATGACACATGGCATTATCAGCACCTCCATATTAGCTACCAATTTAATCATAGTTTGATAAGATTAAAGACCTTTGAATTTTCTGTATCTGTGAAAGGTCACTCCCTCGTCTTCCATCAGTCCCTGGAATAAACGACCATTTCCCATATCCAACTTGAATAGAAAGCCGTTATTATAATCATAAAGGTAGTCTCTCAAATTTGCTTTGTCAAAGGGTTTGGCGACATCTTTGTATTCATTGGAATATCAACAAGGAAGAGTTTAGTTTCTGTTAAAATGTAAAAGGCTGCATGACATACGTTCATATTAATCCTATATACATTATTTACACTATTTATTATTGTGTCATTGTGCTATAGATTTATTTTATTACCTATTGCACCTAAAGGAAATTCATATGGCTTCATGTGTGGTCATGAAGACACGAGAGATGTTTTTTAATGATGCCAGTGTATGTAAAATTCTCTTAAGAATTGAGTAGAGTTGAAGTTACCCAAACTAGATATAGGAAAAATGGAAGGGCATCATTATATTTCTACCTTGCAATTAACACTGAAATTCAATCTGAAACCATCATCAACTTGTTTGTTACCAGGTCTTGATAGTTCAAGTTGTTCAGATAGTTCAAGTTATTACTGATCTTATTTTGTAAAATAAATCAATAAAAAAGGATATAACATAGATTAAATAAGAAAAATTATCATACAGACTTTGATACGTCGTTGTGAAAGTCTATTTGTACGAGTTAATGTCTAAAAGATATAAGCCATTTTTTAATACTGATCACCCTTCTGGTGTTTATGAATAAAACATGAATTGTGTTTATACAATATAAATTCAACTTTATTTCAGCAACATATCGATAAATATGTTCAAATGATCGGTCTTATCACACATCTCATGTCAAAATTGATGTTTTGAAAATAAAAAACAATCAAAGACTCTGTTTCAAAGCTGAGGAGACATTAAAGGGGGAGAAATGTCAGGATGTTTTTGTGTAAACGAAATACGAGGGGATGTTCCTCTCATTCAAATATTTCATAAATGCGTGCTTATTCTTCAGTTCATTTCTCAAGTCGGTTGTAACCGGATGTAAAATTATCCCTCGTTACGGATTTCACAATCTGTCAAGGCATAGCACCGCCGTTTCACTTAAAAGGGGATAATATAAGTTATAACATGCAACGAGCGGAACGAGTTGCATAAAACCTTTCAAGGGAATAATATATCCCCATGTCACCCTTGGCGGAATGTGATAACGAATGTATCTTACCGAATGTCTTAATGTATTATTAAAAAGACAGAAATGAACAACACCTATGACCTGATTACGTGACTTTGATTGATTGACGCGGAAGCACGCTTTACTCATGTAGCGGTGTATAAGTTATTTATCATCCGTCGGTGACGGTGTATATGGATATTTGTTTATGTTCACGTGGACCAATCAGAGATCGGCATTCTTACATGAGGTAGGATAAAAAGAAATTATGCCATTCATACGCATGTATGTGTGTCTGCGTTCATATGTGTATTCATACACGTGTCCTATTACATATTTTCATCATATTTGATAAAGCCAAATTCAAATGGACCATGGATGGAAGAAGGAGAAACAAATTCATATTTACCAACAAATGACTTGTCTGTCTTTCCAGACTCCGTAGATTCAGCATGCACACTGTTGATGTCATGTCCAAATCCCTCTGAAGAATTAACACCTAGCTTGCAGACCGAATGTACTTCATCAAAGTCCCATGCTGTGAAACCTGGGACCATAAGGCTGGTATAATTTCTGTAAATGAGTCTGCACTCGCTTGCAGATTCAGCATGCAAGAAAAACTTGCAAAAGTGATGCCATTGGTTTTGCTAAGGTTAATGCTGTGGTTTATAGTTAAACGACCCTCCTGATCGACTATTAATCAAGTGAGTTGATTGCATAGAGAAAAGTTTTAAGGTGGATTTTCATGATGGTATTAAATCTTAGACTTCCCCTAATCTATCACACTAATTATTTGGATATTGATTAATGGTTTATGAGTTAACGGAGAATGTAACTGAGATATCATAACAATGTATCATGAAAATAAAGGAAAGATAAATTAAATATAAAGATATAACGTCTATGTAACAAAGCATTTTAAAGAGCCACTCCGAGAGTTGTTAGAGTCATATATGCCAAACTTAATCAACGGTGTCATTTGATCGTGAAGTATAGACTGTTACCAAAAAGACACATTTTAAAGCTAATTTGTTTTTTACAGTGACACTATGAAGGTAGAAGTCGCAATCATGATCGAAAACCAGACAGTGGCGCGCGTCAAATAGTCAAACGTAATTTTGGAGACTTATCTAAAACAGCAAGGAGGGGAGTTAGGAGTTGATAGTGACTACATTGGAGATATAATATTCATATATTGAAAACTGCACCTGGGGTATTGCACTGATGTTGTAAGACATATATATGTGAATATTGTAAGACGAATTTTTCGTAAATATTGCAAGACCGATTCCTTATTATTGTAAAACCAGTTCCTGAATACTGAAGGACCAATTTCTGACTATTGATAGACCTAAGGAAGACCAGAGGTTGCCAATAGCAACTTCTTTATGGTGAATTAGAAGTGATACATATAAGAAAGATAAGATTTTGTGTATAACAATCTTTTTGTTGTTAGACCTTTTCCTGATTTCCAAGATCACTGTAAGACATTTTCCCGAATTGTGTAAATGTTTTTTTTTATGTTTTATATTTTGTTTCATCCAATATATATATATATATATATATAAATAAATATATATATATATATATATATATATATATATGCATTAAAATTGCGAATAATCATCTTTTTACCTTCGTTTCCGATGTTTAAAAGCTAATCAATTAGTGACTTGTTTCAAAGGATGATGATGAGAAATATTAATTAGGTAAGAGTTATATCAACTATTCAAAAACGTACGAATTTAAACGGCAGGAGGACGATTTTGACTTCGAACAGTGTCGTTGAGGTGAGAAGATTTATCTTGAATTTTCTGCTCCTGCTGAGTAAGCATTGAGCAAAAAGTGCCCTCCTGTCGAAATAAGATCGCATGTTGAAGGTAAATTGAAACTATAAGCGATGTTAACAACTTGGAATTTTTCTTTAAATGTGATTTTGAGTTTAGAAAATTCCTTCAAAAGGAATATTTTCTCAATTTTGCTTAATATTACATGTAACATTTGATCGTGGTCAGCAGACTTTATCATGGAACACTTATTAATTTAAAGCCTTCTTGATCTTTTAAAACTATACTCGGTCTTGTAATAGGGTTAATGATAAAAGCATTCATTTCAGCTTCAAAGCCTACATTAGGAATAAAGCGAGCCCTACGGATGTATTTTCCTATGGAAGATATACATCATATCTAAACATACGAGCATGACAACCTTTTTCCTTTACATTTTCATTCTTCAATTGTTTTGGGAAATATTTTCAGACTAATACCTGCACCAATTGATGAATTTGTCAATTATCGTTGTCTTTGGTTGTTTACTCACGTTTTAATATTTTCAACGTATTGACCTTATTTTTGCATATATGTTTTCAAACATTTTACGAAATTTTACAAGGAGCAATCAATATACTAACAGTAATTTTGTGTCTGTTGCACATTTTAAACAAAGTAAGAGAAAAGCTGGTGAAATCAGTCCACAAAAAATTGTAATCAATATTCATCTCAACATTATATGGGATTTTTTAAAATATTTGTTCAACTGAGCTGTTGTTTCAAAGACTAATAAAAAGATTTGTTGATATTGTAAATGAATAAACCCATTGTTGAATTAATTAAACTGATCTTTATCAATAGAAATTTGAAACCGAATTGTAGATATCCCATGGAAAGTTTAGCTATCATATATAGTATGAAGTTCCTTTATATTAGAATTATAAACGGATAATCAAAACTGATTTCCCGCAATACGAAAATATACTATTTCTAACTTGATATTGATGGACGATAATTCAATAAACTGAGACTTTTCCTGATGTATCAAAAACGGATTCTGGATATTGAGGAATGTTTATGAGATACTTGAGACTGTGTGAGATATCTTACCAATGCTATTGGGTATAACAAAACATGAATGCGACATAAGACACTTCATCTCAGTCATCAGTTGAGGGGTTCAACGATAATGATACGTAATATATGAGGAATAAGACAATGCAATTTTGATTACTGACTTTTTAAAATATCAGTTTAACTTGACGATGGTTTCAAAGGATGAGTGACGGAATTTTCTTACCCAAGCGGGCACAAATATGCCGGGTATTAAAGTTTTCATTATGGTCATGGGAATTACAATTTTTCTAAAAATAACTCGAGATCTGATTGGCTGACAGAACTATTTCTATGCATTCGTTCAGTGAGTCAAGCGTACACGTGTCAAAGAAACTTCAAAACAAACGTTGTTTTAATTTCGTAAGATATTATAAGAAACGTACGATATTTCATATGTGGTTTGTTTTACTATTTTGTTCATTTAGGATTGTCTTGATAAATATATGATCCACAAACATGTAATGAATTGCTGAGACATGCGGCATGACATAATCTTTGCTCATCGCGCATGAATGACTGAGTTCACTTGCATCTCGCCTTCGCGAAGGAATTTCCAAAAGTACGCTAAATATTCTTAGATTTGACTTGAGTAAGAAAAGGAATAACCAACTCGAAGCTCGGAATTACGGTTTATCTGTCCCTCGTGAATTATTGTGACAAATTGCTCGCTAAAGCTCGGAGTTTATAACAATAATCCACTCAGGACATATGATCTGTGATACCTCGCATCTTGTTGATTATTCTTATAATGAATATTTTAAGACGATAAATCTATTCTTCAAAAACAGTTGAATTCAACTTAAACTTCCCAAATAGAAATTCGAAACCGAATTGGAACAGATCCCCTTGTTTCAAAACATCATCAAGTTTCTTCGTATATGTTTTAAAATGGTCACTGTGAGGTAATTATCTATAATGAGAATAACATCGAACTTTGCCTGTATGATACACGGATATCGCCACTGAATAAGCTCTCTATTGTATTGAACATCTGTATGATGTGTGGAGAAACAAATGTTGCATTATAAAGTTAACATAGATGTTAATTGTTGAGTTTAACCTGAGCCAAAGTGAGTCTGATTATTGTTGATAAGCAAGTTTTATTGTCACATTTTGTTGTGGACAGCAGACTTAAACATGAAATGTGGTTTTTTTGTAAGCTTTCGAAAAAATTTTTTATCGCCCGTGTAAGCTGCAGTGTAATATTTATACGGCGATATCTAACTAGTGTAATACCGCTGCACGTATGACATCATAATATGGTGTGGACGTGACAACTTGATTACTAAGGTCAAGTAATAAACAGAATATTAAACTATCTTCAATTTGATACTATTTTTTAAAACTTTATAATGATTTGGTATCAAACTCGCTATCGCTCGTTTCATACTTAATCATTAACTTGTTTAATAAAAATAGTATCAAATGGAAGGTCGTTTAGTAACCTCTACATAATCCACTAGATCGATATTCAGTTTATCAAAAACAAATTTACCACTGTAACATCCTCCATTAGGAACAAACATATTATCAAACAAACCTTATCAATCTAAAAAATGAGTGCTTAATCCAATTGCAGAGTGTGAACCATATAAAAAAATGAAAACATGGTAACCTACAATGTCATTCTGAAATTGTTTTGTCTTTTGAGGATCTTTTCATGGATTGTTTTATTATGTTCAACTTGTTTAGAATTTATTTTGCACTCATGTTTTCGAAGTTTTCACTCTGAACTATATCGCTGGAGTAGTCAATGAGCAATCGAGGTATAAAAATGTTTTTCTGTGTGTGATGCACATCAAAAACAAAAAAAGGAAAAGTTGTGAAAATCGGGCAACAATTCAATGATCGATTTTCGAAAACATCTGCAGATAATAAATCATTATGAATTATTTCGAAATATAGATCACACCCTTATGCAAAATTCAAGATTCAAAGAATTGATTTGGTTTATCGGATAGAAGATGTTACGCAGCCTAGACGCGACATTGAAACATAACAATCTTTTCAGAAAGTTTCAGACTGTACAATCGTAGCGTCAAACTTTAGGCTCAAGCAAGTGGGGACACGAGTTATTGTAACTCAGTTGTTACATTCAATTGATCAATATGCATTTGTCAACACTTCAAGCGACAAACACATTGATAACTAACACACTTTTTTGAATATGTTGTTGAGAAAACTAAAGACTATTTCTCGAGAATATATTCACAACTCAGAAAGTGGTGTTGGTGATGAGTTGTTTGATGGTTCTTTCCAACTTTCCAACAAAGAAGCAACTTTCCAACGTAGGTTTGACAACATGTTTTGACAACTTTTAGTTAGCTCTAGGTCGCTTCAAGTTTGAAAAAATAAGTTGTTAAATGTACTTTAGATGGTAATAAATCAACCTACGATGCTCCTTCATAGACCAAAAGGGTAACTTCTGAGTAATTCATATTTTCAAGTTACAAGGCGCATTACATCCTCGTCACGCTTGTCTTAATGTTCCAATGCATCATCAATATATCACCCCTGGGAACTATTATCAGAAAAGAAATGTACTTACATGACCCACCCTTGAGTATTGTTTTCAATGTATGTACTAATGAAATGGCATGATACGGGAAGATTAAAATATGATTTTGGCAAAACTGTGTTTGAAACAGTTCTTTTCAGGGACATGAATGAGAGATAAGACTTATGCATGTAGTAAAACGTCTCAAATAAAGGTCGGGTTAGTTCAGTAGGGTTGTCCTGATGAAAAGGCCTGTGGGTGAATTGAAGAGAATTTTTGAGCAAAGACCAAAGAGGAGTAACTGTACATTCATGATCAGGAATCCTTCATCTTCCTGGGTGAGAGAAACAGGCAAAACTGACACATGGACAAACGTATTCAAATGCTAAAGTTTAAACTAGTCGAAATGGCATTGTCTTGTATGGGGAAAAGGTAATATAATTAAATGGCCTTAGCTTATAATTAGTGTGTCTGACACATGGACAAACGTATTCAAATGCTAAAGTTTAAACTAGTCGAAATGGCATCGTCTTGTATGGGGAAAAGGTAATATAATCAAATGACCTTAGCTTTTAATTAGTGTGTCTGACACATGGACAAACATATTTAAATGCTAAATTTTTAACTAGTTGAAATGGCAAATCTTGTATGGGGAAAAAGTGATATAATTAGATGACCTTAGTGTGTCGTGAAAGAAGATGATCGCCTGTGGTTGATGATAACTTTTCGAATTCTGTCAGCAAATAGAAATAAGAATTTTAAAACTACGTTTATATGTATTTATTTCAGTTTGCATAAAGCACATGAAATGGTAATACATATTGCATTTGGAAGGCTTTCTTGCAATTTGTACAGAAGGTGAGACTTGATCTGAGCCCTGGTTATAATGCTATGTATAGAGTGGCCATATTGTACATGACTGTACATTGTACATGAAGGATGACACTACCAACGCGATCGTTGATCAATCCATTGTTACGACCTTCCTCACTACCAAGTCTTTCCACACCTTGCGACATTTGTGACCTTTCATCACCAGGAGTCCTCTGGAAAATTATAGAAAAACATTTGTATATCTGTATCTTTGGCTGTGTATGATAGCATAAGAAATATGAAATAACATCAAGAACATATATGTCGAGAGTAACTACAGGAATCTATGATCCTCGATAATTTTGTATCAATTTAAATGCAAGACAACAAAACCCATGTCAATGAAACATATCCTCAATAACCACAGTTTATTGAAGTATAATTAAATTGCATCATTAGGCGACTGTTTTGTTACATTTGTCACTTCAATTCATTTCTTAAAACCAAGGATTGGATCCTTTTGAACGCTTTTGACTAGGAACTAATGCAATATTACAATGATTCGTTAATTTTCATTAGCTATCATACGTAAAATGTAATTAAATCACACTTGCGACGTCATCCTATTGTTCTCACGCTCCATTATGTTTCAGTAATGGAGAGTTGCATTTCACATCACCTTTTCAAACACTAAAGTTAATTTTTTTATCTGTTTCAAGTGAATTAACTGAATAGGCATTTATTTGAGGGTAATTTAAGTAGGTAAATGACCTCGTAACTCTCCATTCCTTGAAAATGGCTCCATTATTTTCAAGGAATGGAGAGTTACTCGGACATTAACCTTTACGTAGATGTGTAGAATTCCAAAAAGTACACCAAACCTTGGTCACATGCATCGATTGGTAGCAATGGATTACTTAATGTTATTCTAATACATGAATATCTAACACTTACGAATGGTCATCTATAGCTAAAACCAGTCCTTTAACTTTAGTGATGAATTTTATTCTAGCGGTCGTTCTCAGAGAAGATCTCAGTGGAATCCTTTTAACGTGGACTTCCTTGGAAGTGTTGATGATCCTGTACTTAACCAGAGTCCTTTCAACCATTTTGATACACAATATATGTTCATCTGTAAGATAAAGGGCATAAAAGGCTGATCTTTTGTATTCTTTATCAGGAATTCAATTTAAATATTTAGATGAGAACTGCATTAGAATTTTAAATCTTAATTTTATTCATCAGAAGAAATGTAGTAATTAAGGAAATTTAGGAAATAAACTACGTCATTATATGTGCTTCCAATTATTTGTTTTAATTCTGGCATTGGGATAAGAAGTATGAAAATAATTGAGAAACAATTTCAAATTGAAGGGAAATGTGAACATGACGAAGAACGGAGTGATATAGTGATGTGAATTAGAGATATTTCACATCAATTTTTACTGCCTGTTTAGGAATGAGGTATTTAAAATCTACTTTTAGAAAACTTTTAAACTGTCATTATTTGTATCTACACGGATTGTATTTGTGTGTTTTAATCAGAAAAAAACACCGTTTTAATGTTAAATCACAAATTCTTTCTTGACCAAATTGATTTTTAAGAATTACATCTTATAAACATATATTTGATATACATGTCATGCATGTTCAATATTGTCATATTTTAAAATTAATTATTTTAAGATTAATTAATGGTGATTGCTTACCTTGAAAATCCAAAGAAAATACATAATTTATTCTGACATGTTCAAATGTCCTCCTGTTATTTCCAAGATAGTCCATTGAAGAAAGTTTCTCCTTCTTCCCGTAAAAGATTATCCTTTAGTGTATAAGTGAAAAGCTCTTTAGTTTATTTAGACAAGGAGTCATTTAATTTCTTCATCATCAGGATGACGTATAAGAGGAAAATAATGAGAACATTGAATTGGAGATAGTGGCAACCTCTCAGAAAAATTCATCACAACTTCATCAACTGTTATAAAATTATTTCTTGTACTCAGTAGGACTTATTCAACTAAACCAAAGATTGAAACTTGTTTTCCTATCTATGTACCCCTTTTAAATCATTCACATAAACTTATTTACGTATCCTATAATTTTAGATATACAGTATGTTTTCAAATAAATAATGTCTTCCATATGCTGATAAAAAAAATTCCTTAATGTAAAGAATGTCATAAAAGCAAATATTCATCTTCAGTAATTTAAATGAACTGAAGTACAACAGAAAGTCATACCAAATAATGAAATTATTCTGAAATAAATTTTGCCAGATAGAATTTTTAAAAGTTTCATCCCTAATGTAATGAAGGGAAACACTGAAAACATTTCGCCCAAAACCAACTGAGGCATAACAGTTTATGGAAAATTGATCTTTTCAGAAATAACTTTGTTTCGTTTGCACATGAATGGAACACGCTACTTAAGACTATAAAAAACGGGGAATTCGATCATTCACTACTCGTGTTAAGGGAAATAAGAAGATAATGCTACAGAGTCAGTCATCAGAATTTCACAATTTTCCGTTTTTTATAGTCTTAAGTAGCATGTACTACTCGTGTTAAGGAAAATAAGAAGATAATGCTACAGAGTCAGTCATCAGAATTTCACAATTTTCCGTTTTTTATAGTCTTAAGTAGCATGTACTACTCGTGTTAAGGGAAATAAGAAGATAATGCTACAGAGTCAGTCATCAGAATTTCACAATTTTCCGTTTTTTATAGTTTTAAGTAGCATGTACTACTCGTGTTAAGGAAAATAAGAAGATAATGCTACAGAGTCAGTCATCAGAATTTCACAATTTTCCGTTTTTTATAGTCTTAAGTAGCATGTACTACTCGTGTTAAGGGAAATAAGAAGATAATGCTACAGAGTCAGTCATCAGAATTTCACAATTTTCCGTTTTTTATAGTCTTAAGTAGCATGTACTACTCGTGTTAAGGGAAATAAGAAGATAATGCTACAGAGTCAGTCATCAGAATTTCACAATTTTCCGTTTTTTATAGTCTTAAGTAGCATGTACTACTCGTGTTAAGGAAAATAAGAAGATAATGCTACAGAGTCAGTCATCAGAATTTCACAATTGGGGGTTTTGAATCGCCAGATTGCCAGGACGTTTGGTTGCATTAGAAAAATGGTCATTGAACTCTTTAATCGCCTTATCCAGACGATCCTGACATCTGACCGTCCCAGAAGCGGAAGACCGAGGGTCACAACTCCCGCAGAAGACTGATATCTGCACACACTTCATCTGCGCAACAGATTCGTCACCATGACGTCATTGCTATCGACGGCGTTAATGCACCATATCAGCAGGAACACTGTCAACGCTTTGCGGGTCATTTCGACTGTTCTGCAAAATGACCATGACCACATCGCTTCAATCGTCTACACTTGGCAAGGAGAGTGAGTCGCTGGCTACGTTGTGATAGGGCAAGAGTTATGTCGATTCAACCTGTTCCAAGTAGACTGCAGAGTGAGAGTATACAGACGTAGAGGCCAGACACAGGCTGCAGCTTGTGTCCAAGAAGTTGTACCCTATGGTGAAGGTACGGTCTTGGGCGTGTTCTGCGGCGACCAAAAGACTGATTTGGTGACAATTCATCAGACCCTTCCAGCCTAGAGATAGTTGGATCAAGTGTTACAGTCTGTGGTTGTCGCAATCATATAGATGTAGCAACAAGGGATGATTTTTCAACAGGACAACGTATGACCACATACTGCGCTGCCTTGATCACCATGGACTTCCTAAACTGACAAAACATCCAGGTTTTGTCTTGGCCATCACGCTCCCTGACTTATCGCCGATCGAGCGTCTATGGGACCACTTTGGAAGACGACTAAGACGCCGCCAACAACAACTAGTCGCCATACAACACCTAGAACAGGCACTACACTTGAAGGACGTTATCCGACGTCTTACCTTTTCCATGAGAAGACGCGTCTAATGATCGAAATGTTCCTGTTTTCTTGAATAACCATATTCCTGGGTAGTGGTCATTCTTTTGTATGTCATAATACTGCAAGCTACTTCCATCAAAAACAAAACATTTTTTTATTAAAAATCATTGTAAATTTTCAATGCTTGGGAACCATTTATTAACATGGCCTCAATCTGTAAATGTTTTGTTAATTTTCAATTCTTTAGAGCAACCGATGTAAAGAAAACCAAACCAATGCTTATTTTCATTCGCAGTATCGAAAGGAAATACCCAACCTATTTTGTTTGTCAAGAACCACATTCCAAGAGCTGCAATGCTCCGTGCCTAGTTTTCGTGGTCTCTTTGTAGTGATGTTGAAACGCTGAAAAATTGCCCTTCTAGCTCCGTTATATAGGAAGAGGACAACCAACTTGTTCTCGTCATCCACATGAAGCTCGAAGAAGCTGTCTGGCCCTGGAATGACAGACATTGATAGTAAAGTTGACTCGAAGGTGGTGCTTGGTCACAATTAAAGTGACACAGAGTGTGTTTTAGGATTTTTTATGTTCCTTAAATAAGAGCTAAATCACCACATGTCCTCAATTAAGTTCAAATCGCCTACATGTCCTCAATTAAGTTCAAATCGCCTACATGTCCTCAATTAAGTTCAAATCGCCTACATGTCCTCAATTAAGTTCAAATCGCCTACATGTCCTCAATTAAGTTCAAATCGCCTACATGTCCTCAATTAAGTTCAAATCACCACATGTCCTCAATTAAGTTCAAATCACCACATGTCCTCAATTAAGTTCGAATCACCACATGTCCTCAATTAAGTTCAAATCGCCTACATGTCCTCAATTAAGTTCAAATCGCCTACATGTCCTCAATTAAGTTCAAATCGCCTACATGTCCTCAATTAAGTTCAAATCGCCTACTTATCTCGCACTTTTTCACAGAGTGTGCTACTTTGATGTTTCCAATGATAAATGAAATATGGACATATAAATGTCAGGACGTCGACATTCTGAGAACATGTTACTTGTATATTAGTCCTAATGAATACTACAATTTGTGTCTGCTGTAGAAAAGTTTCCAAAATTACGTTTGAGTCTTCGACGCGCGTCGTTCCTCGGACTGAAACTAGAGTCTCAATCCATAGGTAATTTTCTTTCTACATACTTTATAAAGGGTTTTTCTATCATATATCATTATATAGACGTGTACTTCAGCTGACAGAAAATTGCAATTTTGCTCATTCGCAACAAATAGACAAAACAACTACCTATCCTTTGAATCATTAATAATTAACCGTACAATATCACAACATACAGAGCCGAGATGATGTTTTCACACAAACGTAATGTTAAATGTCGGTACTGAGGATGATAAATAATTGGCCTTGGATACATAAATCAATCAAAAACGTTACAGTGTGTAGTTGATATATCAATAAGGGTACAGAGGCTCCCTTTCAGTTCGACATGAAAAGAGATATTTGATTATCAGCATCACAATGTTTGGAATTTAATTTCTGATTTAGAATGAATAAAGACCTTTGAACTTTTTGTAACTTTGGAAGGTGACCCCATCCTCGTCAATCACTCCTTGGAATAGGCGACCATTCTTTATATTCATCCTGTATAAAATGCCATTGTCATAAGCATATAGGTTGCTCCTTAGATTCACTTTTTCAAACGGTTTAGGCATCATTCTTGTATTCATTGGAATGTCAACTAGGAAAAGTTTCGATATTGTAAACATGAGAAACCCTGTAAAAAAAACATAGTTGTATGTAAAATATGTTCATACTCATCAAGATCAAGTAAATTTGGAATATGCAAACAGAGCTTCTCAATCCTTCATACCAGAAAATATTTGTGATTTTAATTATCTAGCATAAGGTGATATAATTATCATGCTTTTATATATAATTTGTACTGAAATTATTCAAGGAACTTTGACCGCCAAGGAATACTACGTCGACGAGGGACGATGAAGGCAACGACACTGTGACGACGATGTTGAAATGACGACTTGACAGGCTTTGGTGATGGTCGACCATTTTCTTTATTGATGCGGGTGGTTACAACATGAACTCGAGCCGGAGGTACATACACGCACAAGTCAGTGTACACGCCAGGGCGTCCCCATCCCTGTCGTGTTACCAAGTTGAGCCCGACTCGAGTGGTGATCTCTAGAAACTACATGATGCTGTTGGTGGACAGTCGGACAGCGGGCGCGTCTGTCCCCGACCGTTGCCCAAGCTAAATCTCTGCAGCAGTGGACTGCACGAGACTTTATTAGCGTGCCAGCCATGCATGGACAAATTTGGTCATGAAAGACGGGAGCCCACGTGGCTGTATAGAAGCGAGTGGTCAAGCGGTCGAACGTATAATTGGATAATTAGTTTTAAATCAATGGATCGTTCTCGCCATCTGTGCCCGTGAACATCTGGCCTGACTGGCGAGTGCTTAATATAGAGAGAGGAATAATTTGGAGATAAATTTACAAAGATTTCAAATGAAGAATTTGGAATATAATTTCGTTAATAATTTACCAACGAATACGCTGTGACAGAGCTTCCCGTCCTTCGGTGAAATTTGTCCTCAAATTTCTTTAAAGAATAATTATTCATACATGGTAATATTTGGGTGTGACATAATCATTGAAAATGTGCTGCATCAGCAGTTACATGAGTAACATGGTACACATTGAACACATTGTGTGATAATCAAGCCAGTTTAGAAATTTGCCAGTTACAAAGGTAATATTGTTACATAAACAGCGAATATATCCAGTATTGACAAAAACATAAAGATGAATCAAGTTGGGAGTCTTATACTGAGTGAGCCTAGACTCGACAAGGCCGCATTAACTAAGAGTAGGATCGAAGAAGATCGCATGAATATGAGATAACCTAACCGACTTGAATCGCCTGGTATGCTAACGACAATATAGAATAAACATTCAATCATAATGAGAAAAAGGCATAACGTGGGACATGAGTATACGTATTTCAAATAATTCAAAAATATCTGTGTCTTTAGAGGGTTTTAACCAGTTATCAAATTATCAATAAAATTCTTGACACCGGGAGTCGTATGTGCGATAGGGAGACTCATCAACCGTAAAGTAAGATAAAGAGAAGATACATGAACCTAACCGACGTCAACAATTTAAATTGATAAATGAAAATAGTAAGATTTATCCCAACGACTTCAGTACACAAAAAAACTTATTAACAAAATTCATACAATAGTTATTTCGAAAAGTTATTACTGGCTGATTAATTCACACATACCTGTTTGTTGGATTCAATAGTTTAAAACACACATTTGACAAAATTTGATTTTGAAAATTGTCACTTAATGATGAAAATTATTGTCCGATAGAGTTTTCGATTCACACAGTCTTTGTTCTTGATTTGCCAGTCTTCAAGGGACACATGGGTAGATGCGTTAGTAGCGTTGAATGTGGTGTCTTGAAGATGGCGAGTAGAACGTAGACTTTTGGTGATTCTCTGTCGGGTGCTGATTCACTGCATGCTCCAGTAAGTAGATGTCAGGCTGGTTGCCGATTGTGATGACTGGCGTTTGACGATGATTGTCGCATGACGACTAACTGAAGCTCTGGATAGAGTGAACTTACTTCAGTTCGCTGGGGTTGTATGCTGATTAGCGTAGAAGGTTGGTTTTCGTTGTCGTTTCTTCATCTTCTGTCGTCTCCGTGTTCCTTGTCGCTCAGCTGCAATTTAGGTACCTTGGACCGCGTGAGCTACAGCAAACTCACGCTACCCGGAAAATCTCCACCATCTTTGATCGCAAAGAAATACTACGTCGACGAGGGACGATGAAGGCAACGACACTGTGACGACGATGTTGAAATGACGACTTGACAGGCTTTGGTGATGGTCGACCATTTTCTTTATTGATGCGGGTGGTTACAACATGAACTCGAGCCGGAGGTACATACACGCACAAGTCAGTGTACACGCCAGGGCGTCCCCATCCCTGTCGTGTTACCAAGTTGAGCCCGACTCGAGTGGTGATCTCTAGAAACTACATGATGCTGTTGGTGGACAGTCGGACAGCGGGCGCGTCTGTCCCCGACCGTTGCCCAAGCTAAATCTCTGCAGCAGTGGACTGCACGAGACTTTATTAGCGTGCCAGCCATGCATGGACAAATTTGGTCATGAAAGACGGGAGCCCACGTGGCTGTATAGAAGCGAGTGGTCAAGCGGTCGAACGTATAATTGGATAATTAGTTTTAAATCAATGGATCGTTCTCGCCATCTGTGCCCGTGAACATCTGGCCTGACTGGCGAGTGCTTAATATAGAGAGAGGAATAATTTGGAGATAAATTTACAAAGATTTCAAATGAAGAATTTGGAATATAATTTCGTTAATAATTTACCAACGAATACGCTGTGACAGAACTTTAAGCATAATGTAAGTTTTATGTTGCCTAAATGAATGTGTCATAATGTTGATGTAATGTTTGTTCATCATTGTCAAATTTGTGTATATCGTGAATTATAATTATCATAAGTATGTGGACAAGTTTTTATGTTAAAAAAATCCCTCAAGGATAATAAACTCGTATGTTATGTTATCTTTACTAGTCTTAATAACTATTGAACCTAATATTGAAATTCACTTTGGGTCACTAGAGGTTATTTAGATATGATGCACATTTTATGTGAAAGCTAAGGGCATTTTTTTCTAAAACGTTTAGTACAAAACGTTTGGAATTACCCGAACTGTATAGCAATGAGGAATAATGTGAGGGTATCATATTTATTTCTAATGGGCAATCAACAAAGCAATTACAATTTAAAACCCTTTTTAACTTTTTTTGCAAACGTGTCTTATTGGTATTGGACTATTTGAAGAAAGTTGTACATTAAAAAGATATCAGGGTGGCATTGAATCAATATAGAAGGATATTATTTTGAAAACTTAAGAATATAAAACAGCCATTGACTATATGTCAGCTGTCATTGTTAAATTTCATCCCAGCCAAGTTCCATCATTCCTCATCATTCATTGTAGTCACTTTTCTGGCGTTTATAAATAATATCAAAAATATTTATTAACTCTCACTTTCACTCTCTCTCAAAATACCACACAAATAGTTATCATTGTTGTAACTTACACATTTATAATATAATTGATGATTTCAAGACAAAATCACTTTTCAAACCTGAACTTGAAAAATTCAGGGAGATTAAAGGAAGGCTATTATCGAGTGGACTTTCCTGTCTGATTGAAATAGACCATAGGGTTGGTGACCACATGAGAAATAATTTCATACCTACCATTAAATGGCTTGTCTGTTTTTTTAGTCTCCGTAGATACAGATTGGGAGCTGCTGGTGGCATGTCGAGTTGTCTCTGCAGTGTTGCCACTCAGCTTGCAGACCAAATCTTCTTTATCAAAATCCCAAGCTGTGAAATCTGCTTGGTTATGATAAAGTGCTTCACACATTTTGGGACCATAAGGCTGATATAATTTCTGTGAATGAGTCAGCACTCTGGGAGCAACTGAGCATGCCAGAAAAACGAGTAAGAGCGATGCCATTAGTATTTCTATGGTACAAGCTTTCACTTCTAGCTAAAACCGCCCTTCAGATTGACTGCTAAGGACACGAATAAGTTTTTTACGTTGTGAAAAAATCATTTGAAGATACATTCATCTAAATGGACCATTGTTTCTAACGAATATTGGAAGAATTATGAATAATGTAAGAGGGTGAATCAGTTTTTGGAAACTGATTAAACAACTGATTCTTCCCCATTAGATATTTGACACCGAACATCAACTGATTCCCCTCATTTTAAAAAAAAATTGAGATAACATACACTGTATCAATTGTCTCATTTTATAGTTATTTACGTTTCCATTTTCCATTATGAGAAAATCACTGTATCAATAAACTCTTCAAAAGAGTGAAACGCAAAGGTCACTTTTCGAAAAATGTATTGCTTATTTAAAACCTCAAAAGAAATAAACGCCCAGGCAAAAGAAAGGCATCACTTTATTTTTTTCATGAAAACCAGCAGACAGGCAAGACACAGGCCAGACCAAGATCGGGAAGACAAAAGGTAACAACTGCGGATGAAGATCGCTACATCAGGCAGATTCACCTCCGAAACAGCGGCGACGGCACTCAGCGTCTCCAGCCAAACTGCATTAGAGAGGTTTGGAGGCGGAGACATCATGGTGTGGGGAGGCATTTGTGGCCAAATGACGACGCCGCGGGTTATTCATTTCTAACTGACCAACGAAACGTCGCATCTCTTTGTAATAAAGAAGTTGTAAATCCATAAATTTCCTATTTTTGCACCACAACAACTTGTGAAATGCCACTCAGACTGCGCGATAATTCTTGAGATATTTCTGTGATAATTAATTTTTTTTACCAACACATGTAAATTTCTTGCAAATATTTTAATAACACATTTCAGAATGTCAAAAAGATGCAATCACTGCATTGGTGGGTCTTTGGTGTGCTCAATCGGTTGCAAAAATTGGTGGGTCTTTGATGGATAATGCAAGATAGGCACATGACATATAGAAACTCAGATGCCGCTCACCATAGAACTTAAACATCAGTTAAACTAATAACTTATATACGAGCATAAACGTGGTATTAGGAAACGTTAACAAAGAGGATGCTTTCAGGCCGTTGTGGAGAGGATAGCCCCCGATAGAATACGTTCGAATCCCGCTAGAGTTAAAATTTAAAAACTTTTATTCCTCGGAACACGGTTGATTTTAATCAGACTGGACAGCAACTTACATACCACATACTACATACTTGATACCAAACACCCAGAGACATTTATGGCCATGTCCTAACTCAGGACAAAACTTGGGTTCACTATGTTTGTCCAGAGGCAAAAAGCCAAAAGATCCAATGGAAATATGTTTTATCCCTCACCCTTCAAAACTTCATTGCATGTTCTTATAGAAATAAAGTCATTGGATCCGTTTTCCTGGACTCACAGAATGTAATAGTGATTGATTATTTGAAGAAAGGTTCTACAAACAATGCCGTTTATTACGCTAAAAAACTGTGGCAAAAAGATCAAAGACAATCGAAGGAACAAACTGCTAAATGTTCTGTTGCCGACGATGATCCTGCGCAGATCGCTCAGGTTGCAGTAAGTGGGCTTTGTTGGATTTAACATTTAACATGTGACCCCTTGACCATTTGTAAAATAAATTATAAATAGTCGTATGATCTACAGAGCCAATGAATCTATTTCTTTCTATTTTTTTATCCAATCAGATACAAGCCTTGGAAATATTCGACATGATTTAAATCGCAGCATTTTACTTTGATTGGTTGAGAAGGGAAGGTAAAAAACTAAACTCTATGTAAATAGACCGTGCAGATCAGTAGTTTTATCGCAACTTAGCGGAAAAAGAATCTTGACATGGAAATTGTTTTTCGAGATTTTTTTGCTCCAGAGCAAGACTGCTGACGACTAAAGCTTAACTCAAAGAAATTTTGCATGTATAAAAATTAAGGCTCTGTTGCTCTGTTGAATTTTCGTAACGGCTTTGAATTTATTTTTTGTCAAACAAACCTTATTTCTTTGTGAAATTATCACGTCATTTGGATTTTGTTTTGACAGCGATTGCATAACTTCATTTGCAATTACATTTACCTTCCAATGCCCATGTGTAGCTACCTCATTATGCATCTCGTCATCCGAAAACAAGTTGGATAGTGAATTGTTTCCAACCAGAGGCATAACTACCTTGTAGCACAAAAAGCAAGTGCTTACACTTAGAAATTCAATAAAATCATTTAGTATATAAATCATATACATGTAGTCTGCATGGCATTTACATTTCTTGAATAAAAGTTTCTCTAAAATAATACTTGTGACAAAACGCACAGTTCTTAGCGGAAAATCGATCATGTCCAACCACATGATGACTAGTTTGTTGTTAATAGAAGTGTCAAAATTTGTTTACATTAAGTTGTGTGGCATTAGCGTCTTTCGCGTGTCTCTGACCATTGTCAAGTTGATAAAATCACTTTGCATCCAAGTAATAATCTTACAGCTTGATCCGTCTGATCATTGGACGTTTCAATGATTAATGTTTAAAGTAGTTACAAGTTGTTCATTGCGTTATTCTTACCATAGATAATTTTAATGGTACCTTAACATTTTATTGCTATGATGTTTTAGTCAGTTTGGTTTATCCCATCCTTAAGTTGTGCTTACAACTGAAAATTTCCTAGTTACGCCCCTGCCAACACAAGACAGAAGAGGATATATTTTCAAAATTCCGCTTTTCAAAAAAGGAAATGTTATTCTAAATAAATTGTCTTTATCGTCTAAATGGAAGAACTTGCAATATACCTAAATGAATTAGGTAAAAAACTAATTTTGACGCTGTTGATCATGTTGACCGCTGGTCAATTCAAAGAGTTTCAAAACATGTTACAGTTCATTAAAGTAAGGGATTATTTAATAAAACAAAACAATAATGTAGTTTTTATTCATCCGTGTTATGACGCATCAACGAAATACCAAAATAAAATATTTGCACTGAGATACGCAAATAAGTGCGCAAACTTTGTAGTTTTATTGATACAATAACATTGTTTTCATTTTTTAAAGGTGACCTGCAATCAATAATGGCAAAGTCGTACAATTAATCATACACCATATATGGCTAGCAGTTGTGTTTATCATATCATAGGCAAATATTTGATAATCCCGATATCGTATTTCATGCATACTTAATGCAATAATGCATTAACTACTGCCGGTTTTTATTATATAAAACATCTTAATATTTCATAACCTGCATTCGAACATATTTCAAAATAAGTTAAATTAAAGACAACCTGAGTTCTAATCATTAGAAATGTTGAGGCATATGTGCTGTAGTTATATTCAAAACGTGCGTGCGTCGTTAAGATTAAATCACAAGGCAAACGTTTCAGCGAAACATTGTAATACGATAAAGTTAAGATAATACAAGATTGTTTACATCCTTATTTGAATACATGAAAGTTAAGTATATATCAAACACAATCATTTAAAGTCTTTGACGTCCTTTATTTAAGCGGCATAACAGACTGCACGCGTTTATGAGTTTTGCAAAAGGTTATGGTAGTGATAAAATATTCATTGTAAGTAAATTAGAAATCACAATTTTATGTTGGTATAAAAATTTACAAAATCGGAAAACAATCATATTACAAGTTAAAATGTATATTTCATTTGTCATTAATGTTAAATGTGTTTCATTAAAATTGTATTTCGGTATTTATACATCGTTATGGGATAGCACCCAAAAAACACAATGATAAAAAATAAATGTATGTTAAACATTGTTTGTGACTCGAGTTAGTTTACAATATCGTTACATTTTCAAATAAAAGTTTAAAATTGTGATAAGGATAATGATAATTGGCGAATATATATATATATATATATATATATAGGTAGGTATGTATGTATGTATGTATGTATGTATGTATGTCAGATGATTTTTTTACTCACAGTGTAAACATTTCAATGAGGTTTGATGTCTGGTATGCGAAAAACGACTAGATTACAAATAGCATTTCGTAAAGTCAGGTCCAAACAATAATCAGATAGTATACAAACGTTCAAATATTTTTTTAATTTTGCTGCTTGAATTACCTGTCAGTCCCTGAAATGGACTGTTTTGTGATTACATGATTATGGACTTTTAATCATGAATATTGGAAAAAATATTAGTATTACAGAATAGCTTCGTCACATTTAATCAATTTCTCTAACAGAAGCGTTCATGAAAGGGATACTCGTGCATTTCTGTCATTCAAAACCTGTCATGAACACTAACATAACATCTTTTTCGATCTAGAAATTTTCAAATATGAGGAGGGTCCAATACTTTGTTTCAGAGGAGATATCGATGATCTTCCACAGTAGATATCGTTTCTAGGAGATATCATTTTGACAGTAGATTTTGAACAATGCCCAGTTACAGTCAAATTCATGACGTCACAATGATTGTACATCATCAAGCAATGACATCACAATGCTATAACGTCATAAACATGACGTCACAATGCTATAACATCACCGCACTGAGAGTTAAAGAGTAGTGCAGGGTTTAGAAACATACATTTTTCACGGAACCGAAATGAAAAATGTTTTTGGACGATAAATAGAGAATCTCACCCAAGTGTCTTCTGATATCAAATATACCATCACGAGTTGATATTTAAAAGTAAAAATTTGTAACTTTTATCAACTCGTGTTGATAAATTTGATACTTGGGTGAGATTCTCTATATATTGTTTCTTAATGACACCTACAGGCGAGGAATTCGAGTACAAACGGTAACGCTTGATTTTAAATAGTCGCTCTCGGCGCATGCTCAGGAATATGAATTTATAATTTAAAAGGAAACTTCCCCTCGTGACTAGCTGACAACATGAAAGTATGAGCAAAGAGCTGGTGTTGCAAACTAAAATTCTCACAAAAAACCTTGAGCATGATGTGAAACGTTTTATGAGAACCTCACAGATCCGAATGACGTAGCAATTTCACTGGGTTATTCGAATAAAGGGCGGGTAATTCCAGTACAGATTTTCCTGATGAAAAGTACCAGAGCTCATTCATCGGGAAGGGATTTTATGTCTGAATCAATCAAATCATGACACCTAACTTCAATTAATTGGAAGTAAAAACCCTTTAGCTATGATTTCCAACTGCTGTCACATCTTAGAAAATTTCCCCTTTATTCAGCAACATTGACATTCACCGCTTCTCTGAATTATTTGACAATTTTATTTGACGCCATCTTAAATAAAGGGTAGCATCACAGGCCCTCGGATCATTAAAAAAAAATATTTAAAAAATTTTTTTTAAATTTGAGAACACCCCCTGAATAAAATTGTTCCTCTGTTAATAGTCCATATACTATTAACAGAGGAACAATTTTATTCAGGGGGTGTTCTCAAAAAAAAAATTTTAATTTTTTATATATTTTTTTAATGATCCGAGGGCCTGTGGGTAGCATAGCATTCGATGCCAATAAATAAAAAAGATAATTTTCTAAGATGAAAAACTGTTTGGAAATAGTAGCCAAAGGGTTTAGATTTCCATCAATGTGTCGATTGAGGTTCGACGATTTTTGGACGAAGAAGGCAATTTGCCAAAACCCTTTGAAAGTTGTTACAGATAAAATAGGCTTCCGACTCTAAATTTTGGGTTAGCAGTCAACGAACATGAACCGAAGTTCTGATTATCTGAACTACCGGTCCTAAAAATGATTTTGACAAATAGTTGCATTTGTGAAATTCCCGGTTCACCATATCCGTTTTATAGTCATTAAATGGATATAAAATTTTTTTTCTAACGGAGATATTTATTTGCGGAGCCAAGCGATATCTCTTGTCATCATCACTTACATCACATTTATACATCACCAGGTAATGTTGTGATGACATCACCACGATTTCGTCACATTGGTGAAACGTCATCGCATAGACTGAAGCGTTATATCCGTTGTACATGATCTGCCTAATTAAATAATTCTGGACAATAGATACATGTCAAGTGTCTTCCTATATCATATATCGGGGTCTTCGCAGGACGTCGACTTTTGAAAAATTCAATTTTGAGATTGTCGACAGGCGGCTCGCTTTGATGTTTTCTGTTTGTTTAACAAGGGATTACAACTACAAAATTTGGATCGAACGACGAAACGAAACATTCCGAAGTACATGTATCTATATAATACGCTTCCAAATATATTAGTATCTCTTCCGAATGGTTGCTATATTGATGGTTTAATACATAGAACTATTTTTAGTTCTAGGTGTTTTTCAGAATAACGTTATTAATTTTTTTTTTTAGAGATGAAGTCATTCAAATCATATATCACTAAGTGTAAAAGTGAGTAAAATGTTCACAATCAAGACTTAATAATCATACAAACAGGTTGTTGTTATTAGAGATGTAATCATAAGTTTTTCATCACAAACCACTCAGTGAAGGTGAGTAAAACTGAGTAAAATGCTCACAATCAAACCAATCAAGCACTTTTGATTAATTCATCAATACTTTGAGATGTACTCACTTATTTTCTACGTGACATAACAGCTATAAGTACTGAAACTGAAATTGATTCCACATTCAGTTTCGCTATGGCAAACGCACAGATAGGTTGTTCGTTCCTTCCAACTTTTCGTGGTGGTCGTTACCTGTGTATGGGCGGCTACATGTACAGAGTCAACAAACGAAGACGTGATGAATGGACATCTTGGAAGTGTACAAGCAAAGACTGCAGTGCCACCATGTCAACTACGAATGATCTTCCGTCAAGACTGCCAAATGATCACAACCATCCACCAGCCAACAATGCCGATATTAAGGTACAGATAATAATAATAATTCTTAATATATAATATTGCACAATATTATAAATAAGAATAACGTATGATATGGAAGCGCATGTTCACGTTCCTTCAGTATGTATGTATTTCGTATAAAATATGTGTTTATTTATCATTACAGGTTGAGGACGTTTTTCTGCAGACGATAGGTAATATGCCAGCAGATCCAAGATGCACCAGACTGGCAGATTACATGACGACCTTTTGGATGGAAGGTGACCTGCATTTGGATTCCTGGAACCACCACAACACTATTGGACCTAGAACAAACAATCATTTGGAAGGATGGCACGGGCGTTTAAAGAAAATAATAAGCAAGGCCCTTCCCAATGTTTTCGAATCAATGGTCTTTTTGAAAGGTGAACAAGAGAAATGTGAAATCACTCTGCTTCACCAAGGAAGAAGAGATACACGAATATGGACAGACATAGCAAATGGTCAAATCGTTCCCTTGACCTTCAGCGATGATGTCTCGGTCTTGCTCAATGTGTGTGACTGTTTCAGAATGTTGAGGTGGTTTTACATGCTTTTATTATATTTGTTTTAATGAAATAAATCGTTGTATATGACAGGTATGATGTTAGATTATGTAGGTTTCCTATTTATTCATATTGTTTTATGTATCTGTACTAGTGCTAATATTCGATATTTATGTGCAAATTAAAATGCGAGAATAAACCTTAACTTCGATCAATCATATTCGTTTTTTATCCATTCCTACTTTTTATATTGCTTAATTCGTATGTAAACACAAGCTTTCCACTAATTAGTTACAGGTTCAAATTCGCACGAAGGCGACCCAAAATTTTCCTGTTTGTTGTTACACGCCTCCAGGTGTCGACTTTAAGCGAATGAACCCATATATCAACGCTCGTTGATAAAGCTCATATTATCAGCAATAATTTTATTGATATGATTTATATCAGATGACACTTTATTATGAGTCTACATGACAAGCAAAATTATAAATACAGTGACATTTCTGCCATTATCGTACTGGACATTGACAGGACAGCGGCTAACCTCTACAATGTTGAAACAGACTATAGCTACACAGACACAATGGGTGCGTTCGATTAGACAACACTGGACAACACGAGTGTAAATTTTGCGCATGCGCTCTGGTACCGCTCGAGTCCAGTAAATAAAACGTCAAGTGTTGTTTACATACTGACGCAAGATGGCGTTCCGGCGTTGCAATCAAATTAAAAGTATCTCCGTCGATCACCAATTCTATCATAAAACTGGGAAAAATAAAAAAATCAATTCCTTTGGTGCGCAGATATTCATTATTGATAATATTTTATTTATTTTCAGTCCTTTAGCAAACGATTGACAACAAAATTTAATGTTATGCTGCTCTTTTTAAAATGATGACAACTACACTTTGACAAATCTAACATGTGCTGTACATAAACTTATAAATATAACTGTACTAACTTATGCAATGTAACTGATGTAATGTGATATAACTAGATTTACCTTCAAGTAATCAACAATGAACATTAGTTGTTCCAATGTAATTTAATAAAGAGCAAAATATCACATTTCTACATTGTCAACTCACTTTTCCAAATGTTTGGACGCCATGTTTACACCCGCTCACTCCTCGTCTGACTAAGAGTAAATTCGCGTCACCCGTGTTTGTCACTAGTGTTCTGCACGAGACGTTTTTTTAATCAAGTGTGGAACACGAGTCACTGTGTTGTCTAATCGAACGCACCCAATAAGCGCAACAGGTGTCAACCGAATGAGTTCCCAGTCAGGCAAGACTGCGGTGATGTTTTACTTTCTGACATCAACCCCGCTGCATTGTAAATAACAACATTGCTTTTAAAAAGCTGTAAAGGTAAGACTGAAATAATGACAAATTCCTTGAATGCATACTGAGGTCTTTTGAATTGTTATTCATATTGTTTGAGATGGACCCTCTGTCATAAGAGCCTGCTTTTCAATGCTATAGCGTACAAAGTGACAGCCATGCTCGATTGCCACTAGACTTGTTTACAGTCGACTTTTGTGAAAAAATTGTCGTAAATCTTACTAAATGCAATATTTTTCCCTTGCTTGAGCTAGTACCGGGACTATTAATTTATAATGTTGTTTTTAAAATTCTGTCAAGCATCTATTTTGTTTATCGACTCGTTAGCACGGAAGGGGCCTCAAGGATAATTATGTAAATAAAGCTCTTTTGTCAAAAGAACGTGTTAGTCACAGTCTATGTCTGTCTTTGCGTGGTGTCTATCTGCCTGCATACTATGATGTATTGTGCAAAAGTGATGTCTTCGAGGCTTGTAAACAAAATATCAAACATATGTTAATTAGCTCAGGCGTACTGTTTGTATCACGTGACAGTCCTTGATACCACGTGACATTACGTAGCCTAAGTATTATTTAATCCCGAGCGGTGGATGTTTGAAAGTTATCGTTTAAACACTTTTTCAACGGTTACTTAAATATACATTATCATTGAAAAAGAAAGCGTAAATTCGATCAGTTACACAAACTGTTATTTCAATGAGACACATAAATAAAGTTTATTCGCTCTGTACAAATAAGAATTTATATAAATAAGTGCAGTATTTTACATTAGAAACATTTAAGTAATATCAGATACTGTGGTCAGATTTTGAACCAACAAAAATTCACTGTGATTTTTACAAAAGGGATTCACACACTATTTGCAGATTAATTATAAGAGGAACGATACACAGTTCATTTGAAACTGAAGTTTGAATTCCGTTGAAACGCTCCGGCATTTACACTAGTTTTAAATGCATTCTTCAACCCGAACGAACACATTATGAAATCTATTTCTCAAATTAATCATTTCTGTTAATGTTTTCACTTTGAAGATACGGTTTGTTTATACACGTACGTCCATTTTTCAAGTGTGATAACACCATATCAGGGAGTTTAGATGTTTCATTTAACCTTTGCTTGTTTTCCAAACCAGTGAGCTTGTATTTACCATATAGACATGAGTATGCCTCGCCAAATCAAACATGACCTCTTGATCTGACCACGTGACCTGTACCTTCATGTCCATGACGTTTGAGTCTCAAGGAGGATATGAGGTTATCACATCAGGTTTGACATCCCTCTCTCAGAGGGTATATGTCAATATTTGCGAGGTAGGATGATATTGGGGTCATGCTGAGCTTATATGCGGGAGATACATCACCGTGTCAGCACGTGTTACAGACAAGATCTGCAGATAATATATATATATATATATATATATATATATATATATATATATATATATATATATACATACATACATACACACATACACACATACACACACACACACACACATATATACATAGAGACAAAAAGCTTCTTCATAGTTCAAGTAATGAATAGATAAAAAAACAAATATATATATGGAATATATGACAGTTATGTGTAGTGTAGTGTTGTGGTCAAAATGAATGATGAAAAAGTAGGTGACCGTGCAGGCTCAGAAGGTTACTAGCCCTCGAAGTTTTAATTTGTTGTTGCATTTAACTTTCCATCTGCCTTTGGACTATCTTAAATTGCATAGCTTATAAGCGCGCGGGATGATTGAAATTTCTTAATAAATATGATCAGTCATTCGCATCACATTTTAAAAGCAAAGGTTTTGATACTTTGACAGTTCTAAAAGCGGCAAAATCTCAAATTGTGGGTTTGAACAGGTATGTTGTAAATATTTTAATTGTAATTTATGATATTGTAAAATTGTTATTTTCTGAATATCAGATTATAATGAACCGGCAGTTGACATTGTGTTGTACGAACGATGTTTGTCATGTTTAACTTGAAAAAAAAATCAATACATCGGTTGCTATAGAGATTTTGTTCAAGAGTCCTTAAAATAGTGGTTTATCTGGATGTATAGTAAGAGACTATATCTCTAGCTAATACAATAGAACATAAATGCCTGAAACACAAAACGCAGGCTGAAATGTCAACGAATGCAATAATTAGCAACATTTTTTAATATTCCTGAACTTAGAGGCCAATATGCAGACTATTTGAGGTATGCATGCTTGTATCAAGGCGCAAATATGTTTTGATATAGGATAAGACAGATCATTGTATCCTGCGGTCGAGCGATATATTGAGATGATGTAAGGTGACGTGATCTGGTTTAACGCCGATCTCAAAGAGTATTTCAATTTTATCGCGGTTGCTAAAATTATTGCAGGAAGAAAGCCCACAACACCATTGTGGCTGTATATTGCTGTGAAACCTGCGAGCATCGGCTGGAACTGGCGAACCATGGGTGGTACTGCACTGAAATTGAGTGTAGCATTGCACCCAAATCTTACTGCATGTAGAACAATTCTCTACTGCAGACAGAGTTGCCATGACATTCGGGGATTCGAACCCCTTACCTCTTGATCAAACGATATATTAAGCAATATCAGTTATCAATATCAGAGTCAATCAAGCACGTATCGATCTAGATTTGACAACAAAGTTCTGGATAATTACTGCGTTTCGTTCTAAACCTTATCTACATAATTGCCGATTTAGAATTTTTAGAATTCATATGATGGTCGAACCTTTTTCTCCCGACAGAACTTTATTTTCAGTTTAACACTGTACGTTTCAAAATAAACTTCCGAATTCCGCGTGAACATGTTAATTCATTAACGGTAGTTTACGGACACGCATGTAGCTTATTAGAGGAAATACGTTAGTCTAATATATCTTATTGTTTGTGAATATTTACTCAGCAGTATGTTCTTTTTATATTAAGAATAAAGGTCAGCATACCCTACGTTAATTTAGGAATGCGGAAAGTGACCTCATGAGAAGCCCGTGTTGTGTAGATGCATAGACAATGCAGTTATTCTCCACATGCATCGGTACTGCATCACGAGAAGGTTAATTTTCACATTTTCCTCACGAAAAATCACTAGTTTTCGCGTAATGCCAGTCATACTGTGAACAAGCCGGACATACCGTAAGTACTTCTTTGAATAATCTTATATCATATTTTATATCATATGGATACAAACTTCGCGATCAGTATTTAGGAAATTATTCTTTTCATGATTAAGTCACTTGTATAATGCCCTTCGAAGAATCACGTATATCAGACAGAGGGAGCATATTTCCTTGCAGTGTACAGATACAATAGAAAGTGTCAAAATTCCCAAGTTTTGTGAATTATCTCTTTCAATAGATTTGATGAAACTGTAAATTCCGTAGGTTGTCCTTTGAATTGGTATATATCTTATATTTACTGTACGACCGCTAAAGGCTGAAATATTGCCCTTAGTTACAGGTTTTGCATTTGATAATATCTTTTGTAAAAAATCTTTATTTTGGGGGTGGAGGCTATTGTTCTCAAGTTTTAATAATGCCATTTTCGAAAAAAAAATATGTTTTAACTAGAAAAGGATTATTGCCTTTTTAAGTCACTATAATTTAACTGTTTCAAATTTGGTGTTTTAAGACAGACAATATTAAGTAACATCCCGATGCTATTTCGTGCTATTTCACGAAATGTAATGACATTCCATAAAAATGCTTTAAGTATATTTTCTGAACTCATCTTGAAAATCTGCGTATACGTCAATTTTGAAACGAAGAATTTGTCATGCAAGATTTAAACGCATATTTTTCATATGAAGAAGATTGCCAATCTTTACTGATTGATTGAAATTTTTTTTAAATGTATGCAAACTTTTTTATTTTGAACACAACAAGTAACTTAGCAATTATATAATTCACTTATAAATGACCTTAATAGATTCACTTATATCGGCCAGAAAAAGCATATTTCCTTGCAGTGACCCTATTTTGCCACTAACACTGAGTGAGTGCCTTTAAGAGAGTACAGTAACAAGTGTCAATATGACCAAGTTTCTTCAGTAGATTATCTCTAGTCACGCTTCTACCATCTCAATTTCAGTATACATACCCATGTACCATCTGAAAACCGCTCTCTATGTGTGTTGTGTAACCTGTTAAACATATCGCACCCGATCGGTGGCTTCCCATACCCAAGTTCATGAGGGCTTTGCCATTCGGTTACATAACAGTGGCAAAGACAAGGTATGTACACGGGTCTTTTAAAAGCAATTTAAAGTGACATGTATAGTAAAAGCAAGATATCCTGACGAACAATTTCTTTATTGTGACAATGCAAGACCTTTCAGGGTATCTGACGCTCCGGAGTTTGTGAATCCTCCATAAACAAGTGAGACCATCAATCTCAATGAAATCAGATCGTTTCTTGAAACGCAGCCAGGTACGAGGGACAAATTTCGAACTGATTTCAATGCGATTGATGAGATCATCCAACCTGATGAAAGAGCGGGCATATACCTCAAAACGTCGACATGATTTTCTAGATAAAAAGTTCTGATACAAATAGTGCTTTTCTTATGGTTTATACTGTTCGGGCTACACTTTATTGTATGCCTAAGGGTTGAAATAATTTCAAGGCCACTAACACGAACAAATTTGTGTTTTAAGCGCATGTAGAATTAGGCAATAAGTTTAACTTTCTATCGATGTAATGAAGTAATTATAATCTTTGAAAAGGTAAAGACGGACTAAGTCACAATTGGAGTCGATCGTGCACAAAATGGAAAAATTTATTGTTTGAAATGGCTGAACTAGTAACATTTGATTAAGTCTACCGTACCAAATGCTTGTAAATCACAATTATTGGTGCTCCATACATTGTATTATTCGTGACTTGTAATATGGGCCGGTGGCCTTATTTACTTCTGAATAAACCTTCATTCATTCATTTATAGTAACTTGTGCAAAAATTTCAGTAACCTGAATATCTTAACTAAGAACGAATGATAAGATATTCTTTTCAAGTTTTATCTATAATATACTAGATTTCTTATACACAGCATTAACATTTATGTTTCCTGTCCCAAGGTAGTCAACGCCACTCTAAAGTGTTAATAGTGTATTATTTCGATATTCCATTGATTACTAACAACCATGGTCCTAGGGGGTTTAACATTTGTAATTTTAAGCTCGTCAGGTAAGTTGGGAATGAAGCAGAGCACGTCGTCCGACATTTGTCGGTCGTGCGTCCTTTTCGCATTTTTCGACCTTTTATACAGAACAGCTTGCCCCGAAAGCTGAAATTGTTTGGATACATACCTTAGACCTAGGAAGGAATTAAGTGTTGGAATGTCCAGGGAGAAGCGATATTGCATATCAACACTGAAATTCTAATGTTTATTGACAATTCATGAGCAGCTTTTTTTAAAATCAACCTATTTTATTTTTAACCTCGAGTGAGCTTGATAATTGGTATAGATATATTTTGGAAAGAAAGATATACGAGCTCATGATCATTCAGTACAAACGCATTCGTATTTTCTCTGTCATAACTTATAGAAGAGATAGTTTCAATCATTTGACGTATGTCTAATGTATTCTTCAACAAAGGGGGTTCCGTTATGAATGCTTATACTAGCTTCTTCTCTAATACGAGCGTTTATCGGTCTTGAAAGTTGAAGCCTGATGGTAATCAATGAAAGAACAATATACTATCAGTTATGTCCGAATACTATATATTCGAATAGACACTTTGCACTTTACTGAACATATTCGCTTTTTTAGCGACTGCATCATTAGATAGGCCTGTCTGACCACGAATATGTATCAACGCATGCTGAAATATTGCAAGGTAGTTTATGGTGCAATATTTTGCCGTTATGTCAACCTGTGAAAAGCTCTAAATAAAAAGAGTTTGTATTATAAAAGAGGTAGCATTACAATTAATGACGGAGCCGTAGAAATATGGTTTGTGCAAATAAATAAATCAATAAATATATATATTCTTGAACATTTTAAGTCAAATCAATTAAATATGTATCGAAGTATTTTTGAGCAGCGCTGTCAGATTGAAAATTCATCATATATATATATATATATATATATATATATATATATATATATATATATATAGCATTATACACATATACACTTAAGGGTATGTTCAGTCTTGACTGATTCAACATGTGAATTTCTTAAATTTAATTTCGTATAAACTGCAATTGAAACCAAGATATCAGACTTTATCAGTTGTCATCACGTGTCAATCTTGATTGCCTTCATGAAGTAGTAGGTATATCATCTGTTGTCTGTATAGAGTGCGGAGGTCACCGGAACCAGTTCTAGGCCTTCAGCATGAGTATGGTAGGAATTTTTGTGGATGTAGATTTTGTTTACTGTTTACTGCAAACCATGACATTAAGATGTTGAAGAAATGTAAAAAAAAAGTTATATTTGAGATGAAAATTGAGCGCACTTCGCCGCAATTACTTCACAGGCAGGCGAAAAGTCGCCAAGGACCATACGGTATATATTTAAATTGTTTGTTACGAATAGCAATTAAAGGGGTAGCAGGAATTTTTTTCGAAAATTTTATTTTATCAACTTTTTCTAATAAACATTAGTTTATGCCAAATGTACCGTTTTTTTAGAGGATCAAAAATTCATTTTGAACACGAACATCCCGTTGTCGTAGAAGAAATTAGCAGCTATCAAGCCGTAACCATGTGCGACCATTTTTGTGTTAATCGTTTAACTTTGGGAAATGGATTCACATAGCTTAACCGATTATGGAACGATGCTTTAAAACTGCCTTTTTTCTTTAAAACACTGTCTTGCAACTGTTAAAAAAAAGTTTCGCTTTCATGAGAGCAAATTATTCATCTTTAAAATGTGTTACTGCCCCTTTCAGCAAGACTAATGGAGCAGATAGAAATATTGTGTTTGAAAACGATCATTATTCGCTAGATAATGTAACTGTATGTTTTCAATAACTAAACACTATATGAAGGCGGTAACCGACGGGCGATGTTTATTAGCTGTGCTCGTTTTTTCCTTGTTTTGATTATTGGTACGACACCAGGTCCGGTTTTTAAAATATTTTTCATGTGCTAAGGTAATGTAACGACTGGCAATTTAATAGGAAGACGGTAGGATGGCTTAGAAAATATTTATAGAAAACGGTGCATCAGAATGTAGATCAAGGGCGATGATGTAATAATGTGTGTGCACGTGAACACATATTAGCTTATTAACTGAATTTGTGTTCCATGCCCTTTACTTTTCTTTGATATTTTCAGCATGTATTTCTTGAATTATGACTATTAACATTAACAAATTTGAACTGTCTGTTAAGGGATGCGCCCCCCTCGAGATCCGCCAATGTTAGATTTATCATTATTGCTTTATTATGGATGATGTTCCGGAACTCTATCTATATGTGAATGTTTTTAAAATAATCTTTTAAAAAATGATACGATGCAATGTAACGTAAGATGGTTTAACATTTCAAAATTGGAGTGACGAAACCATTTCCGTGTAGGTCTTTATCAACAGCGAATATATGTCTATACCTCGAAACGTCGCATTCATTGTTGTTACTACCTATCCAAACATATCGGGGTTCATATTTCTAATACGAAGCCCTATAGCAAATTATCATGTAAGCTTATTTTTCCGGCGACCCGATTGGTCGAGAAGCGGTCACGTGTCAGTCGACTTCTCTCCAAGTCCGACCAAATGTGATATTGACTTGAAACAGACATAATGACGTCAAACCGTTGTTACATGACGTCATGCTATTGTTATCGTGACGTCATTTGACCGTCTTGTTGAACAATTGATCCAAAGTGATGTTCATTACAGTACTGTAGTTTTTTTCTTTTATTTTCGTATTTGTTTCGATACATAATAAAACAATTATGGACTGGTGAGTCCGGTCAATACCTGTTTTTATAGACCCGAGGAAAGCAATATTGACCTCTGTCAATATTGCTTTCCTCGGGTCTATAAAAACAGGTATTGACCTCATCACCAGTCTATAATTGTATAATATCACTTTGTCACGGTGACTATGATTCATGAACGATATGTAACGATACGTCTCGTCTATGATAATACATCAAGTGCAATATTACGGTGGGTAACAAGCCTATATTGAAAGTAGACTTTTGCGCCTTCTCTCAATTTCATGAATTTCAATCATAATATGTATCTTTTTACAATGTTTGCGACATTTGTCCAATATCGTTATATCTCTAACTCTCGCTCGAAGAATAACAATATTCTGGCATTCATGCCGTAAAAACAGTACGATACGGACAGACACAATATGTCATCTGAGAGACGATATACATCTATATCTATACATATATCTATACATCTATAGAATAACTTCTAATAATACTCAACCTTATTTCATTGAATTGTATAAACTTATTTTCAAAAGCTATCTTATTAGTTTCGTCTCTGATATAGAAACTGAAAAGGAATTGATGAGTCATTGCGTCTCATATAGTGCGTACTATTAAATATCATGTGCAGTTCATCAAGCGATAAGATAAGAGCATGTCACATGTCTTTGTTCCGCTTATCAGGAATGACTTGTCAATGAAGTATATTCATTAACAATGTCATTGTCTCATCTATGGCAAGGAAAAGTCTTAAGCTTTCAAAGAAGTCAAAAGCGTCGTTTATCGAGTTTTTATAAACATGGTGGAAACATGAAACATACTTTAGCGACGTCATACCGATGTATAAAATTTGGTTTAATTACCGTCGCTCAGGATACCCAGGTATGAAATAGCCCTCGTTAACCTCAAGTAGAAGTGTAAACATACCTTGACCATCGCCTTTTAAGGGCATGGTTGGTGACAACTAATCGATAAAAGCCTATTTCTTATAACAGGGGCGTAGGAGCGAATTTGAAAGTGGGGGGGGGGGGGGGGGGGGGTTAGGGGCTTGAATTTAAATTTTGTAACCAAAAAAAAAAAAGGAAACTTGCTGGCTGCTTATCCCATCTTATCATCAATTAGGACACTGAAGTCAGTTTAATTCCTTGTTTGATTGGATGTTTTAGTTCTACCCTCAGAGTAGTTTTAGAACTACCCTCAAAGTAGTGCATAGTTACTGTTTTGTAACAATACTAGACCAGTTATTGGGAAATATGTAGGGGAAAATAGTCATTTTGAAAAAAAAAAACATTTCGAAAAAAAGTGGGGGGGCTAAGCCCCCAAAAGCCCCGAACCCTGTTCCTACGCCCCTGTTATAAGAAATTTTCCGATCATTTTCTTGACGGACAGGGTCATTGACTGAAGTACACAGTCACTGGTTTGGTTGTAAGTAAGTTTTCCTCACTGGGAGTACGGTATGTGCCAGATAACATTCTTCAGAGAAACATCATACTTTCAAAAGTCACCTTTTATTATCTTTACCCAATCCTCTCTTACAGAGCTACACTATATATTTAAAAAATCACTTTCGCATATATATATCTAAATAATCTTCTCTGTTCCAGCTATGAACAAAACACCACCTCAAGCCGAGGCATTAAGGAGTAATGACAGATTTGCATTGAACTCAAGGTGAATTCTGAAGTGAAGTTAACAAAAGTTACGTCAAAAAAGGGATGCTCTCATGGTAAGGGTTGTACTTTGTAGAATAAAGACGAAGTGAAGGCAACGCTCTATTACAAAGACTGATGAAGTCCTAAAATAGAAACGGCAATTTCGTTATATGGACCTACATACGTGGACGTAGATCCCGAAGAAGAATAATCCATCTCATTATATAAACAGACGAGGTCAATTCGGCAAAAAATGGCAGGAGTCGCTTTAGCGAAGAATTTACGTTTAAGTGGTATAGAGGTCGACAACGTACTTGCCTCACGTAATTTCAAGATGGCGGACAAAGCAGAAGTGCTGAAGTCGACAGCGTCGTATGGGACGACGGACCCGACGTCAAAAGATGTCCAAAAAGCGACGCCAGTCGCTCAACAACAAGGGGTATGTCAATATTAAATTCTATATAGATTAAGCAAAATTAGTGCAAACGGGTTGTAAGGCAAGGCTTGAACTGCCCGCCATTTTGACTTTCTGGTATTTTCTTAGTTCAACCACATAGCGCATCATGGTCAAATCTATGTTGTATTTTGAGTACTTTTGCACTGGTACATGGGTTATATAAGTATTAAAGTTATAATTATTATACCCGTTCCTTGCAGAAACTTACAGCCAGACTCTTCGTCGCTGTTATAGGGGCCGCAATGGGTTCCTTCCAGTTTGGATACAACACTGGCGTAATTAACGCACCGGAAGCTGTGAGTACTGATAGGGACTTATTTCATAACAAAATGTTTTTATTGCCTCTTAATTCTCAGCAGCATACACCAGCACTAGGGTACTCTTAACAGCGCTGAAAGAGAGAAAATCTACTAAATTTCTCATGACTTACGCGAAACCTATTATTCTCTTCATTAAATATAACTGTAGCTGCATTACCATTTAGGTCTTGCTACCACACGTTCCATTGTCTTGAAATCGCGTCACTTTCGCAATGGCATAGCCCAATTGGAATGCGTAAAGCTAATTGTAAGGAACGTTACAGTTTCATTGAACATTAATTTGAATACATGCACTTAATTTGAACTTCAATCTCATTTCTGGCATTGTTTCGGTAAAGATCAAAGGCGCCGCCTATCCTTTATTCCGCATTCTAAGATGCCTAGCGGTTAGAACAATCGAAAAAAAGTACTTTAATCAGACAATAAAGGTATAGTTTTTTCATGACGTAACAATTGAATGACGTTATATCCGCTCTTCCCCGCTGCCCCCTCGTGATCAAGCGTCCATGGTAACCTTTCATCTCGGTTCTTTCGATCAACAGGGCTTATCCCTATCTATGCCTATCGTAATGGGGATTTGCCGATAATGTTTCTCTTAATGGAGACTAGTTTCGAATCATCTATTTCTATTTACCGGAAAGAAGAATGGAAAGCAAATGCTTGTAGACTGTCGAGTCACCGCGTTGTTTCACGTCAGGTTACGGCGCCCCGTGGGACTGTGACGTTGGTTCACGTCAACCGTCTTTACCAGGTTCAATGTGATAAAGTCAACCTAATAATTAAGTAATTTTAGGTGTACAGCCCCAACAGTCTGCTTATATACGAGACTAAAGCATCACCTTCAACGTTTATGACAGCAGCCAAAACATAGATGTCCGGATTCAGTCCGCCATCACGCTTCCAAAACAAACAATACCCATAATTCTTTGTGGAATGTTAACCACGTGAAAAGCCTTATATGGGCAATGTGGCCCGCACTGCATAATCGCACGACATGAGTTTGTAAAAGTAAAGATTTTTTAAAAACAAGAGGTTTGTTTGTTTAAGTTTTTAAAGCAAAAAATAAGAAGAAAATATAATTCAAAATTGAATAAATGAAATAGTTAAGGTGCAAAACTTCAGTAATCAAAGCTTTAACCAACTAAATGTCGTTTTAAACTAGGGGTTGGGTTCCATACTTGGAATAGCCAACAGTTAGCCCTGTTCATGGATTATTAATGAGAGCAGTGTAAACACTATATTTTATTTCGAGATTATTAAAATCAGAGTGGTCCCCCTATATATTATTTACCGTCTCGTGCTTTAACTATAATAGTTCAGGGCAAAACTATACTTTATTACAAAACACATTGGGGTAGAGTGAACTTTATTTCTTAAATAAAGTATAGTTTTTGAATGACGTCACGAAACAATGGTCCATGACGTCAACAGCAATAACGTTATGACGTCACTAGTTACGGCCCTAGTCGAGCATGCTCAAGTCACTGCCAAATTCGATTAATCTCATTTAAGTTTACTTTGGCTGAAATATAATTTACACGAGTTAAAATCGACATGCTAGAAAAGAAATAGAGTAGCCTCAACCATCATGTGTTTTGCAATAAAGTATAGTTTTGCCCTGAACTATTATTAACGTCAAACCACTCGGCCTTCGGCCTCGTGCTTTAACTATAATAGTTCAGGGCAAAACTATACTTTATTGCAAAACACATGATGGTTGAGGCTACTCTATTTCTTAATTAACAACTTATTGCTGAAGTTCTCTTTATGCACTTTTTATAAGATAAGTCTTACCCTTTAGGAAGGAAACGAATACCACAGGTCAAGAGTTAATAGTTGTGTAAGTGCGCCAATTCCTACAGTAATTCATTTCCCGAGCACTGTGTTGATTGATGTATTTATTTGTCCATTCATCAGGTACATAAGTTTGTTTCCTTAATATTCAGTTTTGGATGTTTTTCAACTCCAATTTTGGTGATTTGTGTTCTTATAAAGTGTATTTGTGTTCCGTTATAGATATTTTTATACCGTTTGTAAGGTTGGCCTGTGATTAAACCATGGAGAACAAAATATCTTAGGGAAAATAAATTCGTTATTTGAGAGAGGTGTAAATGAGAACTGTTACACCCTTGCAGATTTTGCATTTCCTCGATTGCGACTCTGGTTACATATAATCTACTCCTTCAAACACCTTGCCACTTATAAGCGTAAGCGTTGTTGTCACAGTAACAGGTAGCAGGTGTGTACCCCATCCCATGGGGGGGGGGGGGGGGGGGGGGGGGGGGAGGAATATACCAAATCCGGTAATAACGATAACCCCTCGAGAAATACGATACCTGTATCAACATACCTTAAGATTTTATTGTGTACAGACAGATACCGATGTTTACATGTCCACACAATACAGGTGGAAAGGAGTGCATAGTCACGAATGAACCATACCGAGAATACAAGCAACAGATTAAGGCGTTGTGAAGATATACAATTCGAGTATGTTTAAAATTACGTTTTTTAGGCTCGGGATGTAGTTCACCTACTTGTTCAGTCTCGATTTCGTAATCAAAGGCGATTTCGCATTGAACAGTTGAATTACTGAGATGACAAAACAGATCAATTGTCTTTATTGGGGGCTGAAAGTAGATATGATCTTTTATACTACATATAAATTGATGATAGTTTTGATGAGACCAAATCAATTTACAGTTTTTACAGTTACAAAGATAACAAACACCTCAAAAACATTATTAATATTCAATTTGAATATAAATGTAATCTATAAATGATAATATTTCAGATTCAGGTTAAATTTTTTGGTGGAATGAATATATACATCCATAACCAAAAAATTACGCGACAGTTAATATGTTTTTTTTATAAAATAGACATATCGTTGTCAATGTTGGATTAAATTTCGACCTGACATATCAACTGTTACCACATTTCATTGAAATATCAAATGTGTGAAGTGTCAGCTATCTTTTTTATTCCCATAGGATTTTAACCTTTTAAATGGTTCGATGACTTGCAATATATGAATTCAGAATATATTCAATATGTAATTAACTACATTAATTGGTTTCTTGGAAAATATTCAGGTGCCAGTTTAAGGGTTGTGGAGTGAGACTAATTTTACTTTTGATAGAGAGTCTTCGATTCTTCTGCTACATTTTGAAGGCAACCAACACCTGGATTGATAAATTTCTCTTACTATATTTTTAAAAACTTCAGTTCAGTTTTTCACAGTAATACATGGTTTTGTCAAAATAAAAGGTTTCCGAAACTGGATCGACCGGAAGACATGCGGTTTGAGAAATCGAGTTTCTTGCAACATCAGACACACGAAAGGAAAACCACTATGTCAAGTCATCACCCGATACATCAATCCTCAAAATTAAGGATTTATAACATTTTCGGAGTCACAATTAAAAAAGAATCAGCAATGGTGTTTCAAAGAAATAAAATAGGTCTCAGGGACGATTTCACGCTTTAAAAAATGACCACAGCCTGGCCTTAGTAAACGTTGTCCTTTCCACAAAATGCTGAATTTAAATTAATATATCTTTTATCGAAGATACAGGAGGGATGATGTTTCAGGTTGTTTCACGTCTGGAGCTGGTAATAATGCTTTAAACTGGTATTATACAAACTTTTACAGTTCCGAGCGAAAATCGCTTTTTTTTGGTGTTGGTTGTTCGTGTAGCCTTAGCCTCGTTTTGGATAGCAATTTAAATATTCATACGTAACATTAAGAGAGGTTATTGCTTTTAGATTATCAATTGAAATTAAAGAATATAAATGTAGTGATTTTTCAATTTCACAAACATATATTTTACGAGCGCTTCACCTTTATCCTCAGAAAATCAAGGACTTTATGAACGAGACGTATTATTCCCGCGATGGAGAGGAGATGGATGTGGACACACAGACAAACCTCTTCGCCGTTATCGTCGCCTCGTTCGCTATTGGGGGCACAGTGGGCGGGCTACTTGCCGGATGGTGGGCGGATTTCTTCGGGAGGTGAGTGAAGAGGTGGGAGGTGAGTGACTATAGCGTGAGTGACTATAGCGTGATGTAACAGGTCTTTTGAGAAGAGTGAATTGACAACGATACAATTACTTGTATCGAAACGTCGCAACCTCAGAATAAAGAAGTTGTCATCCATAAATTATTTGTACTTAGTTGATTCCAACTTCTAAAATGCCACTCAAAGAAGGTCTTTTGAGAGGCTGGCAGGTCAAATTGACGAAGGATTGTTATTTGCTCAAACAAATTACGGCGGGATATTTCAGTATAGTTTAACCTGATAAAGGTTCCCAGGGGTGATTGTATCGGAACATCATATAAGCCTTGGGTAATCGAGGATGGTGCACATGAGTATAATTGCCCGTAAACGGACTGCTGCGGCATTTCAGTTAGCTATTTTTTTCGAATATCTAGATATATTTTCTCGCATGTTCAAAAACTTGAGATTTTTAGTATTAATTACATTTGAATATATCTTTTTGCCTCAATGAAAGAAAAAGTCTGTCATCATATGATACTTCCTGTTTGGTTTTTACTTTTGTTTGAGAACAGACTTTAAAATCATGAAATCAATGTGACGAGTAAAATTATATACACACGAGTATCTCCTTTTTTTTCTTTCTTTTTTTTATTAAAACCCAAGATATTTCAAAATACTGAATGAAGGTAAAAATTTAAACAGATTCCCGCTTTTCTTGATTGAATACAAAACAAGTGGTTGTGTGAACATTTATTGTACCTTTTATCAACTGTCTGCATCACTGGAAACAATAATAGAAACTGTCATGAATACTATTTCTGGTTCTTCAGTTTAAAGAATTTCCGTCGTGCCATGTTTGTTATAAACACGGATGTTTAAACGAAATAACCGTACATCAGATACAGTAATTAGATTCTTTAGATTCTAACTTGTAAAAAGTAATTTGTTTGACGGTTCAAAGGACAATCATCTTCCAAATCAGATTCAATTTACTTGATGCTTCATCGCTACCAAATTAGTGCAGCGTCCTATGTCCATGTGCATATACGAGTCTAACAGTTCTGTGTAATATCTACTTATATTACCCATATGGGCGAGGAGACACAGGTGGATATTTTTTTGATATCCGCACATGTGCTCTTTAGTGATTCTCGACGTTGATTGGTCGGTTACCCTGAGAATGAAATACGATTGCTTGACGGGACTATTTTCACGTTTCATTGATAAATGGAACGTGCCGAACACATGCATCGCCTTTCAAAGAAAAGCGTAGATAGATGAAAATTCTTATACATTTATTACAAGTTAAAATTCTAACACATACAATTTGACACTTAATCAAAATGTTTCGCTATGACTGTAATTTACAAGAATGATAATTTTTTCCGAAGCAAAATACTTGAAAATAGGCGTCGCGTTTGTAAACAAACATGGCTGCCGTAACAATATTCATGAAACATCAAAACATAATCTGAAGATTAACACAGGTTAATGATAACCTAGAATTGATCATAATGATTTCACAACATAAAATCACCTAAAATCACATGAAGCCAACGTTTGTTCAAACCATACACTTTTGTCGGTGCAAAAACGTGCAAGTCTGACGGACTCGATCTAGTTCGAACACGCTCGCACAAAACAAACCTTTGCACAATGGCGTCGTACCCACGCAGTATGCAGCTGTTTAAAATACTAATACAAATCGAGAAACGCTCCGTACAAATTTTTGGGCAAACGTTTCGTTGTTGTAATTGAATATTTAATTAGTTTAACAAAGGTTCATCGACTACACGATAAGTAATCCGATAAGAGTTATCGTTCTTGATACTGGCAACAAGACGTGATTGAAAGCAACATCCAAGAGAAGAAATGTTGTTCAAACTTCAGATTAGTTGACAATATTGACATACAAACTCGTTTCGATGCTTTCATTATATATTTCTCTTCAAGATATTGCCACTTTTATCTGTTGAAATGTTAAAAAATTGACAGGTTTTTCCAATTTTCATTTCAACACTGTGCGTTCAGCCACTCGCCCGTTAGTAAGTAGCCTAGGTAGGGACGACGACACACATTCACATAAGCATAGTCATGCGATAGCTTCTAAGAGTATTTTTGTCATGATCTTAATGTGTCTCAAATATGAAATCATGTTATGTATTATTTGGGGAACAAACTTTCGTCAGTTTCATGGCCTTTTTAAACAGAAGTACATTGCGTAGCGCTGTTGACTAATTTACTTCCTGAGATGTTTGGTTTTTACACGCGTATGAATACGGATCAGCTGATCAATGTCGATCACTACCGTCTCTTAATGACAAGGATTTTCAGTCGTAATTGGTTATTTTAATTGAATATGGGTAATATATAGAATAACCAACTCGGTACGAGTGATTACGGGAAATATCCACTCGTAGAAATAATGTTCAGTCGCTCGCCAAGGCTCGCGACTGTGAACATTATTTCAACTCGTGGATATTTCCCGTAATCACTCGTACCTCGTTGGTTATTCTCTAATTATGAACTTCCTGACTTCCCCTCGTGGCTAAATAACATAGGAAAGTCTCACGTTGTTCACAAATTCACTTTTTTCCAAATTTTCACAATGTAATATCAGTATGTGCAAGATATATTTACTGAAGTGGGTTGAACACCTCATTTCTCGAATATTAGTTGTCGTAGAATAAGCTGTCACATATCAAACGAAAAATGTAGTAGCCATTTTTGTGTGAACACCTTTCAACCATTCAAGGGTGGGAAATAAATTTGTGTGGTTTAACCGATCTTGCTACGTAATGACGAAAAAAGATCATCTCGCATTTAATAACATGTAATCTACTTTTTGTGAGATCCATTATTGTCCTTAAGAAAAGTGCTAAATTGACGAAGGCTTAAATAAGTCAGTGAATTAGACTGGTGCGAATTATGCTTTGCAGAGGAAGTTGAATAAACTGCTGTATGAATGTATGCGTAAATGAGAGATTGAGTATTGAATCATAACGTCCATATTTCAGGAAGAATGGGTCTCTGATTAACGCTGTGTTTGGTATCGCAGCTGCAGCGCTTATGTACTTCAGTCGTCTCGCGGGATCTTACGAGATCATCATTGTGGGCAGGCTCGTGGTCGGCTTCAATTGTGGTAAGATCTTCTTAAAATTGATCACAAGTGATTCGTTATCAGTTGATCATGAACACTCATGTATTTATTATACAAAACTCTCTTCTTTGTAGACATCGCAACAATTAAATCTTGGGATTGCCTTTGTATCAAAATTTTATGACCTCAAAAGATACTTTCTGATTCTCTTTCGAATTCTCTATATTTTAGATAGAAAGTGTCTGTTATAATAATTAACCGATGTTCCGATGAATAAGTTTCGAACTTAATCTACCATGGGCTTTCCTCTCCGAACGGTCTGAAAACACCCTCGTTGCGCGCACGTTCTGACGCAATCTCACCTGGCCAATCACAATGACTCCGGAAAAAGCCTTCTGTATCAGTATCTAGGGGCAGGGGCAGTTAAACTCAATCGCCGCATCCTTATTTTAAGCGCAATGTGATTGGTCCGCTAATGATTAGGTTTGGTCAACACTATGATGTCAGCACGTGCGAGGAGGCTGCTTTTAGACCGTTGTGGAGAGATAGGCCTCTTATAGAGTACGTTCGAATCCCGAGTCATTGTTTAGAAACTTTTATCCTTTGGAACACGGTCGATTTTAATCAGACTGCCGATGTACCTTTCCCCTGTTTTTTCCTAAGGTCTCTACACTGGTCTGTCCCCCATATATCTAAGCGAGATCGCAACTGTCAACATCCGGGGAGCGCTAGGCGTTCTGCATCAACTCTTCGTCGTTTCCGGTATCCTCATCTCGCAGATTCTCGGCTTTCCCGAGATCTTGGGAAACAAAGAATATTGGGATATATTATTAGGTTTGTATTTAACATGGCATGTTGATTTGTAAATATGACTTTAGTTAAAAAAGGAATAATTTTTCTAAATATAAAAATAATGTCAATTATATTTAATGTTAAGAGAAGTGTTTCATATGATTTCAGTATCTCTTACATTTGACTTTATTAATCTTTTCCTGGTCTCTGTGAAGATGAAATTAATTGAATTGTGATAAACTAAGAGCTTGAAGTTAATGCTGATACACATCTTCCTACGCAAAGCTTAACTATTGCCAGTCTCGAACTGTCCAAGTTAACCCTTGCTGCCGACATAAGACTTTCCTGTGCTGATACCAGCGCCCCCTCTGGCGATTTTTAGTAATCTCCAGTTACCTCCCTTACCCTAACCAATCGGTGACGCCGTATTATTTGCGTGATAATCAAAATTGCTGCGCCCATAGAGAGTGACCTGATCGATCAGATTACTAAGAAGTTGGCATTGCAAACCTTTCAAACAAGAAGATTCAGTTTATAAATGTATTGATGGACGGAAAAGATGCTTTTGTTGTTATTAGGACCGGTTTTGGTAAATTAATAACATATGACTGCGCCCCTTATATTTTTTCAAATGGAAGTATGTAGGCCCATTTATCGTGGTCGTTACCATTGTATAATTGTATTTTTTCATCAAATAAGTACAGTTTACACATTGTTTATTTTTAAATAGCTGAAAAATTATCCTGGAAAATATATGAAAATCAAATTTATAGGGGAGTAAATATTTTTAGACATGCAATGAATAGTATACAGGCGCGTAGCACCAATTTCGAGATTTGCTAGAAAAAACACCCGCTTACAACGTCGGTGAGACCAAATACAGTTTTTTTCTCAATCTGCAGAAAAGGGTCAGATGCCTCAAGAAACTTATAATATTCTATTTTTTCATTCAAACATTGTAATAAAGAGCAAAAAAAGTTGTTTCTTTCCCTAAAATTAGTGGGGGGCGGGCTGGCTATCTTTGTCATGTGCACAAGTCTCATTTTTTATTATCCAACTGTTCACAAACACACGTACAAGCCAAACGGGAAACATTTCATGGAGAGAGAATAATTTTTATCAAAGCACATACGAAGTAACCAAAGTAATATTTTCAAAAATGAAAATGACCCAATCAAATCAGTGAAAATGGAAGTAAATATAACAATTGTTTTACTTTTTTATTTTTTTTATTGACGACATGATATTTAACACGTCAACATACCTGGTTTTTGACTGCAAGAAGTAAAGTTTGTTGAGAGTAACGTTTACTACCGCGATACAACGAGGTCACAGGCTACTACATTTCGAGTGTTATGACATCGCGAGATGTTCAAATTTTATCGGTTAATTTATGTAAACTTTAATCAATGTTTCAGTTCAACGGGTATTCAATAATGTTTTTGCAAGCACAAAAGATAAAACAATTGTACGATGACAGGAAATAAAGTCTTGCCGGGCGTAGTGCATCGAGTCGGTGCTTCAAATCATGGTCAAGTTTATCGAGCTTGATTAGTTTACCGAAGCAATCTAAGAATAAATTCTTTGACAGGCCGCTGTCCGCTATAGGGTTGTAGAAAAATAATAACGCAAATTGACTATAAACTCTCTCTTTACAAATCTTTCAGTCGACGGACTGCGACATGGGCGCATCCATGTTTGTTCGAGTGCCCGGATTTAGCTTTTGCTAGGAGCTTTCTGATTGGACTATCTAATTCCTTTGCAGTGAGCTAGAGAGCTAGCACAGGAAAGCCTTGTGTCGGCAGCAAGGGTTAACTTGGACAGTTCGAGACTGGCAATAGTTAAGCTTTGCGTAGGAAGATGACTGATACAGTGAAAAGATGAGGAAATGACACCGATTCACTCGTTTCGATAAAAACGTTACCCTTTGAACACTTTTTAAAACATTTTAGATTGACAAGCATCAAATCATCATTTATTAACATTTCTGTAAAATAAAATTGAACTGAGTAGGAGAAGAACGGAAGAAAGTGTTTTCCTATAGCGATGTCCTAAGGGATTGTTATCATTATTACCGCAACCATAATAATAACAGTAATGATAACGATTTTGGTGTAGGTCTGGCTGCTGCCCCGTGCATATTGCAACTTATAGTGATGCCCTTCTGCCCGGAGTCTCCCCGCCATCTCCTCATCTCCCGGGGCAAGGAAGTTGAGGCTAAAGCAGGTTTGTGCACAGTTATTAAAAAAATAGTTAACCTTGCTTCAAATTGCGCCAATCTCCTCCAATGCCTTATTTCAACCTTGCTGCTAACCAATTCGTGATTAAAGTGCAGTTTTCTTCAAGGCGAAACATTCTCATAAGATTTCTCAATGGACTATCGAGTTTCGTCGCAGCAGCCTGGACAGCGAACACGGAGTTTGGTAAATGCTGCAAAGCCATAAATTAGTCAGTGGAGTTGACGTGGGCTCTGCGTGGGAAGAGGACACATACTATTAAACTCGCTTTCGGACAGGAAACTGCTTTACAATTATGATCTATTGATACCTTGTATGTTGACCATATGGTAAAAATACTCCTTTTGTAAATCAATCCAGCTTTACAGTCACTACGAGGCATCGACGACGTGGACGGAGATATAGCGGAAATGAAGATCGAGGCAGAGCAGGCCAGCAGTGAAGCGAAGGTACTCACTTCCGGTGTGATGTTTGGAATAGCAAATGATAAACTTGAAGGATCATTTCATCAAACGACAGGCACATTGGAAACGATTCCATTGCGTTCAGTTCTTTAGAGAGGTTATGCATGTATTTCTATTCAACTAACATAGCTTTGGTTTATCATGATTAAACGAACATAATTATTTTTCATAAAGGGAGAACATTTCTTCACATATACAGTGAATCATTAAGACGTCACCCTCCCCTCCCCCTCCCCCGTCCTTCAATTGAATGAATTGGTGAATACATTACAGGACAAACCATGCGTAACGGTTCGAAACGCCAAATGGTAACAACTTGGAATCAGAGATAACAATTTTTAAAACAGACATACCAGAAGCGACTTATATACCGTCTATGGTTTTTCGATCGGATTCCAGATCGGCATACTGAAGCTGCTCACCAAGAAGTCACTGCGGATGCCTCTTCTCATCAGCATCGTCATGCATCTCTCTCAGCAATTCTCGGGCATTGTCGCGGTAAGCCGAGACTTGAATATCAGGATGAGCTTGTAGCCTTTAACACATCCATCTACGGCACAGTTATTACGTGTCTTATCAGGACCTTTAGTTTTACCGGACTCGAGACCTTTCTAAAAAAAAAACTCAACGAAATAGAATTAATTCATCAAAAACCAATTCTATGGATTTACTCTATTTTGCCATACAATCATCCTGCTACATCAGCGTATTTATCTCCGCCTAGCTCCATCAAATGCCCTGATATCCTTCGGTCTAAAACGCTCGTATCGCTTACGGCTGGTTACTCATCGCTATTTATAGCCTACGTTGACACTTGTTTGTATTCTCTTCCGGGTAGTGAAGCTATAGCTATCGCTGAATGCGAGTCATTTCATTGGCTTGCTTTATTGAGCATTACAAACGTTTCAGCCCGAAGGATATCGGGGTATATGATGGAGCTGGGCGGAGACAAATACGCTGATGTAGCAGGATGCCATACAGTATTTCATTTAAATTTCTGTCAAATGAAACCGAAGCGTTTATTCACGAATGGTGATCTTATTGGCAGCGTGGCAAGTTTATAAGAGAATACAGTGATCTTATCATAATTGAGATTTTGGTCCCATTGAAGAAAATACATTTGCAGGAAAATAATAGTCGAAAGAAAAGAAACGTTTTAACCCATTATTTTGTTATATTATTTGAGCATTGTCTTCCAGATATTCTACTACTCAGCCAACCTGTACGGAAGGGCTGGTCTTGATTCGGACACGGCTACCCATGCCACTAGCGGGGTGGGCGCAGTGATGGTTGTCATGACGCTGGTGACGATACCCCTGATGGACCGGGTGGGACGTAGAACGCTGCATCTCATCGGTCTAGCCGGGATGGTTGTCTTCAGTATCCTCATCACCGTCTCGCTATCGCTCCTGGTGGGTTCTCTTTAAACGCACTAGTGCACACCAATATTTCTTTAACACAACGAATGCACAGATACTGCATATCTCTCGATATTATTCAAGAATCTCACTCAAATAATCTACCTCGTAAGTTATTTAACGAATATTTACGTATTCAGGTAGTAAAGTTGATTTTTAAAGACCGGAAGTATTTAATGTTACGTTACAATAAATCCGCATGAACTATGATATCGGAAATATTAAGATTTTGCTTATAACCAAAAAAGCGGAAACGGCAGCCGATTTGGTCAATCTAATAGCAATGCTAATGCTGTGTTATTAAGTCGGTTTATTTACAACATTGCTTTCTTAAAGCATAATTCATTATTTGTTCTCAGTTCAGAGTTTAGGTAAATTCAACAGCTGCACATAATAAGTGTTCAGCCGCTTTCAACTGTCTAATTTATCCGTTTTGTGCACAGCTAACCTTAGATTTGTAATATTTCCAAGCCGACAGCGGCTGTCTAAATTTTTTCATTGTTGATTGCAGGTCAATTGTAAAGAATTTTAAGTATTTCATTGCATCGATAGAAAGCTTAAGTGATTGCATTAGTCCACTTAAACCTTTAAATAGCCAATTTCAACCGTAAAAGCGTGCACTAGTGCCTTTAAAAGATACACGTAAGGCATAGCAATCAGTGATAATACCAACTCCTCGATATGATATTTGATCAGGACCATGGAAGGAAATTTTTAATAATTGCTTTATGATCTAAGCGTTATATCTATTCGACAACATAATGAGCCCGTCACAACAACATGACGTCAGAACATATTGTTCGAAGACGTCAGAAAATTGAAAACACGTACCCTTTTTTTAACTGGTGGCTAATATTTTTTCATAGATAAATATCTCGCATTTCACTGACATACATATTTCCGACAGAGGAAACCACAGTCCTTTTTCGCCTAATCCGTGATCCCGTTAGAGTAAATGTTGTTTCTAAACTGGTATTCTCGATATTCTCGTTCTGCGCAGTATCATTGATCAGTAATTGAAAGATGTTTAAATTATTCTTTTGTTTATCGGCTCCTTCCATATACCCTGATCTCTTTCGAGCGAAATCCGTCGTACGGCTGGCGCGGCTTGATCCTCGTTGCTGTGCTCAGCTGTTATTGTTTAAGCCAATGAAATGTCCTTATCCAAGGAGCTTGAAGCTATTCTTTTAGACTTAACGGAATTTTCCATCCGGGTTGTGCCGCTGTTGCTGGATGCGAGTCGTCTCATTGGCTGGTTAGATAGTTAGCGATATGAGGCTTTTGGCCCAAAGGATATCAGGGTATATGGAAGGAGCTCGATCATCCAATTCAATTACGCTGATGTTGCAGGATGCTCCATACCAGTTTTCTCGTTATGTTTCAGGATCGCGTAGAGTGGTTTAAGATCGCCAGTATCGCCATGTCGCTAATGTTCGTGGTTTTCTTCGCTCTTGGACCCGGTAAGTATCATCCTCATGACCCAGGAGATCCTAAGCTTCCCCCACAAGGCATAAGTCTGTCTGATCTCTTTCAAGGTAGAGTCAAACCTTGCTGCTGGTTACTAATTTTATTTTTTTTGTACGGAAAAGGCGATAACTACCAGCTTCCATGAGATGTTTAAAGGACTGTCAACTTCCACTTCGGCTGGCTAAGTACTGGATCATCTTCCCCCACATGACTTTAAATTGCACCGGTCTCTATCACTGGCTAATTTAAACCTTGCTGCCTACCAGTCAAAATTCATAATTTTAATGCAGCACCCACTTCGGCGAAATGTTGCAATTCTCATATTATTTCTCAATGGACTATCGCGATCCGACAAGCACAGAAAAGTATTGGGAAAGTACTGGAAAATCTGAGCTCGCGTATAAATAGGCCATGCGTGGGAAGATGGGAAAATGCAGGAAAATTTGACGAAATGCAGCAAGGTTTGAGTAAGTCTGTGAATTACGATATTTTCGAGTTGTGTCTTACTGGAAAAGGTGCATTGTTCTCCGTTTTCAGATTCTGTGATAATTTGCTCCGACGCATTTGATATATTTAAGTAAATATTTGCGATTGGAATTCCTCAAACCAGGACTAGCTGGTCAAGGTCTGTCCTCTCTTATGTTACAGGTTCCATCCCCTGGCTCATAGTAGCAGAGCTATTTTCTCAGGGCCCTCGGTCTGCAGCCATCAGCGTATCGGTGCTGGTGAACTGGGTCGCCAACTTCTGTGTAGGATACGCCTTTCCGCACATGCAGGTACACACTTAGTAGTCTTTGTGTCTTTGTCTGTCTCTTTGTCTGTCTCTTTGTCCTTGTCGCTTGTGTCATCCACCCTCAATATCATTTTCATTTTGATTTCTCTTATTCATTTACGTAGTCTTTGTCTGTTTGCCTCTGTGAATGGCGGTATTCATATTTCTGGTGCCACCTACATGTCTCTCTTGCTCTCTTCTTCCTCTCAATGTCTGACCTCGATGTGTTAGTCTCTGTCTGCCTTTCTCTTCGGCTTTCTAGTTTTGTATCTAGCAGTTTCTTCTTTTATATATTTCTAATTGCAGTCTTTCTTATTTCGAAAATGGCTCAATTTCCTCTTTCTCATGTTACCCCTTATGCCCTCTTATTCCTTTTCTCTCTCTCTCTCTCTCTCTCTCTCTCTCTCTCTCTCTCTCTCTCTCTCTCTCTCTCTCTCTCTCTCTCTCTCTCTCTCTCTCTCTCTCTCTCTCTCTCTCTCTCTCTCTCTCTCTCTCTCTCTCTCTCTCTCTCTCTCTCTCTCTCTCTCTCTCTCTCTCTCTCTCTCTCTCTCTCTTTCTCTTCTCTTCTCTTCTACCTTTTTTTCTTTTTCCCTCTCTTCTTTCCCTTTTTCTTCTCGCCCATTTTCGTCTTGCCCCACCCTCTCTTCCACATCCCGGCTGTGTGTTCTTTCTCCTCTGTCACACCCTCACTCGTATATCGAAGTTGAATCTACCTGACAATAAAGGGAGGCAATCGCGCCATACGAACCTTTTTTTATTCCGACTTGTAAATATACTGTCTTTAATTACTATATCCACACAGAGTCAAATACACAGGTGTTACTTATGCAATGCACGTTCATTATAACTTTTCTTATTTTTTTATATTTTACAGAAGGGACTCGACAGTTATTCATTCGTCCCATTTACCGTGCTGCTCATTCTGTTCTTCATATTTGTCTATATGTTCCTGCCCGAGACAAAGAACAGAACGTTTGATGAAATCTCAGCAATATGGCGGAAAGACGAAAATGACCCCAATTCAACCAGTTTCTTGGTCAGATACAAGAAGAAATCAAATCAAGTTTGAGTCCTTGTTGAAGCACTGCCGTAGGTTCCATAGAGGACACCATCGACTGATGAAAATTTGAAGAGAATAGGCCGATGAACTCTCGGTCCAATTGTTAAAAGTTTGGTCTCCGCGTCGGTCTGTTCTGCAGCTTCAGCATCAAATACATCATGATATTTCCTCAGTTGAACTGGCCTTTTAAAGTTGCATACTTAAACAAAAATGTTCTGGCTTTAACAGCTCGTGAACACTCAAGAGAGTTGAATATTGCATGATGCTATTTACATTCAGTTGTTGTCCAGAAAATATTATTTTACTTTTTTTCAGTTTAGACACTTATTATTGCTGAGTCATCTGAATTGATTCATCTTTATTGGAGTCAATTAAGTGGAATTATGTTCTTCGGGACATCTTAGTTAAGTCCTCAGTCTTGAATAATTTTTTTTGTTATTTGTGCGCGACATATTAGCTTGTCGTCGAAATACAGCACATAGTAACTAGAAACTAGCAGATTCGTCATCAGTTGTGTCGTGTTATGGACATCGTCCGAATTGAGTCATCATAGTTCAGATTTGTGTGTCATGATGTGAGTCAACTTAGTGTGTCAACTTAGGACGTCATCTGAAATGTTCAAATCCGTCATCTTTAATTAGCTAATTTAGCTACTTTAGTGAACATAACGGCATACGGTCATCATATCCAATGGGCTATTTTGTAAATTGGTGCCCGGTGTCTTTTGAGAACACCTATAACCCATGGCAATGAAGTGATATTATAATCGGAGAGTGCTTTGTTAACGTGGTAGACTTATTCAGACCCTTCAGAGAGACGCTCTGTGATGACATATTATTTGGCTTTTGAACGTTGATAAATAACATATCTGGTGATAATAATAATAATAATAATAATATGTAAAATTTAAATTGAGCCCAAAAACTCACATCCTCAGCCTGAATTCACAAGTGACAAATGTGTTTTATCTAGCCTTATTTAAGCGGAGAATCTGTAATCACATGTGAAATTTATGTGAACATTTGTATAAGCTATCACAAACTATCTCCTTCAGTTCTTCATTCGGTATACTTAGATAAGTTTTGTTTTACTATTATATTTTCCGTTTTTGGATCAACATCGCTCCTTTGAACCTTCACATTGGCGTTAGCTAGTGCCATTTGCATTTACATGATGTTTCTCAACAACAGTCGGTACATCTCGATCAAATATCATCATTGATAAGGTTTTTATATGTAACCCAAACAACTCAAGGAATGTCACTTTAAATGTAAATCTCATTGAATACAGGCATCAAAACTATCACTTTGAGCTCGTTGCGTTTCCGATCTGAAGACTTCTCTCTGGGGATCGTGTCAGGTGACTTGTTCACTCCAGCCAACCAGCAAAGAGACTATAAAGCTATCAGCACGTTTTTGACATTTTAGCGTACCTATGAGACGAATTTATCGAAAGTGAAAGGTCACGGACAAAGCTATCTGACACTATCCCTTTAAAGCAGTACTCAGATCAGACACGTGGATAAGAAGAAGTAGTATGCTCCATCTGATTTAAATGAGATTGTTTAAATGCAATTATACAAGTACATTTCACGTGCAATCCATAGTGAACGGACAACGATAATTGAAATGTTTATATTTGTAGATATGTATGTGTAAACCAATCAGAGTTAAGTAAACATCTTTTATCTACTTATCAAAAGGCTACATACCCTAACCCATATATGTATAGCTTTGTAAATCAAACAACCCAATACTCAAGATTGTCAAAATGTTGAATTCCTTGTGTAAATTTTAGTATTTGTTACAGCTAATAAACGTTTTGTATTGATAAGTATTGTCTTTACTGAAATAAAGTTACTCCACATTATACATGTTGTTATAATAAAAACGTTATAACTTCTCAGTTTTGACCGATGTTATGCTTGGATGGTTCCGTAGTCGCGGTTCAAATCCCTGGCAGTCTGATTAAGATCAACCGTGTTCCGAGGAATAAAATATTTTAGATATTGACTCCAAGGGGATTCGAACCTACTCTTTCAGGGGTTGTCCTCTCCACAACGGTCTGAAAGAACCCTCCTTTCTTAAGTAACGTCATTCTATTACACCTTGAGGATGCTATATAAACCTTAAGTGACGTCATTTATTACACTTTGAGGATGTTATATAAACCCTAAATGACGTCATTTATTACACTTTGAGGGTGTAACATAAGGATGAAATCACTCTTATTACATTTTGAGGGTGATATATAAACATTCAGTGATGTCATCCAATAACACTTTGAGGATGTTCTATAAACCTTAAGTGACGCCATTTATTGCACTTTGAGGGTGTAATATAAAGGTGAAATAACTATTACATTTTGAGGGTGATATATACACCTTCAGTGACGTCATTCTTTTACACTTTGAGGATGTCATGTAAACCCCAAGTGACGTCAATTTATTACATTTTGAGGGTGTTATATAAACCATATGTGACGATGCTCTTTTACACTTTGAGGGTGTTATGTAAACCTTAAGTGACGCCATTCTATTATTTTTGTGGCTGTTATATAATCATGCTTAAACTCCCGGACGAGAAGTGCTCGTATTAGAACAGTAGGAAGTTTACGATTATATGACTTGAGTTACATCTATGGGCTGAAAAGGAGTGAAAGCGAAAGTCAGGGAGTACGATAGCTTATCGTTTGTACTGCAAACTATCAAGCGGGCAAAACACAAGGTTACCTAATCCACCTGAGATATCTTCACAGGATAACCAAATTAGAAGCACACATTGTGTAATGGAAAACGAGAAAAATACGTTTTGTGAGATTATATCAGACAGAGACACCTATCCTTTCTCCTTTTGTGGTGAAACAGTTATTACAAATTTTATTAGGATTCTGTTTTACGGATATCTCCATGACATGCATTGCTGCAAGGTGAATGATGATGATAACCTTGTCTTTTTTTTAAACCAATTCAGGTATATCCTTCATTAGTGTTCATGTTTTCGGTGACACCGTTGAGCATATCGGAAAGAAGAATATACCGCTGTGTAATAAATCTACAATATCATTACACATTAAGTTCCTACCGTTTGAAGAGACGTCATGATCATTGAGTATGACGTCACAGTATTAGTAGAGCGGCCGCAATGGTTATGTTAGCGATATAATACAGCAAGTAATAAATGTAATACTAAACTCAGTCCCGTTAAATAAACGTTTTATGACACAAGTTCATTGTATCCATGTTGAAATCGCTTTCGCTCCTTTAATATAAACGACTCACTCGTTTCATTACAACATGATTAAACCGGATTTATGCTGACCATATATGCTGACGTACGTTTATAAAGATGAGGATCACAATTTCTTTAAACAATCTTAGAGTGAAATATCAAAGTGAATAAATAGGAATATTAAACAAAGGAATCAATGATTATAGTAGAAACTTCGCCTGCAAATTGTATTACAATGGTACACCAGAAAATGCTGTTCGTTTTAAATAAAATCAGATCTTCGTTAGAAATACATTTCATCCATCAAACTGCTTTTTGCGTGCGAAAGTTGTCAAAATATATATAATTGCAGAATGATTTTAAGTTACGGCGAAGGTTGATTTTACGTGAAACACTGTAGATACCATTCATTTTATGGGAGCGGTATTGATATAAGCCACATGGCTTGTTTACCAATCCTTTTCTGCTGAATAAAATATGTTTAAAACATATCATTCAACTTATTGAAGGGAGAAGGACGGATTGCGACGACTCTCCGTTGTACAAAAGAAAAGTCTGCTGCCAGAAGGATTGGCCTAAGAGTATTCCCCTGACGCAGCGGCCGATCCCGCGGATTGGGACCTTCTTTTCATGGAAAAGCCTGAAAGGATACTTCTTATTCTTTTATGCCGAACTTAACAGAATTATTCACTTTTTATAGATGGCCTGCTTTAGTTTTCCTCGAAAAAGGAAATGAAGTGTCCTTAAAATCTGTTTTCAGAACGTAAGTGTTAAAACTAAGAGGAATTTCCAAGCCCTGCTCTCTCAGCTAAGCTGTTGTGGTACAGTGGTATAACTGTTAGGTAAAGTGAGCTGCGAGTCTAAGGTTTTGAGGCGATTGACAATTGACAAAACATTTGTATATTGCATATATATTGTTGGAGTTATTTTTCGGAGTTATCTGGGCTTATTAATCCTTCTTATACAAGGCTAGGTTATTACAAGGGTATAAAGACTTATTTGAAAGGGTGTTAACACATCCGTGTGGTATATAATGTACTGTAAGCGATGAACCCTTATACAAATAAACTTCTGTTCTCTTATGCGTTCTGTATCTTAGCCAGAGGTTGGCGTAGGATTTTATCACTTGAGTTGCTTCTGTCGGCAGAGAACGGATGTCGGTGGGAAACCTGATATCAAATTCAAGATAAAAAAATAAATGATAAATGTGATACGTTGCACTGTTATATTTATGCGTAAATATGGGTATTTGTTTTCGCTCACTCTTTCAACTGTTAGCACTTATGTCGTTATTCTGTAAAGCGAGTACTGACGTGACTGGCTGGAAAATATGTACACAAACGAATACCAGTCTAAGTCTTGCATTGAAGAAATGTGGCGTGATAATTTCTCATCAATCTTCAAACAATACGTACGATTGTTTGAAAATTCTTTCAATTTTTTGTGTGACATATTTATTGTGTACTTTGAGAATGGAAAGTTCAAAAAGGGTCAGATGTTCATTTATTTAGACTCACCTTGATATATATTTATAAATCTTAACAAGCAGTCATATAAGGTTTGTAAAAATAAGTTCTTAGTCTTTTATCACTCGTCAGTTGAAGATATCCTTGTTTGAATTTTTTTAAACTGTAAATAACAGCGTGCTACCTGATTCATCGAAATGTTGAAGGTTAAGACGTCTCAATTATAACGCCATTTTTGTGTGACGAATATGTCTACTGAGTGATCTGGTAATGTGTCGATGTATTGTATTTACGTTGCGTTCTCCAATTTTTTGCGGGATTTCCATGGTTTCCTTCGCGATTGGAAAGTGTAGCTTGGTGTACTTGTCAAACATATTTTGACAGTCTCATAATTATCGGCACAACATCAAAATATGTATCGGTAAAATTAGGAATTTTCACAAGATCTGAAATTGTAGGAGTTTCATCATATCTGTCTTAATAACAGATCGTGCTGTTTTGTTCTGAAGGATGTATATTTGCAGTGTTAAAGGTATGGTCTAAAAAGATTATATGATGTAGAAATCATAATAAGTTCTGTACATGTAAGATTTCTAAAAACATATTTGGGAAGTGTTATATCAATCAATATGCAACAGCATACACGTAGGATGTGTAAATAATATATAGTTCTCAAATGAATATTCAAAACCAGTTTTATTTTTTATATATTGCAGGAACTTCTTTTAGCGGTGTTGATTGACTCTGAGGGTTTGAATCCCTTTAGAGTTTCGATCCGAAAAAAGAAATGGTACTATTGCAGATTCAATTCGTCTCACGAGCGCCTGTAACAATTTATAGGTAAAAGATGCCATATATATAGAATGAATCAAGGTTATACACTTCTTCATGGGCCAGAGCGGACGATTGTTTTAAAACGATGTTTATGGCGAAATAAAAATGTTCAAGGTAAAATGTGTGCTATGGATCGAATGTTTACTTACTATTCTCATCATTTAGTGTCACTTTGCCACTAAACTATGTCTTTAAACAGTGATTTGAGACTTTTTTCGTCTCCGGGCCGCCATTTCAGTCTCTGTCGCGGAAGTTGGCACTCTTGACCTGGACGCGCCGGGCTTGAATGCGCCGCGTGCTCTGATTGGTCCAAATAAAGCACTACGTCACTAGGCCTAAATCACTAAATCAGCGACATGTTCTGTTGCTGTGATTTGTGAATTGGATTCATTATATATATTATTATATATATATATAGTCATCATTAAAATGATATCTACAGCAAGTTTCGTCTGAAGTATTTTATTTTCAAATATCTTTTTACTTCACGTAAGACCTTCTTCACCTTTTACATATATATATATATATATATATTACCTATAAATTGTTACAGGCGCTTGTGATTCGTCACTATCTAAATCTATCTCTTGGATTATCGTTAACAATAATTGTACATACATACTTCTGCAAGCTATGATAAACAGGTTCTCATGCTATCTTTGACAATGATTTATTATAAAAAGAGTCTTTAGATTCGCAGACCACAGCTGGTGATACCGAAACCCATGGCTTGTCCCAATGAATGGAGAAACAAAACAAGCGTTCGTTTCGTTTGGTTACTGGCCTGTCTGGTCCAATCGGTCTACAGCTTCAACCCGGGACCAAGATTCATTCCGTTTGGACTTGCACGCTCTGATGAGGAAGTGAAAAAAGACGACTTGAGAGACAAAGTTACACAAATGGAGAGAAAACAGGGTAACGCCTTAATGTTTTAAAGGGACAAAAGAAACGGTTATTATTTTTTTTAATTCATTCAAATAAAATATGTTTCTGCCAAGGGCCTCTCAAACATCTCATTACGGTTATCCATAGTCGTAGAAGAAAGTATCAAGTCTCAAAGGGCTTTGGCCATTTTAGTGTGAACATTTTTTAATCATTATGGTTAGGGAAACGGATTCGCGTAGCTTAACCTAAACGATCATTTTACGTTCGTTTACTTACATCTACTTTCGATTCTATAAGGTTGTTTAGTAACTTGTTAAATTTATATTCGTTTCCTTGGAACCCTTTTTACATAAAACCTTAATACAGTCCCTTTAATATAATCTTGAAGAGTCATTTTAAAAGGGGAATGAAATAAAGATAACTAAAAAGGGAGAACCAAATATACACCTGGACAGAAGTTTTACAACACGTGTTCTTTCAAAGATGCGCACCATTTATATCGAATTGCGATCGCGAGGGATGTTATTCTTTTGTTTGAGGTTAGATCATGTCTAGATATATAAAAACGAAACGTGAATGATATTTAGTGACTGATACTGATAACTAAAGACCAAAACAGAGAGTCACTATGTAGTACAACCGCAATGAGCCAAAATAATTTGACGAAAAATCATTTTTCATATTTAACATGACGCTTTGCTGCCTGTGAGTCCGTTGGTTCCGGTTCTAATTGGTAACGGATTTGACAAAAAGCTGTGATTGTAGCTGAGAGTCTAGTGTGTTCATATAGGAAACAGCACATTAGGAGAAATCAAGAAAAATTGGTTTTTCAATATTCTCTCTTAAGCGATAGATCAGTATTTATATAGTGGAAACATAAATTCTATTGCAACTATTCTATGCAAAATTAAGTGTCCTTTCGTTTAATTGTGATCTGTAGATGCGGTTGAAAAGAGAATGACAGATTTCACGAACATCGTCAACAAAACAGTGACTGGATTGCGCGCAGCTGACAAAGAAGCGTCCGTAAAAGGTGAAATATTTCTTAACCTTCCTATTAATCTTCTACCTACATAATTTTAGGCACTGTTCAATCATCCGTGGGGAGTTTGATAAATATATTGAATCAAATTACAAACCTTTGAAGCTTGCTATGAAACTATCACTTAATGATATATAAGAAATAGGAAGTTTATTTGAAAAAATTATTTATTCGCTTAAACGCTTCACAACCCAACCCGACAATACCCGTAGTTCGTAGTCGTAGGAGATTATCAAGTGTCAAACGAAAACTACTGGCGACCATTTTTGTGTCAACATCTTTAAAAAGTAGGAAATGTGATGCACGTAGTTTAATCGAGCATAGTTTTATTTAGCTTACTCTTTGAGAACACATGCTGCTAATGGCTGTGATATTGCCCAAAAGGCGTTAAACAACAACTCACTCACTCACTCTTTGAGAACTACTTTTTTTATCCAAAAAGGTTTCCTTTTATTTTATTGATGTAGGAAGGAGAAAGGAAATGATAAACTTACTTCCTTTCAGTAATAGACAAAATACTGAACGGTTTTGGTATTTAAATCGCCTTAGCTTGATTTATGCCGAAGTCTCGTTCGTTTTCTTCTATTGTAGCGTCTGACCTTAAAGCTGAAATAAAGAAACTGTCGGCCGGCTTGTCGGGCTTTAAGTCCCTGATGGGTAATGTTTCAGAAGGTAGGTACAGTATGAGAGAAACACCAACATCCCTGTTATCAGTGTAAACTGACATCTCTCTTAAATCTCCATATCCCTTCAGTTTCTCTATACAGATATTCCCCTTTTCAATGTAAATCGATATCAATATCCCTCTTTGGACAATATCTTTCTTATTTCTGTAAACGGATAGCCACGATATCCGTGTAAAGCGATATCATCCGTTTCCATGTAATCAAACAACCATCATATTCCCGTGACTCAATTCATTTTTCATTCTTATAAACCGGTATTCTTCTTATTAATGAATAGCATATCCTAGTTTTCCTCTGGAAAGTGATATCCTAGGAAACGGAGATCCCTCTTATCCCTTTGAAGCAGTGCCCCTCTGACACCAGATATCCTAGAAAGGTGATATCTTCCTATTACTTTAAACCGATATTTCGTTCCTTTAAATTGATATCCATATTATCCCTAAAACCTAATATCACGTTGGCGACTAAACATTATCCTTATAATCCAAGAGAATCGATTCCTTTTAAATGAAACCGGTATCATTCATCCCGTAATGATAGCCATCAGATCCCTGTAAACAAATATCTCTAATTCCTGATCGCCAACAAATTTGTAAATCGACATATCCCTGAAGGGTCGTTCATGAATGTACCTGCAGAGCAACATTTTTTATCACAGTAGAAAACCTTTAAAGTTTCACCGAAGGCAACTTATGTTGTTTTGATGGATCGCAAGATCGCAAGATGTTCGCAAGATGCAGTCAACCAATATAATCCCCTGGTCTGTTGGTTTAAACATCACAAATGTTGCTTTCCAGGTAGTGAACCATCCCTGAAAACTGATTTACTAAGTATCCATGGAGACCGATATACCGTATAAGCGAGGACCAATTGTACAAAAATATACCAACGGCACGTGATATGTTTTGACCAACACGGAGCCATACTGGCTGAACAACTCGAGATGACAACTGATACGCGTTTCCCTTTAAATGTTTGCATTTACAATGTTCTCTTTTCGGATTTAAGCCGCAAATATCACAGTAAAAGATAATTTCCTTTCGCAGGATTGACGTCTTTGAAAACTAGACTGAAACCGGAAGAGCCTCGAGCGAAACCGGAAGCGGATGAAAAAGGTACGGTATGTACAAGTAACGTTCATGGATATGTGTTATTATCGGTGAAAGAATTCATATCGGCCTTCATATGATAACATATGCCAAACTACCACTTTATTCTGGCGCCACGTTATAAACCACATTCATGGTTCGACTTTTCGTTCCAAAGGCACCGATGCTCGGATCATGGTTTTGATTGTTTTGATTTGTTTCTCGAAATAGGAAGTTCTTCAAAATACATTCGTACCCATTGCAAATTATCTTTACGGCGCTCATGCTTAAATATTAGTATATCGCACATTCTCGCTCAATGCATTCTAATATTTAGGCACTCATGTCGTTAAAATAGTATGTCAAAAATACTGATGTAAGATCCTAAATATAATACCCATGAAGTAAATAACAAATAGTGGCATGAAACAGTCTTCTTGTGAAAATTACCTGAATAATAGTTGTCAAAATTTATCTTAACATAAATTTGACACAGAACAAAATGCCTAAACACTAGTTGTTCCATGTTTCAAATTCATGTCTACATTAGTCTATAGTGATGCCGATACACCTCACTGCAGGATGCCCGGTCTCCAAGGGTTACCATCTTCTGAACAGCAAGATCTGTCTCCGCTTGAGTGACTGGAGTGATACCCGGAAGTGGGAGGATAGCAGGCGCGCATGTCAGGAAGAGAAGGCTGACCTGATCACATTCAAAGACGCGGCAGAAGAAAAAGAAGTTCTACACTACCTTAATCAACTCGGGAACGAGGCGTATTCGTCAGGTACAACTTGTTCGTTGTTGCAATCTCATTTAAATCAGATCGAACCCATCTCTCATACTTTGCTGCGTTTATGATCGGAGTAGTGATTCGACACAAACTGACAAGTTCAGTTTTCCCGCTACCATGTAAAAGGAACATACACTTTTGAGAGGCTCCTCAGATTTAAACGCAATGTATATCTATGATGGAGATCAATTCAGTTGGCCTTTGTTACCTATCTAATCAGGGAAGAGAAGGAACCATCGGCACGATTTTTATCTTAGCAGAGCTCTTACTGTACATACTGAGTTAAAGCGTAAAAGAAATAACCTTGCTGAGCAGGATCGTCTGTGAAAGTAGCGCATCTAACTGATATGAATTATCATTTAAAAGCATTATATTATGCTTAACCGAAAACAAATTCAAACGTTTCCAAATGAAAACAAAAACCCACATTTTATCAACCTCTCTTATCTTAAAGGATTTTTTTAATGAAAGTGCAAAATTTCGGTTTAACTTTACGAACCTTACTCAAATGATGAGGAGGTGTTCACACTAAAATGGCTTTACGCAGTCTTCTTTTGATAGATGACCCCTAATTTTACGACTACAGATACTCTGGTTAAATTATAAGTGTTCAAATTTCCAAAATATATTTTGCAGAGACTAGTATTACAATTTGGAAATTATGACAAATTTGATTTTGAAAAATATGTAATGTGATTTCTTTAAATGAGATTGTCAATTTCGCACTTCATTTTGAACTATTTTTGTATTGGTCATAACGTACTTAAAATCAAAGGTCGAGGGATCTTTCCATTCTGATAGCATACCCTCGACCTTGTGGGTGGGGATGTATCCGTTTAGGTTTGGAGAAAAGAAGATAAATACTAATGGCTTCTACCCTGTTGAAGCATACCCTGTGGGTTGGGAGAGAAGAAGTTATGTAATAATTGATGGTACTCTGTTAAAGCATACCCTGTGATGCGGCTGTGGGTTGAGAGAGAAGAAGTTATGTATAAATTGATGGTACTTTGTTGAAGCCTACCCTGTGATGCGGCTGTGGGTTGAGAGAGAAGAAGTTATGTAATAATTGATGGTACTTTGTTGAAGCATACCCTGTGATGCGGCTGTGGGTTGAGAGAGAAGAAGTTATGTAATAATTGATGGTACTCTGTTAAAGCATACCCTGTGATGCGGCTGTGGGTTGAGAGAGAAGAAGTTATGTAATAATTGATGGTACTCTGTTAAAGCATACCCTGTGATGCGGCTGTGGGTAGGGAGAGAAGAAGTTATGTAATAATTGATGGTACTCTGTTAAAGCATACCCTGTGATGCGGCTGTGGGTTGAGAGAGAAGAAGTTATGTAATAATTGATGGTACTCTGTTAAAGCATACCCTGTGATGCGGCTGTGGGTAGGGAGAGAAGAAGTTATGTAATAATTGATGGTACTCTGTTAAAGCATACCCTGTGATGCGGCTGTGGGTAGGGAGAGAAGAAGTTATGTAATAATTGATGGTACTCTGTTAAAGCATACCCTGTGATGCGGCTGTGGGTAGGGAGAGAAGAAGTTATGTAATAATTGATGGTACTCTGTTAAAGCATACCCTGTGATGCGGCTGTGGGTTGAGAGAGAAGAAGTTATGTAATAATTGATGGTACTCTGTTGAAGCATACCCTGTGATGCGGCTGTGGGTAGGGATGGACAAACACACTGGTCTCTTCTCGTGGGTATCAGGCAGCAAGTTCAAGGGGACGTGGAATCGTTTCTCTCCCCATGACAACTGGCTGCTTGAGTGCGTCTCCATCGTCTTCGACGGCCTCGTCGACGCCATGTGTGGCTCTGAGAGACGATATATTTGTCAGATCAATCTAAAGAACTGAACCTCTACGAGGCTCTTAAGTGAAATAATATTGAATGGTATGTCAGCCTTTTGTTCTTATTAAACTATCTGAAACTATTTTGCGTTGTTCTCACTTTGTTGCGTATACACAGATCCAACATTTTAACGCAAGGCGGAATTCGCGCTAGGTTCCACCAATAGTTAATCTAAGCCTTCCTGCATTGCGGCAAAATTCGTAACTCACGTTAAGCGCGATGATCGGCTAATAGTGCCAACCTAAGATATCTCAAATGAATATCAATTTGAAGAAATGCTGCAAGGCTAAAACTAATCAGTGTTTGAGAATTTTAGACTTGCGCGAGTTCTATGCCGTGTGGGGAATGTTGTCTAAGATCAAAATTTGCGAGCTGACTTTTTGTTTTAAAATTTCTCGTGCAAAAGTAATAATAGGCTTACACTGTTTCTGATGATTTTTGGCATCTTATTGATATCTTGACCTTTAGCCATTTGCTGTGAACTTTTTTCGGGACGACCACACAAAAATCATTACTCTTATTTTCTGTACAAGATACAGAAAGGTTAAGGTCAAAGTCATGACGTCATCAAAATCATATGATGTTGAAAGGTTGTTTTGTATAACGACTGACAATATACGTCTTAAAATCGTAAATAAATTTTCAAGATGCATATCACTGGTAGCAGACATCAACTCTGCTCAACGAAACAAATTGTTTTTACAGAAAAACGTTAACATCAGAACGGCCAAAAAACCAATATTGTAACAATATATTACGATTGAAATTACGCCGTTAAATAACGCCGTTTACGTCATCCTATTGCTCTTACGCTCTATTATTTTTCAGAAATGGAGAGTTAATTTCGCTTTACCTTTTCGAACACAAAAGTGTTTTTTTTTATCTATGTTTGTGAATTTATTGAATAGGCATAACTTGATTGTATTGATAGCTCATCATAACAATATTGCAAGGTTGGGACAAGGGCCTCAGGGGTAGTACACTTTCGACTATTCCTGGAAATTCTGAATAGGGCAGCTTTAACCTTAGGGATTTGAATTTGTACATTTTGTCCCGACGACCCTTTCAAGCCTTTCATCGGGACAAATGGGCAGTAGCACGTTTTTCTCGATAATTAATTCCAAGTGCAAGACAATACGGAAGCTAGATCAGAGGAAGGAGTGTAAAATTGAACACTCTTTTTTCACATGTGCAACATATGAACTTTATGACATTAATCATTATTCTACGTTTTAAAAATCTAGACGTCAAGACCATCAAATAAACTGTAAATACTGATTTGAAGCTGATGTAAAATATCAAAACATAGCAACAATCGACAGTAGTATAGTTTGTCATCGTTAAATTCAGTTCAATGACAACGTTTAATTTTCATCTTTATATGACATGTTTTGTCCTACTATTTTTTCCGAAAATGCTTGATTGTCAATCTCGAGATAAGCGACCTGATGGTTTGAGAAAATTATGCTTTTGCAAACGATTCTTTAACGTACAGAGCCTGTAGGTTAGATTATACTTTATTATGTTAACTGGTGTAAGTTCCGTGAAATACCGATGCTTTTAAAGAAAAACTGAAAATTCTCATTAAGAACATATTATATTCAAATAGTTCAATGAAGATGTTGCTTTTCACAACTCATGACCATTTCCAAATGTTGAGATAAAAAAGACAGCCATAATTACTTGCATATATCTACATAGAGTTTGACAACATTATTTGTCATATCACACCATTTTCACAGACTTTGATTTACATTTGTAATAATAACAACGTCAGAATTCAATATTTCTCGATAGTCGTTTTCTCGAACCTGGTACAGCATAAATATTACTAAAGTACATTTCTTTTTAAATGACAGTTCTATCAAAATTAAAGTCATAGTCTCATTTTTGCAAGGAAAATTGTAATGCATGCCGGACAAATAGTTTGCCACTCACAGAAATCTTTCCCCTGACGTTTGCAACAATTTTCAGAACTCTGAAGGTATTCTAGCCCTCAATAATGAAGTTCAAACAACCCTACTCTACCTTCATATGATGTCTTTGGCGAGCGTTAGTCCTTACCACGTCATTTTGCTAAGGCCGTGACAAAGAACACATAAAAATATCCAATGAAAATAGCTAAAAGCTTACGCTTTTTCAAATACAGAAATATCAAAAAGGTGGTAAACTCAATGAAGAATGCGTCTGTCATAAGTATCGGCGCTGCGATGACTAGATTTCCGATGTTTCGCACGTGCGATGGGATTGCACTTGAATCGGTACTTCATCGGTGTGAAACGACATACGCCAATAAGCTGTAAAACGGGCATAAAAATGAAAATCTTTGCAAACGCGACAGGAAATATTTGTGTTAGTCATCAGATTTTGTTCGTGAAGAATAATTAGTTCAGCTTACAAAAATGAGACTATGACCTTAAGCAAAAGCAATATATTAACGATACAAAGAAAACGTGTTTCCATTTGGCCCTTTCAGACCCCTCAACAAAATTACATAATTTATGTTTTAGTTAAGTTTGTGGATACACATATATATACATTAAAAACGTGTAAGGGATAAAGAATTTTCATGACAATTACTTGATAAGAATGTCGATCAATTAAAAGAGCGTTATCATAAATTCAAACTGAACATATCAACATGATTATACATGTCCATTATATAAAACACAGGTGTTCCTTTAAATCACTTCATAGGTGACTTGGGCTTGGACTTTGTCCCGTGGTTATACCGTCTGGTGGAAACTCCCCGTCTTGTTCTATCTATAGCCGTGAATTGCCCTCTGGCGACAGGTGCACGTTTAAGTAGGTCATGTTTGTTTATACAAACCTGACTCGACATATTTGACAATGAGGTTAATCAGAGTTCGGGAATACTGTAAACTTAGATGAATATTGTTTATCTTTTGAAGATAAAAAAGGTATCTCCTGACATTTATAAGATATTTTATAGAAGTTTAAATGAACAGTAGCACGTTTTTAACGTAACGTAGAGCCTTTAAGGAAATGTATAGTGATATACATAAAGATGACAAGTTTTCTGGTTAACAACTTTATTGTTGTCAAATCCACGACGTTTCGGAATATATGCCACATATTATATATACCACAGTGTGGAATTAAGTGCTATATAAGAATTATTATTATTATTATTATTATTATTATTATTATTATTATTATTATTATTATTATTATTATCATTATTATCATTATTATTATTATTATTATTATTATTATTATTATTATTATTATTATTATTGTTATTATTATTAGGATGTGGGAATATGGATTGGGACACATACATATCATAGCAAGTCAACATGAAACAATAGTGATGAAAACAAATAAGAGAGATCTATAAAATAAACATATAATACCTATGAAGCAGTAAGCATTTACGTCCTGGCCTAAAGAATATCAGGGTGTATGGAAGGAGCTCGATACGCCGATGAAGCAGGATGGGTCTATCAACAATACATGCATATTTCAATAAAACCTAGGTTATGGAGGCATTGTCATACATGTTATTCTTAATAGTTACAATTAAATCTTAATTTACTATAGAATAAATAGTTATTGAAAAATCATTGTAAAGAAGTATTATAGTTGTAGTTGATATTTTATAGAAAAACTTGGAAAGTAGAACTATTGGTTCTGTAACTCAATACTCTTTGACTAATAAATTACATGCATGATTAAGGCTGAAATCATATAAATATGAACTTGCATCATGTTTACTTAATAGTCTAAATAATCTTCTTTACATAATCACAAAGTCCTGGTTAGTATCCACACTATTTCAGCTTACTGATGATTAAAAGAAAATTTTGGTAAAATTAGTGTCACTGTCTCTTACTAATTCACAAACCTAAAATGTGAAAAGTACATGGATGACTGCCTATTTAGAAAAAAAATTATATGAACTAATTAAGATATATATATGTCTTAAAGCTAAATGTTCATTGTATCCAATGTTAAGGCAATATATCCCAATAAATTACTCATACCTCTACAAAACTGTAACTTTAATATTCAACATCATAACATTTACATATATTGATATTATTTAAACAATTATCCATATATAATTAATTAAACATTACACTTTGAATGCCAGTTAGCTACTAACAATAATTATATATAACTTAAGGAGCCACTCCGTGATTTTCATAACATATTATTTACCTTTGATACGGTCCTTAATTGGTGATAAAAATCAAAATATCTAAATTTTTACGTCCAAAAGACATATATATTACACATACTGGTTTTCCATGAAAATCTAAAAACAGCCCTATAAATGCACAGATGTAGATATCACGTCCAATATACATGGATACTAGTTATATGACCTAACAAACACTTTCAACTCCTTACTGCCCTCCTGGCCGTTATAGAAAAGTCTCCAAATTTACGTTTTACTATTTGACGCGAGCCACTGTCCGGTTTTTGATCATAATTGCGATGTTCAACCTTCATATTGTTACTGTAAAAAACAATAAGCTTTAAGATGTGTCTTTTTGGTTACAGTCGATAATCCGCGATCAAATGACACCATTGATTAAATTTGGCATTTATGACTCCTAAAACTCACGGAGGGTCTCTTTGAATAAGATACCTTAGCTAACAAAAGACATTTATGGGTGTAGTTTTCGATAGGTCATCTTAGGCTAGATTGTAATTTTGACGTACATTTTTTGTTTCTGTAAATGTATAATACCTTTCTTCAATTATCATTAGATAAAGTCCTATATTTCGCACGCGTGTATTCATAATGGTGCTTTGTCACATTATCTAAACTAAGATCGAAACAGATGCATGAATGACTGGTGAAGTGTAAGCTTCTGATTCGCCATTCTTTCAAGTCATTTCCCTTCACGTTTACCCGCGTCACGAGTAGGTCAGTAGGTCATGAGTCTCAAAATCATCGATACGTGACAATTTGCAACATTGCATCATCAGTTTTTTTATTTATTCAAGTGTTGTGTTACATCTCCAACCAATTTTCTTTCATAGAAAACAATCTCATTAAAAACGACCTTGTTCAGAGAAATAAAAGTAAGTTTTTATAGATTGACTCATTTGGGATTCGAACTCGTTCTATAAGGGGATTTCCCCTCCACAGCAGTCTGAAAACATGCATAAAAGGAACGTAACAACTTCGGTTTAGCTACGTCCAATACCCTAATTTTAATTATTCTCTTTGAAAAGCATCTAAACATCGGCATAAATTGCCCAAATACATACGAAAAGAGACGGGGCAATATCAATATTAAAAGGAATCATTTTGCCACTAGAAAATGTAACTGGAAGAAACTTAAGATTGTAACACTCAAAATATGCTTACTCTTTTACCTTAACGTTCTAATTTAGATTTGCTCTTTTGCAAAATGAAAGTGAAAATCGTTTAAATGTGTGCTAAGAGAAGCTTTTTTGCTACGATGTTCTCAACTTTAATTCCATGCATATATTTTAAAAGCCTGTCGTAAATTTGGAAACTTGTTTAAAGCATACACAACTAACAAATACAGGTTGGTTGTGCTTTATATAAGTCATTTACCAATTTTGTATTGGTACTGCTCACAGTGTGTACTGGTACTGCTCACATTGTGTATTGGTACTGCTCACATTGTGTACTGGTACTGCTCACATTGTGTATTGGTACTTCTCATATTGTGTACTGGTACTGCTCATATTGTGTACTGGTACTACTCATATTGTGTACTGGTACTGCTCATATTGTGTACTGGTACTGCTCATATTGTGTACTGGTACTACTCATATTGTGTACTGGTACTACTCATATTGTGTACTGGTACTACTCACATTGTGTACTGGTACTGCTCACAAAGTGTATTGATACTTTTTACAGAGTGTATTGGTTCTGCGAACTCGTTGTTTCTTTGCTCTTTGTGACAACTACTCGTTCAATACAAACGAAAAAATGCACTAGAATGACGTTCTATATATGTATTGGTACTTCTCACGTTGTGTATTGGTACTATTCACATACACGTAAATGACTATAGGAAAATCAGATGAAGGGTGAATAAACGAACGAACAAACAAACAAATGAACATCATTGAAAAATAGATTAACAAACAATGACCAAATATGATAAATATGTACAAAAAATAATCCATTTCGGAATAATTAGGAAAAACTTTACCAGAATTTTTTTTTTAGTTTTTCCTTTTACTCGTGACGATTTCCCTGTTTTGAATTGTGGACTGGTTATCTGTATCAGGTAGTTTGTTATCCAATTCAGTTGAGGGTTTGCAAGACAGATCCAAGTTACAGGTTCTATTGAAAAGCTTACAGGCCAATTGTACTCCATCATATTCATGAAATGTCCATCTGTTTTCCTTCCTATACAGGTTGCCACACATCTGAGGACCATGCATAGGGCAGTTTCATTTGTTGCTCCTATGTCTCGCAGTTTGTTTCAGTAAAAACTACAAAGATAACAATCTGAATCATTGTTTTGGCATAACTTGTCCTTGTCTATCAGAATATGCCCCGTCTAATGTTGGATATTGAACTTTATCTAAAACGCATTAGAAAAGGAAATAAGTTCAACTTATGAACGATTTGATGTCCTAAACACTTTTCATTTGTCATGTAAATTGTTTACAAATGGGTTTTCAATATTTTATTAGTCAGACAACCAGTTAAACAAGTGTTAAAAACATTCACCAGATAAAATGAAGGTAGTAATTTCAAGAAAGTACAAATCCTTTTGTCGAGTGAGCCATATTGTTCGATGATTGAATTATTAATATGATGTTGGTTTCTAATTGTTTATTGGTTGTCAATTTTCATGTCCATGCTTTATCCAAGACCATCAACAAACATTCTCGAAAAATGGTAAGAATAGCAGAATTTGTAACATTTGAATACCAGAAGTAATTCATCAACTACAGGGGTAGTAGCACCAAAGAGATCTCACAGAACAGCAGATGTTTGTTACGTATTGATGATCTCTATCAAAATAGTTCTTCAAAAAATACCATTCTCAGTTACGTAATGTTAATCAATTCCTGTTACGCTAATGTTTAATGTGTGCCGATATGGTTTCAAAACATCAAATGTAGTCATTTACAAAGCTAAACAAATATGAATTAAAAGTTTATAAAATCACCTCACCTCACCTGAAGTACATAGAACATATTTTCGCGTTGCGCTTACAGGAGTTACTAACTGTCTTTAGCGTTGTGCTTTTTAGAAACCGATTATCAATTGCCGTTACCAGGAAAGGAAATGAAAGAGTCAAATTAATATCTTTCACAAAACAGGGAAAACTTACAAACTTTTCCTTATCACTTTTCAAATAAATCATAATACATCTTTCGCCGAAAATATTTTTTCTTTCATGCACTTTAGCGACTATATTCAGTTGACACCGATTCGTCACGATCTCGATGTGATAACGAACTCGAGAGGTGGAGAGTTCCATTGTGGTTATGTAAGCAATGAGAAGCGTCTTGCCCTTGAACCTTGACCTTGAACCTTGAACCTTGACCTCTGAAAAGAGATTTGTGAATGAAGCCGTCTTGGCGGGTTAGAAACAAACAGGCTGTAATATATTTCTGCCAAGTAAAAATGTATATGTCCATTTACGCTTTTAACAGCTTCAAAAACAAAGGAAGCAAGAAAAAGATAAAGGGCGGCTATTCAATTATTTTTGTATAATTATTACTCTCCCATCGAGTGGAAAGAGGAAGTGCTTGACAGTTTCACGAGTGTCGTAGCTGTCTTGCAATAAAGAAGTTGTTAATCCACAAATTTCCTATGTCTTCATCATATACACTGACTTCTAAAATGCCACTCTTAGAAGTCGTAGTTGTCATTTCAACATGAATTCTATTTAGTATTTACATTATAAAATCCTATATTACGTGTCCATGTTTATACTAAATGGTGTTGTTTTAATCACCTCCACTGTATCCTTTTCATCATTTTACAACGACAACAACAACAACAACATAATAATAATAATAATAATAATAATAATAATAATAATAATAATAATAATAATAATAATAATAATAATAACTATAATAATAATTTATTATCCCGAAAGGAATTCAGTTTGTATCATTACAGAGTTTGAACATACATGTGATACATAAACAAACACATTATATCTGTTCAAAGATCATTTAACAGACGAACGCTGTAAGGAATGAATGTATTTTTACCTCTATTGGATTTATAACGGGGTAAAAAAATATCTTCTGCCTGAAGGAAGCTTCACAAACTCCCCGTATAAGACATGATCCGGATCTTACACAATCTTAAGGCTAGGGATAATTTCAAAATTCTTTCTTCATAAAGATATGATAAATTTCTACAAGAAACTCCGGTATTAAAAGGTTTTAAAGTAAAGTGGGGCTTTTATCATTTTATAAGTATATCATCTTAACGAGAACACCGGTACCATTACAGGGGAAATCCGCTCCCCCGTTGAGACTACGACTAAAGGGAAACCTGCAAGCGCTAGCTGGGACTTCAAACCAAGGGCGGTACTGCACCAAATTTCAGTGACGCTATTGTACGAGAAATTGCTATATTTAATTTTATCGAACGCTCTTTATTCTCATGTTTTCATCTACATCAGAACTTACCATCTTTGGCTGCAAAGTAAATTTTATCTGTGATGAGGTATCTTATTATGTGAGAAATTCCATATCTATTGATTCAAACTCAATTCCAAACATTCTACATTTTAAGTGGACTTAAATTGAAATATACAACATTGAAAAAAAAGAGATATTTGTATAAAAGCCAAAACATAAATTCTTTTGAAAATTTATTATGTATCATGGCCTCATAGACCACTATCTATTACAATTCTATGTATATTTTGCTGAATCTTTCACCTATGAAAACGTTCTTTTAAAGTGATACAGAGTTTCATCAGAACAATTCTGGTTGTATAAAAGCCAAAAGACCATCTGTCTTGAGTTTAATTCAAATATTGTCCCTACTTCTTTTCTCTGACTGGCAAAACAAGGATATTATCTCGTTTTCAATTACAATAGAAAAAACAACATATGGGTGTTGAATAGGTAAAAAAAATCATCTAATTAATTTACATGAATTTGTTAATTTATGAACACTGTCAACATAGATTTCCCTCGTATATGCAGTCAAAAAGTTTCCAGAAAAACGATTGAGTTTCATAACACTACTTCTCGATTAAATAACACTATTTATGAAGTTTGACATATTTAACTCCAACAACATCAGCTGCGGCCCTTTAATCTAATCGGTGAATAACCGTATTGTTTTTCTGTCATTATATCCATACTTTCATTTTACTACTGTGTGAGGTGAGTAGTTTAATTGTCTTTGTCTTAAAGGCACTATTGCACGCTTTTCCGGTTCAAATTAACTATTTTTAGATATATGAGGACATGTAGAATTTAACTTTAGCTTATCGATGCAGTGAAATACTTTCCGTTCTTTACAATTGACATGTAGTCAACAATGATAATGTTATGACAGCCGATTTCGGCTTGGACTATACATCTTCAGCAGTGCAAAAAACGGATAAAATATGGACAGTTGAAAACGACTGAACTAGAAATGTATCTGTATAGGTTATATTTTGAATTGAATGTGGAATTCCGTCTTTCTATCATTCATACGGCCGTTTTTAATACTTTTGTCATTTTAGAGATAACAATGTAAATTTGGAAGGCGAACCGTTCTTAACTCATTACAAAGGTATATGGCTCTTATTTATCCAAAAAACAATATTCAAGAAACATGCTCTGTCACTTTAAAAAGAACTAAGAATTCTCATTACTTCTTACGGCAAAGGATTTTGTGCTATCTACCTTTGTACATTTGTAAAAGGGATTTCTGTAAAAACAAATTCAACTAAAAAAAACATATTTCAAATTCTTCATTAGCACTGTTGTTGGACAAACCAGAGCGGCTGCCGTTTTTGGTTTTCAGGAAGTAAAATTTGAAGAACTGATTGTAAGTAAGATATCCATTATCTGTGCATTGTTTATATTCACGGATTATTAGTTTGAGTTAATTTCTTGAAGGTTCATTGTCATTTCTATTTAGGCGTCATGTTGTTATGTAAATATAGAGATAAATTAATCTATAATAGAATTATAATCTTGTTCTAATTACCAAAGCACGTGGAGGGTGACTGAGTGATTTCAAAACATTGAGTGACCTATGACAACTATTGACAACTGATCCGCACCTATCTGGCAACAATGCCCGTGACATATTTTATGCAGCGCAATGTTTGTGCGTGTGATTTATGTGAATTTCTTTAAGGATTATATATGTTGTGCTTCACCTTTGGTGATATCATATATGAGTTCATATACTAAATAAATATTATATATTATTTATTATTCATTATTTATAATATATTTTTCAAATTAACAATTTGACGACCTTTCAGCCAACAATTATCCTTGTTTTACCCAAAATTCTCTTCACGTTTTTACCAATAGTAGTATGACTAAAATATTTTGCTTCTTATCATTTATTCATTAAGCAGTAGTGAAAATGATGATGAGAACATCAACAACTATAACAACTTTTACAACAACTATAACAACAATAGCAACAAACAACGACTTCAACAACCACAAACAGGTCTATTTAACAGCGAAATCTCCGAAGAGCGAGTAATAAGTATACGTATTCGTAAATGTGTCTTTACGGTATTATATATTTTACATATACACATTTTATGTATTATTAATATTATCCACGAGACTACTTTGATGGTATCAATTATCATGTTCACGATCTGTTGTCTGTGTATTTACTTATACACGTGTTTTGTTCATTATATAAACTTTCAAATACTTACAAAACTATACATAAAATAATACATGTGTATACATTTTTTGGAATAAAAGAATATGTATGTATTTGGATATTTTTAGACTTTTTATTTTTATACACCATTTAAGAATAAAGACTTTTCAATAGATAACCTCAAAGCCATTAAAAACGCAATGCCTATTTCGTTGAATATTTCTGGTAAACGTGTTTATTGGTGTTCCTATCTTATGGTACATAGGTGAAAATTGTGATGGGTCTCTTTTTGTGGAGTTCTGGGTTTGAACCCAATATCAGTTCTCGGTAATGAACTTTGTTCGTTCAAACGCAACACTTGTCTTTTTTCACGATTTTAAGCAGTCACATGTCACACGTTTTGCACGTGCATTCCCTGCACCCTGGCCCTTTAAATACAGATCAAAATTTCAACATCACTTCGGAAAAATGCCACGCCTTATACAAGAAAACAGGAACAGAGCTATTGGCATGCTGGATCAGGGTGCTTCACAAGTAGCCGTCGCCAGGCACTCTAATGTCCACACATCGACCATTGCTCGCCTCAGACAACGCTTTCACGCCACTGGAAGAGTATCCGATCGATCCCGACCTGGAGCGCCGCCGGTAACAACCGCAGCTCAAGATCGCCACATCCAACTACAGCATCTGCGCAACATGTTCCAGACAGCTACTGCTACTGCCAGGGGAACTCGAATCCGGCAACGTCAAATCAGCCCTCAAACAGTCAGAGGGCGCCTGGCTGCTCTTGGGTTACGCTGCCGTCTACCTTACCCAGGTCAAATCCTTTTGCAACGTCATCGACTTGCCAGATAGCAATGGGCCGCAAATCAGGGGTATCTGCGCAACACATCATAGCGAAATGTAATCTTCTCGGTTGAATCCCGATTCATCCTCAATTTTCCTGATGGACGTCACCGTATCAACAGACGTCGACATGAACGTTTTGCTCGTAACTGCGTGCAGGAAAGGGATCGGGTTGGGGGAGGTGGTGTCATGGTTTGGGGCGCTATCAACGTCAACTTCTGGTCCCAGTTGGTGGTGGTCCAAGGCAATCTGAACGCTCAACGTTACATTGACGCCATCCTTAGTCGGGTGTTGCTTTCACTGCTGGCTCAACATGGCGTCCGTCGACAGGTTGACAAGAGATTTTCTGAACAATCATCATGTCTGTGTAATGGATTGGCCCGCTGTGTCTCCCGACATGAACCCAATCGAGCACCTGTGGGATGAACTTGGACGACAGGTTCGAACTCAAGTCGTGCCACCTCGAACTGCTGCAGAGTTGACACAGGCACTCCAAAATCATTGGCAAACAATCCCACAGCGTGTATAGTGAGACAACTGACAACAAAGGCGACTTCAGACATCTGAAGAGCTCAGGGTGGACATACCCGATATTGACTTCATCCGACCTCTGCTTTTTTCCTTGGTTGTCAGACGTTTCGATTTTGTTCATCTATAGTGAGTTCTTTCACTAAAGTATCCACAGATAATTTATCTCAGTTATCTCGATTTTGTCAGTTTTTATGTACATTTGTTAAAAGTTGTTGCAGTAAATAAACTTTGAATTCGGAGATGCGTTTTTAATGGATTTGAGTGTGTAGATAACTTTTTATTTCTATATCTATTCCTTCATCCACGAAAAGACAATGATGTTATAAATGATTGACAAAGAAAGTGAACGGGTGCATATCCGTATATTCAAGATTAAATATGGTTCGAATTTGTCCAGAAATCTAATGCCATTTACGGTCATTGAATTCAAAACATCAACTGTCATCATCATATTTTCGTTGATCAAACTGAAAAAAATGAAAGTAAATATAACATAAATCGTGAAGGAAACATTTATTTGACGGCATTTACTAATTATTGTTTTAATTAACTTTGATGAAGAATCAAATGAATAATATTATGCCGAGTTTCCCAGTTGTCAGATAAACAATTAACAGAGTCACTCAATGTATGTCAACAGATGTTCTGTCACGTGACCTTTGCTAGAACGAGGCTCACGGGAGAATTCCACAGCTCGTGTTGTGATGTCAAAAACTATTCGTGGACAATACTCACATAAATGTCACATCAGTACGTCGGTCGGGTCATTTAGATAGAGTTGTTACTTGAACAATGCTAACAGGTTCAACATGACTCGTGCTTTATGTCTATTAAAGCGCCACAGAGTATGTTGGTGGTGTCAAATTTGTCATAAATGGTTTTACCTTATCGAGAAGTAGTGGTTATATCTGAAAATCAGTTTTAATGCTTATTCGTGACAATAAAAGTTAAAGTGACGATAAATAGGATAAATTATGATGTGTGATCGAAAACCGGACAATGGCGTGCGACAATGACTCAACGTAATTTTGGAAACTTATTTACACCAAACAAAAAGACAAATATTGATTGGTAATGATAAATCAGTCGTTTCACTAATGAGCATATATATTAGAGACAGAATTTCGACTTCATAACGCTTGTTTACTGTTTTTCAGTTATATATCATAAAAAATATCATAATTTGGACATATTAAAGATAAAGATGCAAGTTTAGAGGGGCGCTTTGACCTTAACACAGGACATGTGGTATTTATACACATAAAAAATCATGAAACATGCTCAGTGTTACTTTTAAGCGGAAAAGTCATTCCCTTGGAGGCCGATTTTAGTAGCAGCGATCTTTTTAAAATGACTTAAGAGCAAATAGTTTAGCTTTCTCACATATAATTTTCGGCCCATTTTGTTATGCCAAATACTGATTCAATACTGTAAGGGCCTAGCAGCGCAAAATACCTCATCTGTGAAATGAAATAGAAAAAAGCAGACCCAATGGCACTGTAACTCATCGGGTTTAGAACATTTGGTTTAGCTACAATTAAGGGTGAAGGTCTGCGGTCAATTGTAGTCAAATTGGGTACGTAATCACTAAGGATGGGTATCGGTCCTCATTTCCATATTGCATTTTATTGCGATACAGAAAAGCGTATTGCAATACGTATAGCAATAAATTGGTACTTTTCATATTTTAGTTTATCCATGTTCGCTTGACTAAATAACAGCATATAAAACAGTAATAAATGCTCAACTGGGCGTCATTTTGTAAAGAGAGATAATTAAGTGACGTTTTTTGTACTTTTAACATGCCTGTTTTATTTTCACTTTGCAAGTTCACACTTTTCATTAAGATCATAGGATGTTCTTGTTACCTTTTTCTGCAATTTTACAAGGAAATTGTTAATTCTAAAACCTCCGATATATTTGATATTTTCAGAAGACTGTGCCGGTATGTTTCGAGGGGTTCCTGTATTGCAATTTCCCGATGTACCGATAATACCGCGCACCTTTTGTAACCACATTCCCATTTACAAGCGCTTTCTGCCATAATGGCGTCTTCAGGTTAGACTTCGAGTGTTTGATATATATCAATTTTCTCGTCAAATTACACCTGACGCCATGCTATATATGTTCTCTCTTTCCATTTTTTGTAAGTAATTGGTCGTGGCACTTAAGATCTACTTTTCACTTGATATCTCATTATTTTTAAGATTTTAAGTTAGTTGGTGAAAAATGAACAATTATCCTTGTACAACCGAAACTTCTTTTCACGTTTATACCAATATAAGTATGACTAAAATTTCTGCCTCTCATCATCTTTTCATTACGCGGTAGTGAAAATGATGATGAGAAAAACAACTATAACAACTTTACAACAACTATAATAACAACAATAGCAACAAGGACTGCAACAATCACAAACAGGTCTATTAAACAGTGAAATCTCCGTACAGCAAGTAACAGATATGTATTCGTAAATGTATCTTTAGTTGATGTTAATTTAAGTAGGTTAAATCTCCGTTATTGTGTCTCTACTCCTTAAATATAATGGGTGTTGTCCTTTGGGCCTAGTATTTTACGGAATTAATAGTTACTCAATCTACTTGGCTAATACTGAACTCAGTATCAATCGACAAAACATTCATTCGAAACCCACGTCGCATAAGATTCACGGCCGTGCCCGAAGTGTGTTCATTCGTTTCGTAGACCAACTGTTGTTGCATAACTGACAAAGTCATGAATAGCTTCGTCATGGAATTTCCACTGCAAGTTTGGGAATTTTCTTTCAGTGTCGCGATTATCTATGTAGGTCATTAGTCTTAGATGGTCCGGTGACATACATATTGTTAAACCACCTGGTGACCTATTTACAATGTTTACCTGTTGCTGAAGATTTATATGTTTATATAAAAAAACGTGTTATTGCCTACGACAGACTGACACATATCCGAGAATCCCCAAAGCCGAGGGCGAAGATTTTAGGCTATCAATTTTCTTTGAAAGCACATCCTTTATTGTGATTTTGATGATTGCCGTTATAGTTTTAGGTAGCCCAGAAAGCGAGAAAGTATATATGGTCTTCTAGTCCTGCTTCATGACTGTGTATATAAAGGAGCCTTTTATACAGTCTAGGTCCACATTCAGCAAGTCTAGATTGACTCAATGAAATTAGGAGCCCAAAGAAAAAATATTACGGATGAAGAAACAGTAAATTATTACAAATTTTCATAGACTAAATTTTAGTCTAGTGGTCTTCCTGCTCGATGCAGACAGACAGACAGACAGACAGACGGACAGGTGCATCTAGGAATCTAATGATTCGGGGTGATTACACAAATTTATACTTAAATAGACGCTCCGTGGGTTTAATGTCTATCGATCACTATCAACTCTAAATTGTCTTATTTATTACATTATATAAGTTATAAGTAAGGTTTGTCTAATTAACGCTAGTCATTGTCCGGTTTTCGATCATAATTATGAATTTATGCCTTCATATTTTATATATACCGTGAGAGTTCATTTCATATTTGTAAAAAAAAATATTTTAAAATTAAACCAAACATGACCAACCCAGGTGTATCGTGTTTTTTTACGAAGGATAGTAAATGTTTGTAATACACGAGCGAAAGCGGGTGGGTAACAGTCACAGGGCACAGCTGTGTATGTCAGAAGAAATGAGTTTTTTTTCTTTTAGCAGGTACAGCTTTGTTCGAAAATTGGTTGAAATTAGATAATTCGAACAAACTGTGACATATTATATAGCGATAAATATGCAAGTATGAACGTAGGCCTTTTCAAATATATACGATCATATATGTCAGCTCGCCTTGTCATTTCAACAGGTCTGAGACAGGCTTGTGCCTATTTTTCACCTTTATGAATCTATTTATGGTGGCGTATAATACTGTCATCTATCACAAGTTCCATATTTTAACATTTTACATTCGAATCAACACAAGGGATTAATGCAATGTTTCATTTATTTAAGAAGGTAAATTTTTAGAACAAGGAAATTCTTAGTCATGCATTTTCTAACGGCATTTCCGCGCTAAATGTGGCTATTGAGAACACGTGCACTTACGTTAATTATCTTTCTTTTGATGCATTCTATTCTCTACAAATAACATTCAAGCGATAAGCGTCGTATCGTACAATTCGGAAACATTTATCATTGTTTTAAACGGTTTAAATAGTAATTATTTTAAAGTTTGATTTTTAAATATATACTTTAATATTTCTAATCTGGATGAAATATTCATTAAGATTCGTATGTCAGTTCACCCTCCGTAAAACACAGTAAACGTATTGCTGTAGTATTAATCATAGCGACTGCCGTTTGGCTTTTCGCACAATTTTATTATCACCGACGGTGCCTCACCGATATCTAACGTCATGCATATTTAATGCAATTTTGCATTAAAAACTTCCGGTCTCCTAATTAAATCTGAATACCAGCTGATATTCCAAATAACTCATATGGTAGATTACATGTATAAAGGGATCGAGCGATATGCATTATCTTTACATTAATGGTGTGCACTAGTGCCTTTAAGAAGTGGGGTTCATAAGAAAATGTATATTATGGAGATGAAAGAACTTTTATGAAGAATTGTTTTATTTACTTACGTTATCTTTTTAAATGTACCACAAATATAATTATGAACATAGTGATTGATATATCAGAGATACTTAATCAAACTTAAATCATATCGTATATACTATATTCATTAACTACGAGGGCAGTCATATCGGGGGTCATATTATTCATACGATGCGCTGGGGCAAAATATCACTTTTTCCATTGTGACGTCACGTGAAATACAATGCTTTTACCTCACAGTTTGCCTATGACGTTGTGTTCCAAATGCGTCTATTCTTATGCTTGGACGTTGATTTTGATTAGTTTCTTTGATTTCTTGACTTCGATAATAAACGGAGTATCATATTCGTTCCATGACATACGATGTTTACGACACTCGTGCCTTACTATCAGTATATATCCCTGGCTCTCGCTCGGGAAGTACTAATGTTAAACACTCGTGTCATAAACAGTATATCATGGACACTCATATAATATTCTCTATATTTGTGTACCCTACAACCGTAGTTTGTTACGCCCTGTTAATTAACATCGACAATATTTATCCGCTTAACTTCACATAAATGTAAATAGCAAATTGACATCTGCGGAAAAATTATTAGAATTTGGATAATTAACATGACGCTAATAATTATTTTCTAAAATAAGCTAATATAAGACATATTATTTATATGTAAATTGTTTGAAATATGCACACATTTCTCACATTTTTCGACCGACTGAATGCAACCAATCACTTACGTCTATTCAAATAATAATAACAATCAACTAGCTAATAATCAAAATTCATGTTTGTGAAAAGTTGTATCGTTCATTCGATATCGAGAGTGATATATCCAAGACGATAATTACATATTTACATATCGCAATCGAATGTTTGATAATGATAAAATTGGCGATATTATCCCAATGATGACGATCACAGATTTTATTTCGCTTGTGTGATGCCAAGAAAGGCAGTATGGCAACGCAACAGTCACAGAGTAGATATCATGTATGAGATATCAAGAGGCTATCCAAAGGAAGGGGAGGGTTGAATATGCGTTGATTATGACTGGATAGGGTAAAATATGCGTTGTTAATGATTGGAGAGGGTCGAATATGCGTTGTTAATGATTGGAGAGGGTCGAATATGCGTTGTTAATGATTGGAGAGGGTCGAATATGCGTTGTTTATGATTGGAGAGGGTCGAATATGCGTTGTTAATGATTGGAGAGGGTCGAATATGCGTTGATTATGACTGGAGAGGGTCGAATATGCGTTGTTAATGATTGGAGAGGGTCGAATATGCGTTGTTTATGATTGGAGAGGGTCGAATATGCGTTGTTAATGATTGGAGAGGGTCGAATATGCGTTGATTATTATTGATAATATCATGAAGTAGAAAGTTGATTTCAGACGGGCGTCGTGGAAACCGATCGATCCCAGCAATTGACCGCGTGATGAAGGATGTTGACAAGACACGCCTACATTACATCATCCTTGAGAACAAAACAATAACATCTGGTTCTTCACAATACCGACTCTTGAGGTAACAGAGATTTCGTGTATTTTTGTATTCATTCGAATTTTGCAATTTGTAGCATGCTAGAGTTGTAGATTTGGACAAGTATTGTGATAAGTGCAATAAACAAATGTAATCGACGAAAAAGCTTCTAATCCTTAAAATAAAAACTATTGGCCAGTCGTCTATTACATATTCTTTGACATCCTTTGTTTCAACAATAAAAGTCGTAAGGGCTAAGACATATGTATTAAAGTCTGCTAACAGCTTGATTCCCATATAAAGCAATAATTACAAAATATACTAAATATATCAAGCAACTTGACATTTTTGCATGGATTGATTTTGGACAAACATAACACATGGTGTTTCGTTTTAATTTCTTATATAAATAACATTTATGTACATGCCCGTTATACTCCATGTGAGAAGAGACCGACCTAAACGTTTTGTCAGTCTGAGTGTCTAACTGTCTGTGAAGAAACGTCCGTTACGTTCAAATTACCCAACCTCTAAAAGGTTATCAACTAATTAATAAAGATCATTTTATTAGATGTAAGAAAGGAGACTTAGGTTAATGGGCATGTGATGTTAAATCCGAATCTACATCGATTAACTTTTCAGGAAGCTATGTTTTAGGCTAGGTGATATTTCAGCTTCAATACATTATGAACAATAAGTTGTTCGTCAAATACGTATCAGATCTAAAAGCATGTCTTGTAATGTCTGAACATTATCCACCTCAGACTCATTCACAATATGAAATCACTCTTTGTGACAGCCAGCTAGCAGTTAGAGAAAATTGGAACATCAGCAATCTTTGTGTTGAAATATATACGCAAGCAGTCCATAGAAATTGGTTAAAAATATAAAAATCCTGAAACTAACTTCCTTGCACTACACTACATGACAAGAGCAATATTTCCGTTAACTGACATGTATTATTTCATCATCGCAGGTCGCAGTTCGACCCCAGATAGTACAGCTCGCTCCGTCCACCCTAACCCTGTCGCTATACGTGATCATTCAAGGACGGAGCCGTCGAAAATTTCCTCTGGGGCGTAAGGGTATGACCTACTTTATCAGACAAACAAGACGATTTCATCATCTTTTTCATCAATAAAATCATCAATAAGCAATTGTCTTCCCATTTTGACCCCTAAACATTACGCATAAGCATTATTTGTGAGGCTGCGAGACATTTCTTGAGTTTATAGTAACGTTCTACTAATATGGTTATCATGCACTAATATGGAATACATCGCTTATTTGGTCACTATGCACTAATATGGGGGAACCACGTGATCCTGCGTGTGAACGGACAACGGCCTCGGCTTCAGATTCGCTGATGTGCATCAACTGTTCACGTGATCCTATGCAAAGCATGGCCTGAAAGAATCCCCGCGACCAATCAGATTCGCCGCAACAGGTCAACCAATCAATTATGAGGACACGCTCGGCTTCAGCCGGAGGGTATAAAGCCTGATGCAAGCGTTTAGTCTGCCTCTACTCAATTCAATCGTGCAGTGTGACGGATATACCCGACCTTGACAAGTATTTTCATGTGAGAGAATTTGCACATCCATCAAAGACGAAATGCCAGCCGCAACGAAAATAATTAATTTCTCACCAGGACCAGCAAAACTGCCAGAAGAGGTAAGCATATTCATAAATTAGGATATTTACTTTTCCACTGAAATGGATCGGTGTACACACGGTCCCTATATCAAATTAGCGAAATTCCTTGAATGCTAAATTTATGAAGACGTTAAAAATCTATGCATTTCCCCTCTTTCAAATGCACTGATTGAAAAGATTTGCGTTTAGCGATTGTACCGCGTTGACATCTTGTATTGTTCGCTTCTGAATGAATGGTTTCCTAGGCCGCTAGGGTCCAATGGAAGATTAGATCTACCACACTTGCCATTTGAACAATTCTCAATTTATCAAAAGATGCATATCCTAGATGATCTGTGATTTTTAAGAAAATAGATGAAAGGTAGATAATTAACGGCCTTGAACTATGACCTTTTCTTTATGACGCTTTGATTTGCGACCATTGTTGACACATTCTGTCAAGCACAGCTGACCGGCGTTTGCAAGGGGTTTTCTCAAACTTTCTGAAACATTTAATCGTTAAAACCATTGATTTGAAAACTCTCTTAGAAAAGTTAAGATTTTTGTCAAATTTCTATTAATTTAAGTGCATCGGTATGCATTATAGTGAAATTTCATTCAGTGGCTAAGATTACTTATATAAAATGTATATTTGGTTTTGATATGTCCTTGTCACGAACGAACGAGCCTTGTTACGAAACGGACTGTGCTTAGTCTTACATAAACATTGAATTTTTTTCACATTTTCTATTGCTTATCACGATTTAGATAAAATGTGCATGGCCGATTATGTGTATAATAGATTGTCAAAGAGGGTTAGTAAAATGATAAACTGTTTACGATCACTGAAATGTTCTAAAATTAGCAAACCGAGCGGCCGTTCGTGAACCGCTTCTACTAAGTCATTAATAAAAGCTATATATATATTATATATATATATATATATATATATATATATATATATATACATATATATACGTGTATGTCACTATATGATTAGGTTCAGATGTGAATGGTTTGTGACGTAACCATCATTGTTCATAAAAGTTTTAATACAAATGTAAATATAGTGCTACATTTATAACGATAAATGATACATTTCATATTAAATTGAATTATGCAAAACATTGTTTTATACTAATAAAAAAGATAACATGATGTGGACGGCTCGTAATTAATTCTGCATTGTTTAAAAGGGTTTAAACAAAATTAAATATAGTGCTACATTTGTAACAATAAGTGCTATATTGCTGCAATTCTGCAACAAATTGTGTTATGCTGAGAGAAAAAAGATAATTATTTTGATAAAGTAAATGAATAAAGTTTTGAATACTTGTATTTCAAAGGTCTTGGAAGAAGCACAGAAAGAAATGATCAACTATAAAAATACCGGTGTCAGTGTTATGGGTAAGTCTTTTTTCATTTCGTTTTTTTTTATATCTACTTTTTAGAAAATAATATTTCCACAGTAATTTACAGTTGAATTAAATCACTTTCAAATGTTATGTAGATTAATACGAAAAGGGATCATATTGTTGAATTATTAATGAATGATTGGTTACTTGCATCAAATATATATTCCAATCACAATTTAATTTCAATACCAGGTTGTGATTTGATTTATGAGCAAAGATTTAGTAAATGGATAAATGATCAGTAATAAAGTCATGAAAAGTGTATGAATTGCAAATTTAGCTTATATTAATAATGTTTATTAACAGTTGCTATAAATCCTTTCATCTGTATTCTGTCGTTGAAATATGTAAACTGGTATTTTTACCCACAAGTTAAACATAAACCATGTCATAGAAATTTCTTATGCACATGTGCACATTTAAAATCATATGACATACTTTCTTAAGTAATAATCTATGATGTGTGTTGATTGTTTCAGAACTGAGTCATCGCTCAGCAGATTTCGCTAGAATAATTGACCAGAATGAACAATCTCTCAGAGATTTATTGTAAGTTTTCATCCAGCGAAATTTCTGTCATGTTTTATTTATTTCTTTCATTTTATCAAAAATGTCCTTCACCGATTAAACACTCAATGTGAAACTCCTTCAGATTTTGCATTTTTAGTTTGTTGGCAATATAATAATTTTTCATCTCTTACTTCAAAAGTTCAGACCAGACTTCTTTTTTTATTTATTTGATTATGAATCTTTCGACAGCTATATATAAGAGAGAATTATTTTGAAAATAATTAAAAGGCATCTCTAACTTCAAAAGTGCTGAACAGGCTTTTTTTTATTCCTTTGATTATGAATCTTTCGACAGCTATATAAGAGAGATTTCTTTTTTAAATAATTAAAAGTGAACTTTTATTTAAAGTTATTAACTGTATTTCTCAATCAACTTTCCAAAAAACAGCTCTTCACACCATATTTCCAAAGTGATTCCAATACTTGAAACGGAAAGAGGTTCCTAGATCTGTGTTCAGAATCATGCTGTAATTTTATATCTCCGGCTAACACCTTGGTTTTAAACTAAATTTGAACAAGAATAATAAATCCCATACATTTTTCAATCGCAACTATTTATCTTCTAAATGACACTAATATATAGAATAAGGAACACACAAGACCTGACCTAATGTTTTGAATGATATAATTAATACACAATTTCCACTGGATCACATTGATATTCACATGGCATTAAGATACATTCTTGTTTCCAAATCACTTGAATGATGATCTGGGTCCAGTTGCACAAAGCACTAAGGCTACCTGATATCACTGTGGTAGCCTTAGAGCAATGTTAAAGCACAGCAACTAGGTTAACAACCCCAGGTCTTGTTGAGAACAACCTTCCTGACAAAAAAGTTTGTATGCATGTAGAGTCAAAAGATGTAGGGTAAACTTCACAATCCAAATGGTTTGAAACCTATGGGATACAACCAATAACCCTTCTCTCTGCAGGCATGTCCCAGACAACTACAAAGTTTTGTTCCTGCAAGGAGGTGGAACCGGTCAGTTCTGTGCGGTACCAATGAACCTGATGGGACTTAAGGAAGGAAAGACTGCTGACTACATCGTAACAGGAAGCTGGTCAGCGAAGTCCGCTAAGGAGGCCGAAAAATATGGGAAAGTCAACAAAGTGCTACCAAAAACAGACAAATACACAGGTACTGTAACCAAGTCATGTGCACTCTCCCAACAATGCCTCCTCAGCATATTTTTAACTCATAAAAAAATTATCGCATTCTTGTAACTAAACCTGAGCAGTTTTTTGGCAAAAATGGGTTCTTGAGTATCAGTCCTTCACCATTATTGAGGATGACTGTAAAAACAAACCATTTTTGAATAATTTAAATGGCAAAACTCTTAAATGTCTGTAATATCAAATTTGAATTTTGAATTTTCTTTTTCAGTCATACCTGACCAGTCAAAATGGAATTTGAACCCAGATGCATCCTATGTATTCTTCTGTGCCAACGAAACAATTCACGGTGAGGCAGAAATTTAATTTGCATATATGTGTTCATTATCATTCATTTGCCCTTAATTATAGATTGCAATGGAATGGGGGCTGCAAGGCTCATATTAGCCATTGATGATGTTAAGCACTTATTTAGCCTTGCAGGGGAAAATTTAATCTCTCCAGCCCAAATCGATCTGCTGTAGGTTATGGTAATAATATTTACTTCTTTCTTGTTTTTTTTAAAAAATTCGTTTTGACAAAATTTAATTTTTTTCAACAGGTGTTGAGTTTCAGTTTATACCTGAAACTAACGGGGTTCCTCTGGTGTGTGACATGTCGTCAAATATACTCACGCGACATGTCGACGTCTCAAAGGTGAGCTCATAAAAGATTGGAAATTTTTCCTACTCATTCTTAAAGACAATCTAGAATGGTAATCTGGGTATTTATCAAGATTTTATAATTTTCCATAATTTGGTCAATTATGATCAGAAAAACTTTTGTTAATTTTCATGAAGACTTTTGAGTCAGCTAGTTTTCATTTTGACATGAATTTCCTTTGATTTTACCTCACTTATACTTAAAAAGATGTCCTAAAAAATTATTTTTAATTTGTCAAATGATAATGACTATTACTATTAAAAAATCAACCAACAGATACTGATAAGTTCAATTTAATAAAATTTTAAGGGTAGTTTGAAAAGACAAAGAACTTCATTTGTCTTTCTGCTTCAGAAGGCGTAAAAATATCCAAATTTCTTTTTTCAATCAAATCTTGTGTCCATATATGTGAAAACTTTTTTTAACTTTCTGCCTTCTCTTTCAGTTTGGTGTGATATTCGCCGGTGCCCAGAAAAATATCGGATGCGCGGGTGTGACACTAGTCATTATACGAGAGGATCTCATTGGCCACGCCATGCCCACCTGCCCCGCCATCTTCGACTACAAGACACAAGTGGGCAACAATTCTCTCTACAATACTCCACCAACTTACAGGTACTTATTAACTTGGTCAACTCTGTCTTAAAGGCACTATGGCAGGATTTTTTGCGTTAAGTTTGCAAAAATGTTCCCCTTTGATTAAAGTTTATGATAAATGTTTTCTATATATTTCAACTTTACCCTTTTATCTGTAGTTGAAGAAAAACATGAAAAGTATAAAGGGAAGACTTCATGCGGCCATTTTAACATCTATGCCTTCAAATAATTCCCATTTCTTAACTTTGTTGCTAGGGTTTACTTGCAATTTATATCATTTTTATTTTCATAAGATCCCATCATATCAATAAGAAATATATATTAAAGGCACTTTTGCATACCCCATTGTAGAAACTGTGTTTTTGCCATTTATAAATATATTCTATAAATATATTCTAGGTAAGTAACAATATCCTTGTTTAAAAAATTATGCCTCCATTTTTAAGCGTAAACAGATGCTTGCCCCTGCATTTGCCCATTTTAACTAGAGATATGTTAAGGATTTATCGTAAATTATGCATCAACACTTTTAAATTCCAATTCCAAGTTTTAAATCAAAACTTAACTCATGATAACTGAATTGTTCTTACAGTATATACATAATGGGCTTGGTCTTCAAGTGGGTCAAGCAACAGGGCGGAGTCGAAAAGATGGAGGCCAATGCTATTGCCAAATCTAACGCAGTCTACGATCTCATCGATAACTCTAACGGGTTCTACAGGTGAGACGTTGTTCACATCTTACCTGTTGGATAGGCTTTATTAATTCTTAGTGGCCTGTATACTGGAATTACAACTCTGAAGTACATGACTCTCTGGGATTAATCAAATCTCATTAAAACCAGCAGAATCTATCTCTCTTACCGTGCCATGTTTCTGATCTGAGAGCTTCTTCATTGGGGTCATGCCATTTGACCTTTCCATTCTAGCCAATCAGTGACAAGGCTATGAATTTATCAGCTTGGTTAGATATTTCAAAGGCCTCTGAATGAATGAGTTTATGGAAGATGAAAGGTCACTTGAGATAACCCCTATTGTGCCAAGCTCAGTTCAGAACAACCACGAGGTACATGTGTTAGGTTCTAGCTGATTTGAATGAGATTGGCATAAGTCGTGGAAATATTACTGCATCAATGGCTCAAGCATTATAATTGTCTTTGTGAAGGTGAATTTACAATGAAACTTTAATACCAAATTTATTGCTTTCAGTTGTTTGTTGTGTAAGTGTGAAAATATACGAAGAACACTATTTGGTGAAAATCACAATATTTTATGTGATATATATATATACTTAAACCTCACTCCTCAAGAAGGAGTTCTCTAACTTTTACTCCAAAATGCGAGTTTCACAATAAAGAAGTTGTTATCTAGAAAATCATGTTTATCTAATGTATGTCACTAATTCTAGTACTTCAAAGACTAGAAATGCTATAATTGTGGAGTAAAAAAATAATTCATACCTTTTGCTTATTAAGCCGATTACTTTTTGTTTATGGATTGGTTTATGAAGTTTAACAAGAAATCTTTACGTCCTCAGTTGCCCCGTTGATGCAAATTGTCGGAGTCGTATGAACGTTGCCGTGAGAATCGGCACCCCAGATGGCGACGAGGCTTTGGAGAAGAAATTCATTGAGGAAGCAACAGAAAACGGACTCATATCACTGAAGGGACACAGGTATATAGCTTTCTTAAACACTTCCTGATTTCAGTCAAGTGAGTCGTCCAGAGTTGACATCTTTATTCTGTTAAAAGGGCAGTTGTAAGTTTTTAGAAAAATTTATTTTTTTTAAATTGTAACTTTCCCAAACAAAAATTAGTTAATTCCAGATGTATTATCGTCAGAGGGTCAAACATCTCATTATGCAACCAAATCATCCTATGGCGTAGACAAAATTAACAAGAGAAAAACACTGGCGTCCATTTTAGTGTGAACACCTTTTTCTCCTTTGCATTTTGGAAATTGATTGGCATAGCATCAGTTTATTAATCTTAAAAACTGTGCTACTGCCACTTTAGATTGATCAAATCAATAAAAAAAAAATGGTAAAAATCTACTTTTTTTATTCCGAGTACATCTCAAATCAATAAAACATATAAGTTCATGCTTTTAAACCTAAATGCACAATTAGCACATACGAGTAGTTAGTTAATAGGGAACAGTTTTAAAATAAATTGAATGTCAAACAATTTTTTTTAAATTTCCCATGATTCATTGCAGATCTATCGGAGGATTGAGAATCTCTCTCTACAACGCGGTAAAGGTGGATGAAACCCTTGTTCTCGTAAACTTCATGAAGAAATTCCTGCTCGAATATCAAAAACAATCTCCTGTGATCAAATCATAAATGGACAATTTCCATCATTAGCTTAAGCATCATCAGTTTAAAGATCATCAGCTTCAAGGATCATCAGCTTAAGGATCATCTGCATTAAGGATTGCTTGCCTCAAAGATTATCTTTTCTGGGATCAGCAGCCCTTAGGATCAATTGCTTAAAGGATCATTTGCTTCTGTTCATTATCTTCCTACTTCTGACTAAATATCATCTGCTTTTAATAACTTTTATATCTGATCATTGCGTGGCTAACATTTCTGCCCTTAGCCTGCATAGGGTTAATGTTTTGTATGGGGTTAATATTTTGTATGCAATGTTTCCTCAATTATATACGTGACATTTTTGTCTCGTAAAAATTTCACCATTATTGAAGAAATTGCCACTTTGGGAAAAAGCCAGCCAGCCTGATTCTGATAAATGTTATAAACTTTGACAGCTGATCTTATTGTCAGATGAAATATTCTTGCACAAACATTATTTATATTGAATTGAAATCTATGTATCAATAAGTGGATCTTAAATTTATGATCGAAGGTGTGATCTTCGTAATTAATTTTTGAAAATTATTTTATATGAATAACAATGGGCATTCATCATTCTCACAAATACAAAAGATGAATTATTTTGTTGTCATACAACTGTAAGTGAACAATTCATGTATATTTTGTAAATAAATGCATGTATATATTACTTTGTAAATATGTAAATAGCATGATCGGCGGTTTATGAGGAATAAATCATCAATATGATAATTAACTCTAACTTTATTTGCGTTTTTTTAAAGTGACTTGATGATTCTTGCATTTCTTTCTAATATACCATATTTGATACAATAAGTGCCGTCTTCATAAGTGCCCCCTTACCACGTTTTTAACTCGATAAAAAATTAGCACCCCCAGTCTGATTAAAATCATCAGTGTTCCGAGGAATAAAAGTTTTTATATATTGACTCGAATGAAATTTGAACATACTATATTGGGAGCTGTCCTCTCCATAAGCACCCTCCTTGTTCACACGTTCTAACGCAATCTCAACTAGCCAATCACAATGACTGCAGCAAAAGTTTTCGGTATCAGTATCTAGGGGCAAGTAATTCCTGTTTACCATTTGTTAACCTTTATCGCCTTTATAGATATTTTTAACGGGATGACATGATTGGTCCGCTAATGACTAGGTTTTGTCTGCGCTAAACTGGTGTAAGAACATGCGAGCTAGGAGGGTGCTTTCAGACCGTTGTGGAGAGGACAGTCCCTGACAGATACGTTGGAATCTTGTTATAATAAATATTTAAAAACTTTCATTCCTCGGAACACGGCCGATTTGAAGACTGTTAGCACCTTTACTCATAACTTAAACACTAGCTCCTTTGGGGTTTTTTTGTATTTATTTTTCATATTTACTCTTATTGCCGACTAGTTATAGCCATGAACACCCAATACCGGAAAATGTGTTTTTGAAAGATTAATGTAATTTGAAACTTTGTAACACTCATTATATTTACATTTTTTAACACAAGACAATAACAATTGTATAATCTGGGATTCGATCATGTGACCAGTTGTTTTCAAGCCAATTGAGGTGAGGTGAGTTGGGGTTTAAAGCCGCTTCCAAGAGTATTTCACCTTTATCGTGGCCGCTAGTATTATTGCAAGGAGAAAGCCCGCAACACCATTGTGGCTATGCAATGCCGTGAAACCTGCGAGCGTCGACAGGAACTAGCGAACCATGGGTGGTACTGCACTGAAATTCAGTGTGGCATTACACCCAAACCTTACTACGTGTAGAACAATTCTCTACTGCAGACAAAGTTGCTGAGCCCCTGGCGCGATTCAAACCATGGACCTCTTGATCCAAAGCCGAAAGCGCTTACCACTGCGCTATCCCGCCTCCTTCAAGCCAATTGAAATAACCTTTAGACCACAAAAGCCAGGTGAAATGTTAAATTGATCGAAGTACATTTACTGCTTGAAGTAGAACATAAGTTATAGTGAAGGAGGAGCTTGGCCATCATTTTATCACAATCATCGTTTTAGATTGATAATTATTGGAAAAAAAATCACTTTCGGAACTTCTGTTATCAGATTCAGTTCACGGACCCCTGCCTATAGTATTACCACCTTAATGTAACATAACTTTAATAACTTGAAGTTAATTTGTAAATTTTGAAAAAACTGCATTTGGGAGTTCTTGCCGCTAAAAGACAACTCCTCACCCAATAGGCATTCATATCAAATTTTCAATAGGCATTCATATCAAATTTTCAATAGGCATTCATATCAAATTTTAAGTAACAAAGTCATATAGTTTTTGAGTAATCTTAAAAAGAACTTAGATATGAAATATTGTAAACGTTTTAAATATGTGTTTTCGGTCAAAATTTCAAACATTTTGGTTGCCGTGACTTTCAACCCAGAAAAGGCACATTAACACACTATAGACAACATTCATACCAAATTTGACTGATTGTGTACAGGACATAAGTTCTTCTAAAAGAATGAAGGGATTGTATTCTTACATGGACTACAGTAATAGATTTTTCTGACCGAGCCTACATTGGATCTAGGGTATCAGTGGAAAATAATCGGATATTTAACCTCTACAATCAAGGATGGAGGAACACAGTCCATAATTGTAATCATAATAATACTTTATTACCCCGAATTATAGGAATTCAGTTTGTATCATTACAGAGCTTGAACATACAGGAACATTTAACAGACAAACGCTGAAGGGAATGAATGTATTTTTACCACTATTGGTTTTATAACGGGGTGACATGATCCTGATGTGACACAATCTTTAGGGATAATTTCAAAATTCTTTTTCATAAAGATATGATGAATTTCTAAAAGGAATTCCGGCAATTTTCCCAGCAATTTGAACAACTTTTTCCAAGCAAGACTTGTTAACAATAGATAAGGAACCATACCAACATTGGAAAGAAAAAGTTAATATGCTCTTAATGAAACAATGATTAAAAGATAGTAGCTTGCGCATGAAATCAAATGTAATCTTTGTTGACATTTTTTGAAAACTTCATCAGTATTTACATTCCAATTTAATTTACTATCTATTATTGTGCCAAGGTACTTGTACTCATATACAATCTCAACGTTGGAACTATTTATACATGTGTGTTATGTGGTGGTTGTTCCTGAAATTTATGATAAGTCCTTAAGTTTTGTTGACATTCAACATAAGGAAATTGTTCTCACACCAGGTTACAAAATGATTAACATTTTCTATATAAGAAAGTTCATTTTCTTGAATGAGTCGTACTTAGGCAGTAAATATAATAATATGTAATAATGACAGCTTCAAGTCATGTTTCTGCACTTCTGACTTGAGAGTATTTTGTCATGGAACAGAACAAGAACACACATGTAAATTTTGCTAAAAAACATATTTATTCAATTGTAAGTCTGAAAAGTCCCATTTGTTTATCTTCTCTGCAAAATCCATTTGTGATATGTCTCCTTATCGAGGCCATTCTGTACACTCGTCAATAACATCTTCTTGTCGGCCATTTTGGAAAGGTAGCCATTGTAGAATTCCTGAGCTGTCATCGTCTTTTTGATCACAATCTGCTCAAACCCAATCCACCCATCCTTGAAAATAATTTGAAAAGAAGATTCATGAAAAAATTTTCCATTTGAAAAGAACATGGATAGCTTGTAAACAAATAAAGTCAAATTAAACCATCACATTCAGTTTAATCAGGGTAATTCAAAGTATAAATCAAGGCCCCAAAATATCCAATAAATGTCTTATTTAGCTTGCTTTGCAGGTAAGATAAATAACAAGCCTTTTCAAAAAAGCTTGAAATTTAGAAAATATTGGCAGTATTTTGAGAGAACCAAGGCGCTGATAAATGCTTTATATGTACTGAAAATCTCATTTAAATCAGTTGGAACCTGTCCTTCATACTTTGAGAAGTGTCTGACCTGAGTTCTCTTTCACAAGGGTGCACTTCAGTCAATCAATATTTGGGCCAGAAAACCATTCTTATACTTAAAATTCTAAATTTCAGATTATGATCTTTGCTGAAAATCACAAAAATTGACATTTGTAGAAATTGGAAGAGATACTAAATGCAAGATAAATGAACCCAATATAAAATTCAGATATTCAAAACCTCATCTTTGACTATCAAATGGTCAATTCATAATCATCACAGCTGAAAAGTTATAGCACACCAATTAAAATTCAAGATAACAGATTACAATTTTTGCTTTAAATCCATCACAAATATTGCCATTTGTAGGAATTAGAAGGGATAGTTTTGCAAGATAAAGTTATCAAATATAAATTTTAATCTCCAAAACCTCCACTTTGACCTCAATTGAAATTGTCAATTTATAGGTATATGTATATATATATTAAAAAGAAGAAGATGAATTGAATTACATTTGGCAAATGTTTTCAGGACGTTTAATGCAGTAACTGACACTAAGTACATAATACTATGACGTCACACAGGAACTAATTAATTTCGGGGCTGGTTAATGTGGGATCGATGAAGGTTCATTCTCCTCTTTAATTTTTGCTCTGTTTTCCCGATATATTTCTCATTACATCCAGCACATATGATTACATAAATAACATTTTTGGTATCACAATTCATGTTTTGTTTAACAACAAATGTATCCTTTGGTGAAATATTTATGGAACATCCTTCAATAATACTTTCACACGTGAAGCAACGTGAACCTCCACACTTTGATACTTTCGGAATTACCTCAGCTGGGTCAAATCTAGAAATAGTCAAAATTTTGCGTAAGTTTTTGGGTTGCTTACGGCTGTTTATGAAATTGCATTTATCGACAATCTTTTTCATTTTTTGACTTGGTCTTAAAATAGGAAATCAATCGCAAATGTTGACTTTAGTTTGAATAAGAAAGGACAGTTTAAACCCTTTAGTAAACGCATGTACGATTAAGTGATACCATATACATTTTAAGTTGTAACGTTCTGAATATGTGTTTGGCTGAATCCGATACTCTAAGCTAAAAATCAAATGTAGAGAGGGTGTGAGGTTACCTTGCAGCGGACACAAAGCAGTTGTTTCCTCTTGTCGAACACCAAGCTTCCAGGCTGGTCACCTCCTGCACCTGGGGACACACTGCCTTTCATTATATGTATAAACCATTCCCTTTCCACGACTACCCCCTCTAACACTTAGGAGCGCGACTGAAGATGTAGCATTTCGTAAAAAGCACGGATGATAAGGATGGGTATCGGTCCTCGTTTCCATATCGGAATATATTGCAATACAGAAAAGCGTATTTCAATATGTATTTCAATATATTGGTACTGGTTATATCTTATTTTTTCCATGTTCTGTTTACTAAATAACAGCAATTTGATCAGTAATCACTTCTCGACTGGACGTCGTTTTGTAAAGAAAGATAATTAAGTGACTGGTTTCGTACTTTTAACATGGCTGTGTTATTTTCACTTTGCAAGTTCACACTTTGTTTACAACTTTCAGTTAAATCATAGGGTGTTTTTGTTACTTTTTCTGCAATTTTACAAAGAAATTGTTAATTCTAAAACCTCCTGTATATTGGATTTAATCAGAAGACCGTACAGGTACATATCATGGTCTTCCTGTATTGCAATATACCGATATACCGATAATACCGCGCACCCCTACTGAGTGACAAGGTGTGTTATTGCAAATGCGCCTCAGTTTGACACTATTTTAGAAGAAACTTTTTCTGTGCGCATATATGCCCTTGCAGTATGTAAATAATAATAAAAACATTCATATGTGAGAAATTTCATTAGAAATCTTAAAGTCTGTGAAATCAGATTTCAAACCTCTATCCTGATTTCAGCCTTGCTACATTTCTTCAACTGTTCTGTGCCAGCTCTTCAGCCTACACTACCTGAACTTGATAGAAATGGAATGTCCTGGAGGTTGTTACTCAACACATATCTTGGTGAAACAGAGGAAGCTTTGTATAAGCTAGTGACCGAGGAATCATAACTTGCTTACACTTACTGTAAATAAAGAAGGAGGAAAAACTCACCTCTGTCTACTCCCTGCAGTCCCAGGAGTTTTACTGTCTGACCTTTGACCTCACTCCGTAGAGGGAGCTGAAACATTCAGATGAATAAGTCTAATCCTGAAGTAACGTCAATGACAACAAGAACTAGCAATCTGGATTGGTTATATTTTTAAGACTGCTCCTGAATAAAATATTTCAGATTAACCCATATCCTGAAGAAATCAGCATTGAAATTCGATCAAGACTAAAATTTAGTTTATGAAATTTTAGAAATAATTATCATTCCGTCATCCAGTACTTTTTTTCTTTAGGTTTTTCTCTTTTGGTCAAATCTAGACTTGCTGAATGAGGATCTAGACCTTATTGAAGGCTCATATTCTAAGCTTGAAGCAGTACAAGTCCGATGTTAAAACCAACTATAGCAGTAAGACAATAAAATGGAAGAACAGAAAGAGTTTTAAATGGCTACACAAATCCCATCACCTTCACAGACTAGCATCAAACATAAGCGGCTCCAGAGTTATTGTGTGTATGTATACCAACTGCCCCTTTACGTATACTGGGTTTTTTATTCACTCCTATCCACCCATGGTCCATCTCCACTGGGTAGACCTTATTATACCCTATATAGCATTTTGTTACAAAATACTCACAAATTCTCCAAATGCTCTATAATGGCGATTGACATCTTCACAAGTCTCCTGCTCCCAGTTCACGTAGGTCATCCATGTTTTCAGCTTGTGTGCTGAAAAAATCAAATATCCTTTCAAAATAACCTTTCAGCTTTGAATGCTAGATATTCCAGGATATTCCAGGTTATGTTGTCTATGGCTTCTCTCAACACAGAAGTAGCTCTTTCAAAGATTTCTATATAAACCTCTGTTCTAATATGAGCGTTTCTTGACATGAAGAAGCTTGATTGGATGCAATCAAACTTAGGTGTGGAACAAGTTTTGGGTTTGCTACGTCCATATTATTGTGGATAGGTCATTGAAATATAAACACCTTAATCGCCATCCTACAAGGATTTTACTTTCAATATTGGAGATTCCTAGCATTTGATGGTTTCTGAGAATAGACAAAGAAGATTTAATGCCACAGCCATATTTGAAGGGGATTTGTTATCTAGGTAGGCGAAATGGACGAGTTGGTTCGCTGCTGGCATGGTCAGATTTGACACTTTTTTCTTTGGATTTTGTTATAATATTTCAGTTAAATCAAAACAATGAATTAGATAAAGAAGAGAACAGCTGTAACTTTTGAACTACGAAGGAACCAGCACCTGTATACCTTACTAGTATTTTAACACTGTTGTTGTTTATAAGCCTAGTACTGTACTTTAGTACTGGAATATTACAATATAGTAACAAAACGATACATATACTGATATCCAATTTATCAGCCGTTTTAAAATTAACAATTTCTATCTAAATTTGAAAAAAATTATAACCCAATAAAATGTTAAATTTGAAATCACATTGAAAACTCGCAAAATGAAAAAAGTGAAAAAGTGTTCAAATTCATAACCAGTTATTGAATTATCTCCCTTGAAAAATGGTTGACTGTTGATGATACATATTGTTTTGAAATTCAACCTTTCTCTTTTTGTAGTCGAGGAGTATTGAAAATTTTATTTTTGAAAAATACCTCTGTTATACCTCTAAATATCTATACCTCTACCTCTATCTAAGAGAGGCATTGCTTTAAATTTCTTAACTCATTAACGCCGAGACATCTTCACGGCTCAACGCCTGGGCCACTGACCACTGACGCTGCTCGCTGTAGCGAGACCAATTAATCAAAGCGCACCCCGTTTCGCGACAGCCTTTGAACAGAAACTGTCTAGCCTTGTGCCATAAAGTCTTGATTGTTTTATAGTTTCATGGAGATAGATGCAGGTGCTGTATATTGATACTTTACAGGAATATAACATGTGATATTTCACCATTGTATTTATGTTTTGCGGTTTGTCCGATTTCAATTCATAGACATACTCAAAGAGAAAGAGTGAAACTGACAAGTAAACTGCATTAGATATCGCACCTTTTATATTGGTAAAATGTTATGAGAGACAATTCTCTTACTTATACCTAAAAAACAGTACTTAAAGAACAGCAAATAATAAACACAGACACACATTTACATATTATAATATATATATAGTAAATATATATAACCAAATATCACTTATAAGCATTTGTCTTCATGTTGTCTTTCTCAATCTACCACTACAGTGATGGCAGCATATTGTTCACTCCTTTGCAAGTACTAACACATAAACACGTAAAGTACCTCATATTTTCATATATGTTGATTTACATGCATTTTTATTTGTAAACACAAATATTGCATATCTACACACCAGTGTGTCAGTATCTCAACTATCTGAATAATAATTAAGAATTTATGGAAATGATATCCCGATTTAAGAGATAGCACGTAACATCAACGGATGTAATGATTATTAATATTGACCAAGTGATTTATTCTGTTGGGACGTTGTCAACTCTAATCATAATTTAACATGTGTATGTATCCATTCAATGGCAGACAGGGTCGTGGATCTATGAAGCATATTGTCGAATTTGAAAAACCATGTACATGCTAAAACTGTTATTGTTACAGTACAGCTACTTACCGTGCTTGATATAGGATGCGCTCAGCTAGTTCAGTAAAGTAAAATTCAAACAAACTCTTATATCAATAATAGTATTAAAAGTAGAACACTGGCGTTCAAAATATTAATTACATGCAATTATCAAATTAATAGTTCATGACATGACATCCCCAAAGTGATGCATTCAAGAAGTAAAGGTAAAATCAAAGTGTCACTTTCAGTAGCCAAATGATTTATGAATACATGTACATAAATGTTTATAAAAACGCTTCCTCTTGTTTCGTCTTAGATATATGAATTCAATGCGTTTTACAAATAAAATATATCTAACAATGTATCAAAGTTGGTAACTTCACAAAGACTACAATCGTTTCATCTTAGTTAATAAACCTTCTTTTTAAAGTATTTATTTTTCCCTTCCAAGACCAACATATGCAGAATGTTTTCATTTACCAAACGTAGTATATTTGTGCACAAAGAGCAACGATTTTCATTTCCTATTGCTTTCCTGAAGATAGCATCTTATTTACGAAACTGTTATCTACATTAATGGATGCTAAACTGATTTAAAAAATAAGTTCATTGTTATACTATACGACGGACGCACATACGCGGCTCTCGCTGTATAAGAGGTGCTTTCAATTAACGCACATAAGCGTCTCTCGCTGTAAGAAACTGCTAATTAACGGACGCTTATATGCGGCTCTCGCTGTGAGGATTTCATTATTTTGACGCATATACGCGGCTCTCGGCGTTAATGAGTTAATGCTAAATTGTGTTGAGGGTTCGTCTGTACCTTAGTTTGACTGCTTCCTCGATTTAAAAGACTTTTTCGCGATAGGTTTACATTTAATTTCGTTTTCTTGAGATCGTTTTGTTTACCTAAAAAACATGCTCCTGCCCTTCTTAATTCTTTTTATTTTCATGTTGAAAATATTTGGAAAATTTTAATACACAAAAGCTCACATGATATCTTGTAAAACATCAATCTTACCATAAGTTACTCCATCAATCGTCTGCTCCTCTTCCACAGTATCACCCAAGGACTGAAGCGTTTCCACCAGCTGAATAAATCCAAGGGAGACAACTCTTGTATAATCAAAATTCTCATTCTTTAGTTTCTCTAGAAACATATCAATCTTGGTAGAATAGACCATTATTGATGTTTTGGTTAAGCAAATATATCTTTGCAAAAAATCTTTAAAATGACATTAAGTATTTTTATAAAATTGATGATGATACCTAAAGATGATATCTAAAACATTTCAGAAATATGTAACACACATTCAACAAAAACAAATCTTTGTTTCCATCTGCTTTAATGAGTTTCTAAAGTACGTTTTATAAATTGTGTGATGAAGATATGAAAATATCTTTTAATACCATCAAACATCTCACTAACCTTGCATCCAAAATTTGAATAAGATGATAACTACAAAATTTCAGAAACCTGTAACCCTCAAAAACAAATGTTTCCACCCGCCTTAGATGAGTTTCTAAAATTACATTTCAGAAATTGGCGATGGTAAACTGCCTAGATTTCAAAAGCTATAAAATAATACCTTTTTATTGAAAGTAACAACAAATACCTATATACTGAACTGATAAGCATTTCATTCGATCCTTTAAAAATAAAACCCACTCACTTTATGTAACAAGGACAAGATCAATAAACTCAATGTCACTTTATTCCGCCAACTATGACATAAAAACCACCAACCGAAAATCAGTTAATCTTCAATTTTGCCTTGAATTAACTTAACAAATTGGGCTGGCTACATTTCAAGGTGTTTTTCTACACTGCTATCAGTATAGCTATAGAATTGGTTCGCAACCTATTTTCATAATTACTATACATACCTATATATTCTTCAATATAGCATATCTAATATTATTTTCCTTTCCTTTTATAGGATTAGAGTTTAGGATGAGGGTAAGTGTTACTTTTTAGGGTTAGTGTTAGGGTAAAGGTTAGGGTATGTATTCTAGGTGGAGAACCAATTTCTATAGTTGCTCCCTGCTATCATCATCATAATTATCTTAATGACAAGTACAAAAAATGACAATCAGAAATTTGGACGTTATGATTAATATAGACATATCTTAAAACCCTCAAAATTGGTCATTGATTTATCATGTTATTTTCAAAACATTCCCTCCCTTACCAGTTGTCCCCCTTGTTCTGCTAATAATTCTCGTAGCTGAAACGACGTTATGCTTTCAGGGATAGTCACTTTCTTCTGGGACAACACAGGTCCTGTATCAAAACTGAAAGTGACATTAAGTAAACATTAATTAACAGTAATAAAATTAATTAAATAGTTAATCAATGAAATCTGCCTTTACTTCACCAAACTGTTTTTTTCTGAGCAATGCCTTTTGTTTGTAGTCAACATGTTTATTCGTAATGGCTGTTACAGGCAACTCAATCATCCAGCCAAGCACATATAAAAACTGGAATGGCATCCGAACATACAGATTATGTTTCATATCGTAACACCTCTACAGCACAGTACATGTGAAATTTATGATCAGAGGGATGTGTGTACATTGGTAGCAACCATTGAGCAATAAGGGACATCTCTAAACCGTGTGTGTTTACAATGAGCACTTTTCAAAGTCCATGACAGGCAACACCTCCTTAGCAAGGTCTAAAATGGGTCTAAAAAGCATGTTCTGTGATTGTGATAGGCCATTAAAATAATGTGCAATGGATGGGTGATGGCTCTATCAGTTTTGGCATAATGTATGTAAAGTGAATGACCCTTTCTAGCATAGTTTGTGTTATTGGGCGATGCCCCTTCAGCAGTGACATGTACAATGTCAACGCCTCCACTGTTAAGTTTGTGTAAGTCTACAATATATGATTTCATATTGTAGCAATCAAATAAAGCAACTCAACTGTTTAGGCCTGAGTCTCATGATGGTCACTCCCGTGCTCTGGTCACCTGAGAGGATGGTGTGGACAATGGGCGACGCCCCTCTCCATCGTGGCAGCAGGCTCGGGTGGACGTTCAGGATACCGCTGTTACATAACATACAGAAGATTGAATAGGGTCAACATATTACATCACAGGGCCAATACTTTTTAAGAAGTTCACTTGATCAGAGAATTATTCTGAACATTACAAAGAAAATGCTTTGAAGAAATCAACTAAATGTATGAGGTTTATAGGTTTTGCTTGCTACCATGTATATGTAGGTTTTGTAGAAAAGATTGTAGAGTAACTCTCTTATTCTTGGGAAAAAGACGCTAAAACAACAAGCTAGTTTCAGTGAATCTGTTTTTGTTTTATCTCATTTGTTTTTGGAAGGGGTTAGGCATGGTTATTTCAGATACCATAACTTGCAAGTTGAAATGTTTAAAAGCCTTATTTTTCCTTTTTGATATGTTGTAAGTAATTTGTTTGATTGTAGAAAAGGACAAAAAAGCAATTTTAAAGGCACACCTAAATCTTCTATTTCTATGATTAACTGAATATGCCAATACCACATAATCTGTTCAAATTGAAATAAATTGAAAAACATTTTCACCTACAATAATATAATGAATTTTGAAAACTTTTAAACACCATAGTTTACTGTCTAATCAAACAGTAAAACCTTTTGACAGAACAAGTGAAGTATCACTGGCTCTGAGTCCAGCACTGACAAAGTATTATTTGGGTGGAAGTATTTACAAGTAATACATTGTTCTTATTGGTCAAGTGATTGAATGAGCTGAATGATTCAGGGCCCAGATTTTCGAAGCTCTCTTAGTGCTTAGATAGTCATAAGTACCATCCATTAACATAGTCATTGGCTTACGACTTTATTGGCACTAAGAGAGCTTCCAAAATCTAGGCCCAAGCTCTAATAAAAATAATGATCTCATTTCAACTTGCAAGCTATGGTATCTTACATAACCATGCCTAAATTAGCACCCCCTTCCAAAAACAAATATATGTATGAGATAAAACAAAAACAGATTCACTGAAACTAACTCTTATGTTATATTGACCGGTCAGATACAATTTACTTACTGGTCAAACAAGGAGATTACTCTGGATGGAATCAGATGACCGAAGGACGCAAGAACCCCGATGTTATATTGACCGGTCAGATCTGAAACTGGCCAGTCCAATACTCTCAGACCTGCTGAGTTGGCGTACTGTCGAACTCTCGTCTGGAAGGTTAAAGATTAAATTATTCATATTACCCACTGTTTGTGTTTATTTTGTAAAGATTAATTATCAGCGCAAGAGAATACCCATGCCTTATAGTTTTGTCTTTTTGGGGTTAATAATAATCTTATTTTAGACAGAGAGAGAAATTTTGCATTTTTATATAATCAAGATGCAAAACATCTCTGACAGTAAGTGCTCTCTTAATAGGATAGATCACTCATTTTATCAAAATTATTGATTAAAATACTAACATACCTCACCAGCATTAGACAAAACATCTAGCTTCATAATCATATTTGTATCCTCCGATTTTCTGAAATGAACATAAGAAAGATGTTTTAAGTGTTCAATGCAGGTATAATTTCATCATTTTCTGTTAAGGAAATATTAAAGGATTTATTCAATTTTGTGCCTGTATGCATACCTGAAAACTATCAGGAACGCTACACTGAACCAATATTTCCTTGAAACCAGTATGCTTTCAACTACCTGACGATGCACAATGCAAAGCCAAAGGCCACCGAACCCCGACCCCAGCCCCCGAGCAATTAAATTGAGCTAGCCAAACAAACTGCTTTGTCCACTGGACCTGCAATCCTCAAAATGACTTCTCTCATCAAATTTAGGTCTTCTGTTAACGAAATTGGTTTGCAATTACAGTTTTGAGCTCATACATTTAACAGAAAATTAGCTGAAAAGTCCAAGTGGTGCCAATTCAAATTCAGCCCCCGGGTGAGTGAGGATGTGATGTATTGTCCTCGAAGAAAATAATTACAAACATACCTGAAGTCATCGAGGATCTGTAGCACTCTCACAGAGAATGGATCAGTACCAAAGAATAATATTCGCAATGGTTGTATCCCTTTCTTGATCTCATTTGCTGAATCTGAGACAGTCTGGTGAAATAGCCTTATGTTAGGATGGTCAAACAAAATGTCCCTGCCTTTGAATTTTTTAATTGCAGCAGACAATTTAATGACGTATTTTGAACAATTATTGCATGTCCTTAGTGTTTGAGATCTGAACTTGTGAGAGAAAAATCTTGATAATGTTGAATAGTGTCGTGAAGACAGAATCTCCAACCTGACAATATGATCTGTTGCTAATTGAAATCTGGATAGCCTGTGATGCATATGACGTAGATGACCCATGTTGAACCAGGTCATTATGGGGTCCTCCTGAAAATGTAATTTGTATAACAAAATATATTTGAATATAAAAACAATTATCATAAAATAAATACTATTGCAGCAGGCAAAGAATGTTGCCATGTGGGATATATTGTAAAATTTGCTATTGGGATAGGTAGCATATAAATGTATTTATAAAGCTTATTTATCGCTAAAACAATGACAAAAACATTTCAAATAATCGGTGTATTCAAAACGATTGATTTATCCGTTTTTTAATTTTTTATTACTCAGATTAATTTGTTTGATACAACGAATATATACATATTACATAACATAAACTAACCAAAGATTGGTTTTGCACTTGCTTATTTTCATGAGTTCATATTTCTTTCTCTCATCTCTGCAGCATAAAAATGGTACAAATAATTTCCACTGTCTCTGATTTTTGGTCACCATGCAATATGTCAAGAATGCATTTTAAATATTAAGAAATGCATTCTTGATCACATGCAGTGTAAAATAAAAGCTTCTCGACAATTATGAAACATAAATAACGCGTAAGTTTGTTTCATTCATACGTTTTTGAAGGGCGTTTAAATAATCACTAAAAAATCATTGAAGGGTACTCACATGTGTTTGTTTATTACAGCTCCCCTTTCCGGTGGACAACTCCTTGTCAGAATGTGGACTCGCATTAAACGGGAACATTACTGTTAGCTCTGTGCGGAGTTTGTAAATCTCGTGCTCCTTGCAGAGACGGACTTTCATCACGCTACACGGAGTTTGTAACATTTACTATCAGCATAGACTTGCCAAGGCTCTATTGTCTTAATATATTAGAAAATACGGTCAACACCGAAAATAGAGAAATAAATCACTCTCCGCTTGCTGTGGGGAGCTAGGATTAAACATGAAAATAATGTGTGTATATAAGAGCCGTACATAATTAAAACCTAATTAATGAAAAACTTATAAATATATTCTGTAAGTGTACACAGTAGTTGTAGCAATGCTGATTTTCTTGCTGTTTTTAAAACGTAGAAAAATGATGTCATCAGCAACAGAAAATTAAAATTTTAGTCTATGGGAATTCCACTGGTGAAGGGTAACTTTTACAGTATACACTGGAGTACGTATATCGTATCTTTTTATGAACAGTGAATTTAGATTCCAAAGTAGCATCCCAAAACCTTTTGTCAACCGATCCTCCGCATGCCAAGTTTCAACAATAAAACTAATTATCTTTTCTACTTCGGTATGAATAATAACTCGAGTTATTCTGTTGTCCCATTACCCATTATACTTTGAATCCTCGCTCTATTGATAATATCCTCTCCGTCTTTTAATACTTTGTAATATTACCTTTTCATTCCATTTCCTAATTAACCTTTTCAAAAACTATTTAAATATATTTTACAATAAACTTCGTACTCTCACGCATCTGCTCTCACCATAGCTGAGCCGGAACCTCAACAACTTGCTGAAGATGATGATGAATCGAATCGAAACATGGTGACTTCTGCATGAGCCAACTACACTCTATATATATCTGCATCAACGGACCGGACGTCCAGAGCCTCTTTCCTCACGATCCATTGTACGTGCTGCTGAAATTATGCTATTGACGTTAAAATGAAACCAAAATAACACTTTATATGCACTACGATTCAGTGGTAAGTGAAATATTTTCGGTATGAAGCTGTATGTCAAGATGAAACCATAATATCCGGTTACGACCATACTGAAATTGAAACGTGTATGGAATATTGCATATTTGTTACAACATTTATATGCACATGCGCACTTGCAATAATAACTCAGGGAGCCAAATTTTGAAGTAATGTTATCATTAAACAAACGATCACCATTAACAGTAAACGAGGTAGCTTTATACTACGATTTAGTTTCATTACCATATCATTGTAATCATGTAATTTACAAAACGGACATGCGGATGCTTATTTAATCCCGCCGATATACATGAGGAAGATGGTTTGTGATTCCAAAGACTATTATATGAAGCAAACATGAATAGTAGTCAAGTTAATTCCGTTTAAGAGTCAGAATGACATTTAGTAACTGACTACGAGACAACAAAATGTTTGATCGAAAATGAAATATTCATTTGACGGATTATGAATTAGTTCTGAAATAACCGTGTAATGATTTTCTGTTATAACACAGACATCTTAAACTAAATCAGTTAGGGAAGATTCTATTTGATGTTTCAAATAAGTTGTTAAAGGATTTTTTTAACAGAGGAAGCTGTAAATTCAAGATTTCTGATTTTTTGCAAACGTGACAAGGACAACACAATCACTGACACTCTTATCTCTTCAGTGCATGTATGTCTCACTTTGTGTATCAGGAGTTTGTGATTGTAATAAATTGCTTTGTGCAATGATTGTTTATTAATATATGTATCCCAGTTGTTATGTGTATATAAAATAAAACTCATTTGATATTCTAAATACGTTGTCGTCTGTCTGTAGATTTGGTTCGTTTCAGTAATCCGAACATTTCACTATCCGAACGTTTTTGGATGAAAAACAGAAGTGTTCGGATTATCGAGGTCTGACTGTATTCTAAACTTAAAATATCTGAGGCATGTTGAATGATAACGTTTGAAACGGCGTCGTTAATTGCACAGCAATTGCTCCTATAAACACAAAAGCATCCAATCTGACCTCTGTTAGAAGAAACTGTTGTAGGCGATATCTTGTTAGCTGACAAGGGTATTTTTTAAGTGTCCATTGACTATCTGGTTGTTGTTCAGAGGTGTACGGAGCTTTGTAAAAACAGAACAACCTGGTATCCGGGCCTCGTTCCGCTTGCGCTGCAGTGAGCACAACCGGAACGAGGCCTTTGTACCAGGTTGAAGACAGAAGGGCTTGTGTGAATGTGAAATACTCTCCCACAACGATGCTGTGTGTTCTTCAATTTAACTCTTTGTGTCACACGGCAAGCCAAGAGGTAAGAAAACGAATTCAATTGATTTCCAGAAAATAAAAAGTCGGAGTGCTACCATTTTAAAGTTGTTTGTGTGTAACATTATTTTATGATAAATCACATTTGGGAGAGTTTCAAATTTTTTTCTTTAAGAATTATTTTATTTGAAATTTTCTGTCCGATTGGAAGAAAATTATTCACCTAAAGTCATTGTCTCATTTTTGCAAGGCAAATTGTAATGCATGCCGGAAAAATAGTTCACCACTCACAGAAATCTTTCCCCTGACGTTTGCAACAATTTTCAGACCTCTGCAGGCATTCTAGCCCTCAATAATGAAGTTCAAACTACCCTACCCTACCCTAATATTACGTGTTTGGCGAGCGTTAGTCCTTACCACGTCATTTCGCTAAGGCCGTGACGAAGAACACATAAAATTTCGCAGCTGAATATCCACTTTAAATAGCTAATAGCTTACTCTTTTTCAAATACATAGATAACAAAAAGGTGGTAAACTCAATGAAGAATGCGTCTGTCATAAGTATCGGCGCTGCAATTACTAGATTTCCGGTGTTTCGCACTCGCGATGGGATTGCACTTGATTCGTTACCTCATCGGTCTGAAACGGCATACGCCAATAAGCTACTTCATCCAAAACTTTAAAACGGGCATAAAAATTAAAATCTTTGCAAACGCGACAGGAAATATTTGTGTTAGTGATCAGATTTTGTTCGTGAAGAATAATTAGTTCAGTTCAGTTGCCTTACAAAAATGAGACTATGACTTTAACTCCGTTCAACATTTAACATTTCTACATCCATGTAATTATCACAGAGAACATATCATTTGTTTAATAGTTTCGGTATTTACTATTTAGTCAAAGAGCTGTACCTACAGATTAATAGTTGTGACTGGCATTTTTGTGTTCCCCAAAGGTTTACGGTTGACCGTAAAGCAAGTCCGTAATTCGGAAATGCTTTCGTTTCCGGGCAATATCTCAATAACCGTTCAAATATTTTGTACGAAACTAGGCATGTGGTTAGACCTCATGGTGAAGTGGTGCCTTTTGCTACTCTGGGTATTCTTGTTTTACATTTTTTTCTGGTGTCCATGGAAATAATTTGAATATAATGCATATAGTGTGGTACCTTTTTCGACCTCTATGCATTATTATTTTATGAAACTTGGTATGTGATTAGACATAGTGGCCAAGTGGTGCCTTTTGTTACCTGTAATATTTTGGGCTTTTTGTTGGTTTCCATTGAAACAATTTTAACTTAGTTCATAAGTGGCAACCAAGGGTATTTATAAAAAGGTTGGATGAAAGTTTGGAAGGGGAGCATCACATACACATTTTGCTAGATCATTATGGAACAACTTTACGTCACTCCAATGGCAGCCTGGTGCGTTACGGGAATCCTTCCGTTCTGCAAGTTATAACTGTGCGGAAGATATTGGGCAATACTTTGTGCATTTGGTAAAGGTCTTACGATTGGCACGTAATTTCGCCTAGAGATTTTGATAATTCGGGAGAAAAGACGGATATACGGTTTGGGTGCGTTCATGTTTAAGTGTGACCAAGAATTCGTCTTATTTTATGAAGGATAGATATAACTAGTAGCCTTATATCGGCAAATGTGCGTTATATCTGTGCAATAGTTATATTTACGAAATATTAGTAGGCGCTAGTGCCTTTAAGAGCTTTCAATGTCTAGCAAACATATAATATATATTTTTTCATCTTAATATCTTAATATAACGTGTGACATTTTCTAAAACTATTCAAATAATTGAAACTATAATGTTTGGTTTAACTGTCCCCCATGTTTAGTACTAAAAATGATGAACCAAACAGAAGTTTATTACTTATATATGACTTAAGCTCATTGAGCCCTCGTCCATAGTGCATTTATAAGTTATACAGTCAAAGGTATAGAGGCAAGACTAAAAGTAAGATTTATATAAACATTCTTTTATAAATTTAGCTAGATATAATTGATTATAAACAGTGTTATGGGCTGTAATAATATTTCAATAAAAGACAAATGATGAAATCACAAAAACATTCGCTGTTGGCATGGGCAAGTTTTATGGGCACAACTTTTGTTTCCGTCCCCGTATTAATAAAGACAAATAAAGGTATCAGTATAATTTCATTATTATATCACATATATATATCTTAAACAAGTTGTTGGTTTATTTTCACGAAAAGGAGTTGTATCAACTACTTACTTGTTGTGAATCTGTTGCAAAATATAAATCCTAAATGTGAATATTACACCTGTACAACATTCAACAGTAAGCAAGACTGCAGAAGGAAAAGCTGACATGTCCAAGGTTGGTACCATTCTCTCCCAACAGAGGTAGCCCCGTCATTAATTCCTATACACTCTCTGTCTTTTTTCGAAGGTCTCTTGGTCACGAAATGTATAACGCTGATTGGATGCAATGAAAGTTAGTTGTGACGCCGTTTCAAAAGTTATCATTCAAATCGTTTAAGTTATTTCCGTAAGCTTTCCAAAAGCTAAACTTTATTCGAATATGCGCCTTACACTTTGAGTCGTCTTTACAGAACACAAACGCCTCATTATGCGACTGTTTCATTGCACAGGCTTGTGTGACAACAAATATGTTATTCTTGCATTCGATGTTTTCATTGGCTGAAATATAGCCAGGTAGTTTAATTTTATATTGTCCCGCTAGGGGAAAACTGCCCGAAAAACCTTCGTATTAAGATAGAGGTTGTATAGGAATTTATGACGGAGCTACCTTTGTCAGCAGAGAATAGGTTGGTACTAAATAATGATATTAGGACAAGGAAATATAATCAAAAGATGAAGGCAGTTCCAAAAAGAGTTGAATATTTGTGCACCCCACCATACTTTTGGTTAATTTGGTAAAAGACGAGTTGCTGTTAAAACACGTTCAACTGGTTCGGGTAATTTATCTGAGTTGATAGCTGGCGCAATGGGTACGAAAGTCATTTGTAGTATAATATTGTATGTAACTGCAGCTGCGTAATGCGTTTTGAAGTTCAAAGTTTATCAATAAGCTACACAAATATAAGATGTCTTTCATACGATATACTCATACAGTTTGTTATTGCAATGATGAAATTGGTCTCCTACTGATAGAAATACAAAGGTTATCTATTCAACACTCTGGAACTGAAGCACTGTGGATGTCGGCCGGTAGATCCTCGTCAACCACAAACAAGAAGGAATTATCACCAGGGTAACACCAACTACATGACTGATGACACTTCACAGTTATGTGTCTACCGGAATCAGTTTTTTCAACTGTAACTGGATCAAGTAAAGAGCCTGCACTCTGTGAAGTCCATCGTTGGTTCGGTTCTATTTTCAGTCCTGTTCTCCTAGTGTTGATGGCAATGTCCCTGGTCTTCGCTTTGTTGCAGATCCTATGAGCGTAGCAGTCAAACGCGCTGCCATACTGAATATAGCGGCAGTGTCCTGTTGTATTTGTAAACGTGTAATCTCTCAAGCCGGTGTGTTTGGTTTTAAGATTTCTGAAGTCCGATATTCTCAGTCTTAGATACCGGGTTGATTCGCATTTAGCACAACTCCCCAAAGCGGAGATACAAGGGCATGTGACGTCCGAATAGTCCACGTAGTTTTCTTCTTCAGGCAGAGTCAGAAACTCCTTCGGATCATCGGTGCTCATACCATGACAGTATATCTTGACAGGAGTTGTGATTGAATCAGAAACCAACCAGTACTCGCCGTCAGCGTATGACGAATTACATTTTTTCAGATTCGAACATGAACTAACTGCGGAGATACATTTCACTTCCGTCCAAGAAAAGTCAGACTTACATTTCGCCTTTCCCAGCTGAACTTTGGAGCCGGTGCAGCTATAGTCTAGCACGGTTCCGACTTCCCAGACAGATCTTTCTGACGAGAGCTCACCATCTGGCACTGAAGGCGGGTCTACACAGCCTTGCTCACAACTGTGGGACGTCCAGGTCCCGTTTGGTTGACATTTTGCTGTACCGGAATATAGGAAACCACGGTCACAAATAATTGTTAGAACAGATCCAATATAATGTGTTATCTCTGATACAATGGTGCCCTTTGTGACAACAGGATCTGGACATTCGACCCTGCAACGCCATGTTCCATTGGACAGGATCATACAGGCGGAGTTCTTGGGACAAGACACATGGCCACAAACATCAGCAATGGCGGGAGTGATAGCTTTTCTGTCACTGGTGACCACACCGGGTTTGGTGTCTACCCTCTCTCCTGGCGGGATAAGGACAGTACTGTCTTTCTCGTTTAGTTCACAGATGCCAGTTGCAAGTTCAAAGTTGTATGACTGACAGACAGATCTTATTAGACACTGTCTAGCACATACGACAAGGGTTTGATTGATGAGAGTGAAAAACCTACTTCCTTTAATAGCACTGTTTTGTTTAACACCCTCAAACTTGGGGATATCAGCGCAGGTATTCGGTTTACATTCCACAAGAGAAAAAAATGCAACAAGTGCAGCTATCCCGACCTCGCGTTGTCCCATCGCGGTATGATCTTGTCCGATAGTAAGCTCTCTACAAGACTATTCCATACATTATTAATTGGGTATAAATTGATTCGATAATAAGCCCGTTTAGGTTGGAAATAAGATCGTCTATGCAAACATTTTTATCATGAATCCTTGATTGGAATTCAAGTGGAAATGGTACTGAACGTTATGATCTGATTATCTTACTAAAGGCACATACCCACACAAATGTTTCGTGGATATGAATAATGCACAATCTCTCATTATCATATACGATCGGCATCCGGGAAATCTACCATTTACCGGTAAGTTATTTGGACTTCGTTTACGTTTTCAGGTATTCGAAACCGGAGGACTTAAAGTGAGACAGAGTATGTTTCATGAATTCTGTATGTGGCTTAAATAGAGCCAAAATATTAAATGATCTGAGTTAAGTCCAATTCGCCTATCTAAAGTTGCATCTCTGTCTCTTAAATGCCAAAATTATGACATTTTCTTGGTTACGATTGTAAATTAAAAGCAGCCACATAAATTATAAGAAGTTTAAATTCAGCGTTCTGTTTACGTGTATATTACTTAAATGACCTACTTAATAATACCAACAACGTTGTGTCTTTTATAAATAAGTTTCTAAAATTACGTTTGGAACATTGACGCCAGCCATTCTTCACCACCACCACCACCACCACCATCATCATCATCATCATCATCATCATCATCACCATTACCACCATCAAAATTGCCGTCAAATAATTAGAATACTCAATTCTGAGAGAGAAATATTATTCAAATTTTCTGATTCCTGCTTGTTCCTGAATTTCCTCATTTCAAACCTGCAGATCGGCATAGTGGGAGAACTTTGAGAAAGTTCCACAGACTGATCTACATCGAATGATCAAGATGCCATCCCATGCAAGATTAATGTACACATAATCTTCTAATCTTAGTTTCAAGTATCAGCGTGATGATAGATTGTCATCGCTAATTGTCCCTCTTTAAGAGTCGAGGAGTCGAGACACTCATGTTTTTGACCTTTTGGAGATAATAGGTCATGATTGATTATAATTGTGTAAAGTCGTTCTTTCTGTATTTTTGTGTTTCTCATCTCCAAATAGGTGCGGGGGGAAGGAGAAATATAAACCCCACGTTAGTGTGATTCTACATCGTGCCAGCTATAAAGATAAGATTAGACTAATCCAAATTCAATACTGAAGTACTTCAGAGTTCATTTAATATAACAATGGATACAATATTTGTTTGTTGAATAATAAGACACAGTTGCCCACTTAATATGTATATTTACTGCCCATAGGTTGCTGATTAATGATAGATGGTGACAAGTTTTCTACATGAGCAGCGCGAGTTACCTGTGACGTGATAAAACCATTGTTCGTGACGTCAATGAAGCGGGCCGTAACAAGGGAAGGAAGCCATTCTCATGTTTTCGGAATATTTCCATGCGTTCCAAAGTGAATACAATCGGTAAGAAAGAAAATATTGCACTCGGAAGTATGTCATATGACCTTTATGAAACTCGCGCGAATATGCATTTAAACCTCGCTCTCGCTCGGGTAACACAAAACTTAACACACGTTTTGGAAAAGTAATATGACACACTGAGGTATCTATCTCTATATCTGAGAGGCGAAATGGAAATGGAAAAGGGGTAAGGGGTCCTGTTGGACCTATATGGGGATGACAGGTGGTTATGAGTGGTATTGTTTATTTTTTGTTGTAAACGGTCAACTCAACATATACGTGAATAGGGGATATGGACTGGTTGTTGACGGCTCATGTTTTATTTTCCCTTTTAACTGGGAATTATTTTTCACGGTAACTTGACAAAAAATCCTGCCTTATTTGAAAAGGACTATAAAAAAACTTTTGGTATTATTAAGATAATTACCCGGGGAACCGTGATTGAATTTGGTTTGAGAGAAATTACGAAAATAGAGTGACGTCACCGGAGGTTTATAACAATATATACTTCATTAGGGTTTAAACGCATCGTATATTCCTAAAGATCCATGTTGATATACTTAATACCCAGTGCCTCAACCCTCGAGAAAACATAGCCTCGATCTGAAAGTATGATCAAGATCTTTGCAGGAAGCTACCCTTGAAGTTCAGAAAAAGTCGAAGTTGTAATACAGCCAGTATACATGATGATTGTATTCAAATATTTGTCTCTTAAATGTGGCGGTTTCATGGAAACGTAACTAGAATTTTATTTCCTTAAAATTTAAAAAAAAAATTAAGACCTAATTACAAAGCATATTTGGTGTACTTTTTGGGATGAGTATATTAAAAAGTAAAGGTGCGCGGTATTATCGGTATATCGATATATTACAATAGAGAAACACCACGATACGTACCGGTACAGTCTTCTGAAAATATCCAATATATCGGAGGTCTTGAAATCAACAATTTCCGTGTAAATTTCAGAAGAAAGTACCGGAAAAAAACACGATTATACTGAAAGTTGTAAACAGAGTGTGAACTAGCAAAGTGAAAATACCACAAACATGTTAAAACTACGAAACCACTAAATAATATATTCTTACAAAACGTCCTTCAGTTGAGCATTACTGTTCTGATTTCTGCTCTAATGTCACGAGATCATAGAAAAACTGAAAAGTTAAAAAGTGCTCCGTCCGTCTGACTGTCCCCAAAACAATAAGATTTAGGTCGATTAAACTTTGTCCGTCTCCCTAACGTTTCTGGAGTAGACGTAAAAACAAGATCCATCTCGAATAATGTTGCTATGTTGATAAATCAATGTAGCCATGCCTTTAGATGTTGTCAACTTTTTATAATGCCAACACTTGTCCAAGAGAAATTGTGGCACTATATCCAGGTTGGCATTATACCCAGGTAATTAAGGCATTTAGAAACATGTTAAGTTGCCATGATTTTGTCATGATGAACTGGTGTACAAGCCACTCCTTAAAGAAGTGATGTGTTTTGTGAATGAATTTGAGGTTTAACGCCACTTATAAGTAGTTCATGCCTACTAACCTCCACTTAATTTACATATACATCATGCATTCATTGTGAATTAATTTGCATATATACCCAAAGTTTGTTCACATACCTGGGCGTACAAGTGAATATATCATATGACTTCGGATGTTTTTGAGGTATCGTAGCATTGTGAAAAGGAAACGTATAACGTTGAATTTTCAATACAGATGTGCAGAGCCATTCTTCTTTAAGGCAAATGTTTATCATACCAAAAGTTAGCAGTAACTGTTTTTGCAGGTCATTGATGTGATTTTCGAAAAAAAACTAATTCTTATTTTTCTCTAAAAATATTTATAAGTTCTCACCTGCATTAGAAAAGTTCTGTTTGTTCCTTTTTTCTTCGAAATTTCGAAAATATGACACCTTCTGTCTATTTCAACATGCCATAATTCGAATTTTTGCTCGTAAGACCAGACGTTCACTAAATAAGTTCCAGAATGGCTATTTCACACATGAACAATGCGTTATCCTTTGACAGTTTTGCTGAAGTTATTCTATTGTAGCACAAACTACACCCAAAATACATGATATTTGCACTACGATTTAGTAGTAAGTAAACATAATTTCGGTATGACGCCGTATATAGACACCGAATCTACAATTAAGAATCAAAATTGCCGTAAAAGTACTACAGAGGGATCAGCTTTAAGCATTTTCCTTTTTGTATTAGAAAATGAAAATATTTCTTTTAGATGTGGCGCCTTAACAGGGACCGCAGAGTAACCCAATCTACAACACAATTGCCATAATACAGAATATTACAGCTTTCTAGGTATATTCCTTCTTGGTAAAAAAATTAAATTGGTTTGTCGGTGTTGCCTATGTGGACATTGGGTAACCACGTTTACATTCAAGAATCCAATTTGGCCAAGGAGTCTGTACACAAGATTTCAGGGCCTAGATTATCGAAGCTCTCTCAGTGCTAAGATAGTCATAAGCCAATGTTAATGAACGGTACTTACGACTATCTTGGTGTTAAAAGTTTCGAAAATCTAGGCCCAGCTTTCTAAGCCTTCTGCCTCTGGAGATGATTAAAATATTTTTTAACGTGGCCGATATGACACCTTAGTAGGAGCTATAAAATCACAGAATCCACATTACCCTTGGAGTGTCTACACAAAAGTGTCTTTGACTTCTTGAGAAGAAGATGTTTTTTATAGGCATGATCCTTGTGGCCCTTTCTTTATCTACAATTAGGATTTGACATTAGCCATGTACCAGGAACTTAACAATCTAGGGTGAGACATTATCCATGTACCAGGAACTCAAGAGTCTAGGGTGAGACATTATCCATGTACCAGGAACTCAACAGTCCAGGGTAAGACATGACAAGAACACGAAAAAGCGAAAAGGTGTTAACGGGATGAACCACAGGCCCTCGGATCATTAAAAAAATGTTTTTGAGAACACCCCCTGAATAGAATTGTACCTCTGTTAATAGTATATGGAAAGGCCAGACACTCCATTCGCCCCCACCCGCTTTCTTGACCAAATGCTGCAATGAATACGCACACAATCAATATAAAACTTCCGCAGACATGTTCTACAATATTTGTATTTCTACTCCAACTCACTTAAACAAATAAATCTTTGGGGTTATTTGATTAGGACGGCCGAAAGACGATTTCCACGCCCAACTTAATACTGATGGGACAAATGGCCGCCCGTCACCTTCACCCTACGGGGTGTGTGGCCGCAGCGAGAGATCTCATTGGTTGCAGGACGGAGAATCAGAGTTGATATAGAGTTTTTTTTAAAAATTCAATGACCCAAGGGCCTGTGGGATTGACGGACATGCGCCGTACGCCATGACATTACATAACCCGGCCAGCCTTTTCAGGCCAGATGAGTTCAAAAAGGAAACTATTTGTACGAAAGATTAATATTAAATTGCTGTAGATTAATCGGTTATGTATACATAGGCAACCATACTAACATCGCATGACGCCAACTAAAATGACTCAAACTTCCTTGCGCCTTTTACTTTTCCATATTTCAAATGCTTCCCCCTTACAAAATTGAGTGCCACTCAAAGAAATTCTTGAAAAACTATTTTAAATTCTTTTTAAAAATTTTAATCAAAATACATGCCGAAAGATTACTGCTTAATCATCAAGATCAAGATTTAATTATCAACCGAGAGAACACACATTAAGTTAAAGTTTAAGCGATAACTATCTAACAGCGATGTGATCAAAATCACAGTATGCTGGGAATCAATGCGAATATACACAGTCTTGAATACAATAACTTCATCATAGATTTGAAATATAATAAGGTAGAAATAGTTTAACATATATAATATGAGACCACAAAATATATATGTTAAGACTTCAGATAGGTGAAAAATTCAACATGAAATTATCTAACGTTCAAGTCAAGCCTCAAATCACAAAGAAATAGCAAAACGGCATTGACGCAAATAGCATTGACCGTTCATGAAACATGGATTTAAGGAACATGAAAGCTAAAAATGTATTTCTGAGCACATCAAACAACATCCAAGATATATAGGTGCTTTTTCTAGATAAAAACTTTGAAAAGCTTTGAAAAATCGCTAAATCTGTAAAGATAAGCGACGGGTCTACATCAAGACCAAGGTCTCAAGCCAGCGCCGAATTGACTTAAAATGCCAGTTCTCCATCTCGGATTCCTTAAGTGCTTGGTCGTCATGAAACGTTGTGTCTCCATCACAGGCCTTGTTTCTATCAGGTTCCGGGTCTTCATCAAGCGTCGGGTCTCCATAAAAGGCCTGGTTTCTATCAACTTCCCGGTCTTCATCTAGCGTTTGGTCTACATCATGGGCCTTGTTTCTATCAAGTTCGAGGACTTCATCAAGCATAGGGTCTCCATCAAGGGCCAGGTTTCTATTAACATCCTGGTCTTCATCAAGCATCTGGTCACGATCAAGGGCCTTGTTTATAGCAAGTTCGAAGTCTTCATCAAACATTGGGTCTCCATCAAGGGCCTGGTTTCTGTCAGGTTCCGGGTCTTCACCAAGCGTTGGGTCATCATCAAGCATCTGGTCTCGATCAAGAGCCTTGTTTCTAGCAAGTTCGAAGTTTTCATCGAAAATTGGGTCTCCATCAAGGGCCTGGTTTCTATCAAGTTTTGGGTCTTTATCAAACGTTGGGTCTCCATCAAGGGCCTGGTTTCTATCAAGTTTTGGGTCTTTATCAAGCATTGGGTATCCATCAAGGGCCTGGTTTTTATCAAGTTTTGGGTCTTTATCAAGCATTGGGTCTCCATCAAGGGTCTGGTTTCTATCAAGTTTTGGGTCTTTATCAAGCGTGGGGTCTCCATCAAGGGCCTTGTTTCTAGCCGGTTCTGTGTCATCATCAGCCATTTGGTATCCACCAAGGGACTGGTTTTTATCAAGGTTTGGGTCTCCATCAAGCTCTTGGTTTTCTTCAACCAAGGCATCTTCATCAAGTATTTGGTCTCCATCAAGCTCTGGGTCTTCCCCAGCCGTGGCATCTTCTCTACGTACTGGGTTTCCATCAAGCTCTGTGTCTTCTTCGACCGTGGCATCTTCATCAAATACTGGATTTATATCGTGCTCTGGATCTTTTTCAACCATGGCATCTTCAGTAAGTAACGGGTCTCCATTAAGCTTTTTGGATTTTTCGAACATGGAATTTCCAAGTACTGGGTCTCCCTCAAGCTTTGGGTCCTTACCAGCCATGGCAACTTCAACAAATACTTGGTCTTCTTCGACCGTGGCAACTTCAACAAGTACTGGATCTCCATCAAGCTCTGTGTCTTCTTCGACCGTGGTATCTTCATCAAATACTGGGTTTCCATCTAGCTCTGTGTCTTCTTCGACCGTGGTATCTTCATCAAATACTGGTTTTCCATCAAGCTCTGTGTCTTTTTCAACCATGGCATCTTCATCAAATACTGGGTTTCCATCAAGCTCTGTGTCTTCTTCGACCGTGGTATCTTCATCAAATACTTGGTCTCCATCAAGCTCTGTGTCTTCTTCGACCGTGGTATCTTCATCAAATACTTGGTCTCCATCAAGCTCTGTGTCTTCTTCGACCGTGGTATCTTCATCAAATACTTGGTCTCCATCAAGCTCTGTGTCTTCTTCGACCGTGGTATCTTCATCAAATACTTGGTCTCCATCAAGCTCTGTGTCTTCTTCGACCGTGGTATCTTCATCAAATACTTGGTCTCCATCAAGCTCTGTGTCTTCTTTGACCGTGGTATCTTCATCAAATACTTGGTCTCCATCAAGCTCTGTGTCTTCTTCGACCGTGGTATCTTCATCAAATAATGGGTTTCCATCAAGCCCCGAGGTCTCCATCAAGCTTTGGGCCATGAATAGGTGCAGGGCGTCCAACATGCGCCTAATCTCTTGGTAGTACCATCTCGCCGATTTGCGCTTAGGGATTGTACGGGTGTTAGGTGTACTAGTCAACTGGTCGTCTGATTTCATTTGAAAAATCTTTTCATTTCCATTTGGATGGTAGTTATCAATATTGTAATTATTGGTTATGTAGGTATTGTGAGTGGTTGAGCCAGTTATGACCTGCGTATTCCCGTCTCCAACCTGGTTGTTACCAGTCATGTTGATTATCTTGGCAGAGCGTCCCTCTGGATGTTGAATTCCCAAATGCGAGCCGCCCCTGAAATAAAAAATGTCATCGTCAGAAACAAAAAACACAAAACCTGTTATACATAAGGGCATATGTTAAACGTGCACAATTGAAAGCAGATCTGACGCATGATTGTAGTATGTCAATGCTTTTAACCTATTGGAAAAAAACAACTATCTGAAACTTTGAGTGACAACGTTTTGGTAAACCAAACAACACCGAAGTTTTGGTATTGAACGAGAACTTGACAAATGCAATAGAGAAAGCAATCTCATTTAAATCAGTTCGAAACTATCACTCAAACCTCGTAAAGTTTCAGATCTGAGTACTTCGTGATAGTTGTCATGGCAGGTGGCCTTGTATTGGCCTTCACAATCCATAGAATTAAACAATCATAAGCCAGCTTAAAATGAAATAGTGCCAATGGCTGAAAATAAATTTTACCCGACTTGATCCCATTGAGCAGTAACCAGGTGAGAACTGCAGCGATGTATTGGTGATAAGTTTCACTGATTACAACGCTATTGTGAATCAACGTCATTTATCTTATCTCATAGTTCCTGTATTGTATTTTCATTATATATTCGATACTTTTACCACAAAAATACTTTATTGATAGGTGTATATGTTCCGTGCAATCTAGGAATGATAAAAAAAATTGAGATTGTTCGAACAATCTAGAAATTATTTTCATTCTTAGATTGTTTGAACAACCTGAAGATTTTACAACTTGAACAATTTAGGAATGATCGCAATCTAGGAATTTGTCAGTTAGTAGCCTATTCAGCATTACAAAGGGGAATTATCTTGTTTATTAATGTTTATTCTTGTATGTGTTCAAAGATGGATTATCACATCGTGAAGGGCTCGTTATTATAATTATTACACTGATTGAGTACAGACGTCCATCATCTGCTCGCCTTAGGAAGTAAATGGGTCGATTCCAAGATGGTGAAGGGCACTCAGCTTGCCATTATTTCAAAACGAGAGAGTAAATGGGCTAATTCCCAAGTTGTGAAGGTCTCGTAGCTCGTCTTTAAATGTATTCATCAACTCAATCGCTCTAAGCTCTTTTGTTTTAGAGGAAGCATTTATATAGGCTGATGTGGACCTGTTTGTTGATCCTTATCCCAATTTATCTGTTTATTTTCGATTTAAGTGTTTAAAATCTATTATATTCTGGAAATGAGAAACTTTTCAAATTCTCATTATAAAATTCAATTATGTAGGTATCGACTTAAAAGTCGGTCCTTTTCTATTTGCCTGTCACATTGGCGGAAATGATACTTCCGGTCACAATACATTAACTACGGAAGTGAAATCTCACATTATAATAAAAAATAATAAGGCTATTTATATAGCGCTGGATTCCACGTCAACAGAAGGGACATGCTCAAAGCAAGAAAGAAATTGTGCAGAAATCTTAAGGTTGAATTATAAACACTATATACATTATTTACAATCATTGGCAGATTTAAATACTAGGAGTAGCGCTGGAACAGATAGGTTTTGAGTCTCTTTTTAAAAGTTTCCAAACAGGGTGATGTCTTGAGGTCGAGAGGAAGTGAATTCCAAAGAGAAGCAGAGGCAAACTGAAATTATGTGGAGCCAAAAGATTTGAGTTTGTTGGTTGGAACAGAGAGTAATAACTTGTCCTTGCTGGATGATACTGTGAAATGAGATCTTGCAGATAGGAAGGAGCTGATTTGTGTATAGCTTGATATGTCAGAGTAAGGATCTTAAACTCAACACGTTCTCTGATGCAGAGCCAGTGCATTGAGTTCAGGACCGGTGATATGTGGCAATGTTTTCTGGTTCTTGTTACAATGCGAGCAGCTCTGTTCCTTTGAAGTTTATTAATATGCTCAGAGGAGGCTCCAACCAGAAGGCTATTGCAGTAGTCCAGACGAGAGAGGACAAGAGTTCTCACAAGACAGACAGTGGCACTCTGGGAGAGATTATGGCGAACTGATCCAATGTTTCGCAAGTGAAAGTGACAGATTTTGAAAGGTGATTTATTTATTTACATACAAGGGATTTTCTCTCATTGTCAGTAGATTATACATTGGATGAGATATACGAAAATATTGTTATTAACTGAATACGATTCAATCGATTTATTTAGTTAGTAATAATTCACAAACTAAAATGTGTTCAGGACTCCTTCTAATTATTTGGACTCAGGGGTTTTTCACTCCTGAAAATAAAAATTGAGGAGCAAAATTAAAATTTGAAAAAAAACCCCAAGGTTTATCGTTTCCAGATACTTATTCAAAGTTAGCAGCTTTTTGTTTATATTAGTCGTTGATTTTATCTTTAATCTGTTCTCTTGGATGAAATATAAACTCGGTAATCTTTGTTTTGATACAAGTTGGTATCAAGCAAACGCGAGTACACACACAGTTCACCAAGTACACATGCTCTTCACAATTTAGAAATCGGACACTTTACTCTATCATTTAAAGATAACGACAGGTTAAGGATCGTCCTCCTCTTTGAATCTACCTCTATACCAATAACTTGAACATAACGACTTGAGAAATTGACAATCTAGGAATCTAACCTAAACTCAATCAAATGAACCGAGGGACTAAAGGGGAAAAAAATCCTTCACAATCTGGGAATCGAACACTTAAACAAACTGGTGATATTATCAAAGATCCTCACTCAAGTAATCTACCTCGTAAGTTATGTAACAAGTATTTACGTATTCAGGTAGTAAAGTTGATTTTTAAAGACCGGAAGTATTTAATGTTACGTTACAATAAATCCGCATGAACTACGATATCGGAAATATTAAGATTTTGCTTATAACCAAAAAAGCGGAAACGGCAGCCGCTTTGGTCAATCTAATAGCAATGCTAATGTTGTGTTATTACAACATTGCTTTCATAAAACAAAATTCATTCTTTGGTCTAAGTTCAGAGTTTAGGTCAATTCAACAGATGCACATTATAATAGTTCAGCCGCGTTCAACTGTCTATAATTTATCCGTTTTGTGCACAGCTAACCTTAGATTTTTTATATGTCCAAGCCGACAGCGGCTGTCTAATTTTTTTTATTGTTGATTGCAGGTCAATTGTAAAGAATTTTAAGTATTTCATTGCATCGATAGAAAGCTTAAGTGAATGCATAAGTCCTCTTAAACCTTAAAATAGCCAAATTAAACCGCAATCTCATTGAAATAATATCTAAATTGCTACTCTCCGTTACGCATGTAGTACATGTAGTACATGCGTAACGGAGAGTAGCAATTTAGATATTATTTCAATGAGATTGTTTAAACCGTAAAAGCGTGCACTACCTAGTGCCTTTAACGCAATCAGTTGAGCATAAACAGGAGCTGTGAGCCCTTATCAATGTAGATATCGACCCCTATACCTAATCAGTTTGAGATTAAGACGAGTTAAGTCCCCTTCACAATCTAGGAATCGGCCCAAATACCAAATCAGTATGATAGAACGAAGAGCAAAGATGCCTTCACAATCCAGCAGTTGCTCCTTTAATCTAACATTACTTGTAAGACGTGCGATAAGCCAACAATCTGGGAATCCTTCCCTATACTGCATAATTTGAAAATGAAGACGAGATGAAAGCCCTTCACAAGCTAGCTAGGAATCGACCCCTGACAAGCTGAGAGGCGTTACATATCTAACAATGAACCCCTATATACTCCATCAGTTTTACTGTAACACAAGCTGAGAGGTGTTACTAATCTAACAATGAACCCCTATACTCCATCAGTTTTACTGTAAGACAAGCTGAGAGGCGTTACTAATCTAACAATGAACCCCTATACTCCATCAGTTTTACTGTAAGACAAGCTGAGAGGTGTTACTAATCTAACAATGAACCCCTATACTCCATCAGTTTTACTGTAAGACAAGCTGAGAGGCGTTACTAATCTAACAATAAACCCCTATACTCCATCAGTTTTACTGTAAGACAAGCTGAGAGGCGTTACTAATCTAACAATAAACCCCTATACTCCATCAGTTTTAATGTAAGACAAGCTGAGAGGCGTTACTAATCTAACAATGAATCCCTATACTCCATCAGTTTTACTGTAAGACAAGCTGAGAGGTGTTACTAATCTAACAATGAACCCCTATACTCCATCAGTTTTACTGTAACACAAGCTGAAAGGCGTTACTAATCTAACAATGAACCCCTATACTCCATCAGTTTTACTGTAAGACAAGCTGAAAGGCGTTACTAATCTAACAATTAACCCCTATACTCCATCAGTTTTACTGTAAGACAAGCTGAGAGGCGTTACTAATCTAACAATGAACCCCTATACTCCATCAGTTTTACTGTAAGACAAGCTGAGAGGCGTTACTAATCTAACAATGAACCCCTATACTCCATCAGTTTTACTGTAAGACAAGCTGAGAGGCGTTACTAATCTAACAATGAACCCCTATACTCCATCAGTTTTACTGTAAGACAAGCTGAGAGGCGTTACTAATCTAACAATGAATCCCTCTACTCCATCAGTTTTACTGTAAGACAAGCTGAGAGGCGTTACTAATCTAACAATGAATCCCTATACTCCATCAGTTTTACTGTAACACAAGCTGAGAGGCGTTACTAATCTAACAATGAACCCCTATACTCCATCAGTTTTACTGTAACACAAGCTGAGAGGCGTTACTAATCTAACAATGAATCCCTCTACTCCATCAGTTTTACTGTAAGACAAGCTGAGAGGCGTTACTAATCTAACAATGAATCCCTATACTCCATCAGTTTTACTGTAACACAAGCTGAGAGGTGTTACTAATCTAACAATGAACCCCTATACTCCATCAGTTTTACTGTAAGACAAGCTGAGAGGCGTTACTAATCTAACAATGAACCCCTATACTCCATCAGTTTTACTGTAAGACAAGCTGAGAGGCGTTACTAATCTAACAATGAACCCCTATACTCCATCAGTTTTACTGTAACACAAGCTGAGAGGCGTTACTAATCTAACAATGAACCCCTATACTCCATCAGTTTTACTGTAACACAAGCTGAGAGGCGTTACTAATCTAACAATGAACCCCTATACTCCATCAGTTTTACTGTAACACAAGCTGAGAGGTGTTACTAATCTAACAATGAACCCCTATACTCCATCAGTTTTACTGTAACACAAGCTGAGAGGTGTTACTAATCTAACAATGAACCCCTATACTCCATCAGTTTTACTGTAACACAAGCTGAGAGGTGTTACTAATCTAACAATGAATCCCTATACTCCATCAATTTTACTGTAACACAAGCTGAAAGGCGTTACTAATCTAACAATGAACCCCTATACTCCATCAATTTTACTGTAACACAAGCTGAGAGGTGTTACTAATCTAACAATGAATCCCTATACTCCATCAGTTTTACTGTAAGACAAGCTGAGACGCGTTACTAATCTAACAATGAACCCCTATACTCCATCAGTTTTACTGTAACACAAGCTGAGAGGTGTTACTAATCTAACAATGAATCCCTATACTCCATCAGTTTTACTGTAAGACAAGCTGAAACGCGTTACTAATCTAACAATGAACCCCTATACTCCATCAGTTTTACTGTAACACAAGCTGAGAGGTGTTACTAATCTAACAATGAATCCCTATACTCCATCAGTTTTACTGTAAGACAAGCTGAGAGGCGTTACTAATCTAACAATGAACCCCTATACTCCATCAGTTTTACTGTAAGACAAGCTGAGAGGTGTTACTAATCTAACAATGAACCCCTATACTCCATCAGTTTTACTGTAAGACAAGCTGAGAGGCGTTACTAATCTAACAATGAACCCCTATACTCCATCAGTTTTACTGTAAGACAAGCTGAGAGGTGTTACTAATCTAACAATGAACCCCTATACTCCATCAGTTTTACTGTAAAACAAGCTGAGAGGCGTTACTAATCTAACAATGAACCCCTATACTCCATCAGTTTTACTGTAAGACAAGCTGAGACGCGTTACTAATCTAACAATAAACCCCTATACTCCATCAGTTTTACTGTAAGACAAGCTGAGAGGCGTTACTAATCTAACAATGAATCCCTATACTCCATCAGTTTTACTGTAACACAAGCTGAGAGGTGTTACTAATCTAACAATGAACCCCTATACTCCATCAGTTTTACTGTAACACAAGCTGAGAGGCGTTACTAATCTAACAATGAACCCCTATACTCCATCAGTTTTACTGTAAGACAAGCTGAGAGGCGTTACTAATCTAACAATGAACCCCTATACTCCATCAGTTTAACTGTAAGACAAGCTGAGACGCGTTACTAATCTAACAATGAATCCCTCTACTCCATCAGTTTCACTGTAAGACAAGCTGAGAGGCGTTACTAATCTAACAATGAATCCCTATGCTCCATCAGTTGCACGCAAAAAATAGCATTCCCCGATTGTAAAAGTCTCACCATTTGAAGATTGTTTAAACAATCTATAGAAATGTTGTAATATTCCTAGATTGCGAGCTCACAATAGCAGATTCAAACATTGTACATTAGAAAACATAATAGAATTAATTATTATGAAAGGTAGGCCTGAAACCCTTGAAACTATACACGCCATACACACACGCACGATTTTGGTACATCCGAATTTTATACAAGCCAAATGATAGCCTAGACCATAGTACCTATCAGTCAAATTGGTTTCACTCTCCTGAAAATAGACATTTGACGGATCGGTACATCACGTGATCACAGACATAGCTAGTTATGTCACAACTAGCGGATACATATCGGAGATGTTAACATAAAACTGTAAAAGAAAATATTAGAGAGCAGATATATGTAGATTCGTATCCTACCCATTCTCGTTCCTGCTGTGTAGGGTTTCCTCTAGGATCCTGTGATCTCCGTTTGGTCCATCCGCCATTTTGATAACTCTCAGTTTGCGGGAATTACCTTTGACGTCATCCTTTCCGTATGAATAAAACTTTGAACTAATTACATTTATTCTGAATTCCTTTTAATTGTTTGTATTTAACATCTTCAGTTTACGAATTTATTTTTACTTTAAAGGCTCTTTTAAGTCAAAGCACCGTCTGAATAATGGGGGACAATTACGTCACGCATTATTCAGGTTGCTTATCATTTAGCCTCGACTGTCGCGCTGGTTTGACCCACATCTGTTGTTATCAGTATTCATCGATTTGATATAATAGACACATAGCTGCAACCACTAGGGGCCTAATTATTATCTCAATGCGAAAGTGAATAAATCTCAACATTAATATTTTTGTAAAGATGATATCGAACTAGTTTAGAAACGTCGTATGTGTATGATCAGAACAATAAGAAGTTCTATTGGTGATGATTCATCAAATATGTTCCTATACAAGAGAAAATCCATTCTTACCCAAGCGGGCACAAATATGCCGGGTATAAAGGTTTTCAAATGGGTCCCGGGAATTACAGTTTTTCTAAAAATAACTCGAGATCTGATTGGCTGACAGAACATTTTCTATTCATTCGTTCAGCGTACCCATTTACCACAAACATTGCTTTTAATTTCGTATGGAATAATATGAAACCTAAAATGTTTTGTATGTGGTTTGTTCTACTATTTCGTTCATTTAGGATTGTCTTGCTTAATATATGACCCACAAACATGTAATGAATTGCAGAGACTACATTTTACTGCGCCATGACATAATCGTTGTTTGTCGCGCATGAATACAATGCCCGCGTTCACTTGCGACGCGCCTTCTCGAACGTATTTTCCAAAAGTACCGTTAATATTGTTAAATTTGACTTGGGTAAGAAAAAGTTAAACCAACTCGAAGCTCGGAATTACGGATTATCTGTCCTGAGTGGATTATTGTTATAAATTCCGAGCCTTAGCATCTTGATGATTATTCTTATATACACTTTTTATTGTATCGTATTTCTCGTGAATTTAGGAGATATACCTGCATGGACGATAGCATCCTCCAACGCATGGCCTATTCCTAAGCCACCTCCAGTTGCTTGCTAAGATAGGCCTTGCCGCATTTTCCGTGCTTGTTGACAAGGCTGCTGCGACAGAACGCGATAGTCAAATGAGAAATAATATGAGCATTGCAACTTTTCGCCTAAAAGGCGCTGTACTCAAAACACAAACTGAGACATGACAGAAAGCTTTTTTTAAGTTTATCAAGTAAAAGAGATTTGTGCAATGTCTCCATGTGGGGAAGATGGGATGATTTTAGAACAGACAAGTGAGACTAAAGGGAATTGTTGCTTGGAAAATGTACCGGGAAAAAGGGCTATTACAGTGCAAACAAGTTAAATTCAAGTTATTATCATAGTTATTTTAAACATCTGACTCTTTGACAAGTAAAAAGGGCTACTAGGGAAACGCCCTTAAGAATTCTTTGTAGCACAATCAGCAGGCACACATCGTAAGATTCAACAAGACGAGACGTAGATTTTCTTGGCATTTATTTCCTCCAAGTACTTTCTACCAATCTGGCTGTCGACCTTTCACGCCCGCTTTCCCTGGGCACCCTCACGACGCCCAACGAGTCTTCGCTCACATGTCTTGTCGTGACTGTCGCCAGCCCATGGCCGAGTCCTGGCTGGGACTCAACTCCTCAGTCCCGTGGCTGAGACTCAACCCTCTTTCCTGGACAATGGCTGAGAATTCCCTTTCAAGTCAAACCTGGGTCTTATATACCCAACAGACTCAGTTGTCAACACATTGTCACTTGACAACAGCTTAATGATTATTACATACTTAGGGATTACTTGGGGATGGGATTAGCAGAGTATAACATAGGTTTCATAACAACTATGTTACATCTTTTCTCTTCTCGAGCTTTCGGGGGTTCCCCTAGCGGCAAAATATTGTAAAATAAACCACCTTGCAATATTTCAGCCAACATATTTAGCGTCACACGGGACTTTGCAACGATGCAGTTACTAAAGAAGGCGAATGTGCCTTGTAAAAAGAACTTGAAATGCAAAGTCCATATTTGAATAAAATTTACCTATCCGAAAGCATACGGAAATATCGTGGACGTTTTGAATGATAACTTTTGAAACAGCGTCGCTGATTACACAACTAACTTTGATGGCATCAATCAGACTTCTACATTTCTAGACTGAGAAAACGCTTTTATTAGGACAGAGGTTGTATAGGAATTTAAGATGGACCTCGAGGTACCTCTGTTGGGAGAAAATATGCGCCATGCGGAACTTCTTTAGCTAGTGAGGAGCTTCTATTGAAGGTTCTGGAGATTTCTGGACCAACTTATAAGATCTTGCGACCGCTACACAGACATTTGAGGGCCATGCAATTGCTGGGCCACTGGGATATAGAAACTGGAAGGTGATGCTGCTAGAAAAAATAGGTGTCGCGTATTAAGCGAAAATTGCAAGCGGTCTTTTTAGTGCGAGGAATGGAAATGTTCATTTAAGAGATCAATAAATGATTTTAAGATTATTTAACAGATGTACAATTAATTCTTGTCTTCTTTCGTGAGATCCCTTTAATTTACTACGAAACCTGCTGCAGTGGCTGTGTAGATAAAAGCATGTGCATATTTCTGAAAACCAGTTTTTAAAACTTGTCTTGAATAGAATTGCTTCTTCCTAGGCGCGTCAATTGTAGTTTCAATTAAAATAAGCACATTAATTAAAAATTAAGTTCAGTTAAAAACATTTTGGGTATAAATAAGGACCCCACCCCGATGATTATAAGAACAAAGGGTATCAGTATTCATTCATTATCATACCTTGAATATATAACATATCTTACATAAGGTAGGTTATTTCATGCGAAAAGAAGTTGTAAAATCTACTAACATTTTGTGAGTCTTTGACAAAATATATATCCTGATTACGAGAATCATACATGTGCAAAATTGAACATGAATACAAGCGCGCTTGGTGCAGCGGGGAGCACTGTCGTGTCATGTCATGTTCTAAATAATGATATAAGTAATAGTGAACATAATCACAAACTGAAATGGTTCCAAGAAAATAGGAATATATATCTGTGCACCCAACCATTTTCCGTTCTCAAGGGTTTAGTTTGGTATCATTATACAAAGAGATCAGTCACTTTTAAAACACATTTAACCTCTTCATGTAATGTTACAAATGTCTGGTTTGAGTTAAAGTCTTAGTCTCATTTTTGCAAGGCAAATTGTAATGCACGCCGGACAAATAGTTCATCACTCACAGAAATCTTTCCCCTGACGTTTGCAACAATTTTCAGAAATCGGCGTGCATTGTAGCCCTCAATAATGAAGTTCAAAACACCCTACCCTATGTCTTTGGCGAGCGTTAGTCCCTACCACGTCATTTCGCAAGTCCATGACGTGGAACACATGAAATTTCCCAGCTGAACATCCATTGAAAATAGCTAATAGTTTACCTTTTTTCAAATACATAAATAACAAAAAGGTAGTAAACTGAATGAAGAATGCGCCATTCAAAGTATCGGCGCTGCAATTACTGAGATTTCCGCTATAGGGTTGCACTTGATTCGGTACCTCGCCGGTCTGAAACGGCATACGGCAATAAGCAGCGTCATCCTTGAAATGGGCATCAAAATGAAAATCTTTGCAGACGCGACAAGAAATATTGGTGTAGATCAGATTTTTGCTCGTGAAGAAAAATTACCCCAGTTTAGTTGCTTTACAAGATTGATTCTATGACTTTAATAGCTTGTGCAGTTGACTTAAGTAGCAAGTTACCATGTTTGACTGTAGTGCATTAATTTTTGAAAAATTACAGTTTATCAATAAGCTTGACAAATATCAAAATATTTTATACGATATACATACAGTTTGTAATTTCAATGTTCTAAATTCTGTCCTACAGACAGATAGACTAAGCTTATCTATTCAGCAAACCGGTACTGAAGCACTGTCGATTTCGGGCAGTAGATCCTCGTCAATAATAAAGGAGTATATATTATCAACAGGGTAACACCAGCTACATTGCTGGTGGCACTTGACAGTTATGTGTCTACCGGAATCAGTTTTTTCAACTGTAAGTGGATCGAGCAGAAAGCCCGAACTCTGTGAACTCCATCGTTGGTTTGGGTCTAATTTCAGTCCCGTTCCCCTAGTGTTGATGGCTATGTCCCTGGTCTTTGCTTTGTTACAGTTATCATGTGCGTAGCAGTCAAACGTGCTGCCATACTGAATATAGCGGCAGTGTCCTGTTGTGTTTGTAAACGTGTAATCTCTCAAGCCGTCGCGTTTGGTTTTAAGATTTCTGAAGTCCGATATCCTCAGTTTTTGAAACCGGGTTGATTGGCATTTAGCATAACTCCCCCAAGCAGCGTTACAAGGGCATGTGGCGTCAGTGTAGTCCACGTAGTTTTCTTCTTCAGGCAGAGTCAGAAACTCCTTCGGATCATCGGTGCTCATACCATGACAGTATATCTTAACAGGAGTTGTGATAGAATCAGAAACCAACCAGTACTCGCCGTCAGCGTATGACGAATTACATTTTTTCAGATTCGAACATGAACCAACTGCGGAGATGCATTTCACTTCCGTCCAAGAAAAGTCGGACTTACATTTCGCCTTTCCCAGCTGAACTTTGGAGCCGGTGCAGCTATAGTCTAGCATGGTTCCGACTTCCCAGACAGATCTTTCTGACGAGAGCTCACCATCTGGCACTGAAGGCGGGTCCATGCAGCCTTGCTCACAACTGAGGGACGTCCAGGTCCCGTTTGGTTGACATTTTGCTGTACCGGAATGTAGGTAATCGGGGTCACAAACAATTGTTAGAACAGATCCAACGTAATGTGTTATCTCTGATACAATGGTGCCCTTTGTGACAACAGGATCTGGACATTCGACCCTGCAACGCCATGTTCCGTTGGACAGGATCATACAGGCGGAGTTCTTGGGACAAGAGACATGGCCACAAACATCAGCAATGGCGGGAGTGATAGCTTTTCTATCACTGTTGATCACACCAGGTTTGGTTTCTATCCTCTCTCCTGGCGGGACAAGGACAGTACTGTCTTTCGCGTTTAGTTCACAGATGCCAGTTTCAAGTTCAAAGTTGTATGACTGACAGACAGATCTTATTAGACACTGTCTAGCACATACGACAAGGGTTTGATTGATGAGAGTGAAAAATCTACTTCCTGTAATAGCACTGTTTTGTTTAACACCCTCAAACTTGGGGATATCAGCGCAGGTATTCGGTTTACAGTCCACAAAAACCATAAATGCTGCAAGTGCAGCCATCCCGGCCTCGCGGTGTCCCATCGCGGAATGATTTTGCCGGAAAGTTAGCTCTCGAGACGACACAACACATTATTAATTCGATGATTATTTGTTAACTCGTTTTGACTGGGTATAAGATCGTATATGCCAACATTTGTGAATCCTTAAAGGGTAATAATGCACAATCTCTCGATATTATTTCTATCCGCATACAGATAATCTACCATATACCCGTAAGTTATTAAGAATTTAGCAATATTTGAATCAATATGTCGCTAGATAGCTGCTGAACAAATGTTTGCTTCTCAGTGTAACAACGAGGGCAATCAAATCGGGGTTCATATTATCAATACGACGCCCTAGGGCAACTTATCACTTTTTCATTGTGACTTAATTGTTCGCCTATGACGTTGCGTTCCAAATGCGCTGGTGGCGGGCTATCCGCCTACACTTGGTTTTTGATTTTGATTATTTTCATTGATTTCTGAAATATACAAAAAATCATGTTCGTGCCCATCACATACTATGTTTACAATAATTGTGCCTAAATTTCAGTGCACCCTCGCTCTCGCTCGGACAGTTCAATCGGGTATTTTTTGTGGAAACGATATTCACGGGGACATTCTTGTTTGTTCATACATGTGATATGTACATGATTATAACACAACACAGTTGAAACATGACTGAGGGTTACATTTTTTGCTGATTTAGATTTGACCGCCTGATGAATAAGAGCCTAAAAGCACACAAACGAGAGGTGAAGTCATTCATCGGCGCCACAAGAGTGAAAAGCCTTGCTTATAGCATTACATTGGTTAGTCTTATCATAAATCATTTGTGAAAGAGTTGATATGCAGTCAAGGTGCTCGAATCTCATATTGTCTTAGTTACCGGTACACTGTGTGGACTTAAAATGTGTCTTAAAGTGCCGTCATTCATGCCGACGTTGCCGTCACAAATTGGTTCAATGGATGGAATGACTCTCAAACTCAGACTCAGACTCTTTATTACGTAGATGATGGCCTGTGAGGCCTATAGTACATTTACATAAGGTCAATCGTCGTTAGTTTGTTACAAAAGCGAAAGATGTGCATTGCGAACATTGAACATAACATAAGGTTTTTGCTGGACAGTAAACTTATAGTAAGATGGATACTTATGAAAGTACAAAGGTATATATTTGTCTCCTAAGGAGGTGTATAATGGGCAAATTGGTAAGGTGGAATATTATCATCTTCAAGACCATCCCCACTAAGCGGCAATATTGCATTAATAACAGTACTCGAAGAGGCGTGTCTGTAAGATAAAATCTTATGTTCACAATATGAGCAACGGAGTTTGGAAAACATGCGACGCAATTTGGTTGGTTTAATCTGGTTGAAGTATGGCTCCGACTGAAGGGTGGTCTTGAAAGTGCAATAATTGGTGTAAACTGGATAAATTGACCGGATATTGAGGTCATAAACGGGCGTATTCAGTCTCTGTTGACCATTCCACGGCCTGCTTGTTGTATAGCCTGTATCTCTAACTTATTGCAACACTCGGCGACAGTGTTCACATCGATAACAAAGGTACTATCAGTTATTGATATGTATAATGGGAGCAAACATTACTATGTGCACATAGATGGTGTAGAGTATGAAGGGGGGTTTGAACACTCCCGCCTGACAAAGATTCCAACAAAAGTGCCACGGCAGGCGACGGGTCGTCTCGGTTTCAATTTCAAATGTTTTGAACGATATTAGATATGATGTTGTTGTTGGTGGTGTTGTTGATGATGATAATAATGATGATGGTGGTGATGTTGTTGTTGGTGGTGTTGTTGATGATGATAATGATGATGGCGGTGATGTTGTTGTTGGTGGTGTTGTTGATGATGATAATGATGATGGCGGTGATGTTGTTGATAGTGGTGTTGTTGATGATGATGATGATGATGATGGCGGTGATGTTGTTGATAGTGGTGTTGTTGATGATGATGATGATGATGATGATGATGATAATGATGATGGTGGTGATGTTGTTGATAGTGGTGTTGTTGATGATGATGATGATGATGATGATAATGATGATGGCGGTGATGTTGTTGTTGGTGGTGTTGTTGATGATGATAATGATGATGGTGGTGATGTTGTTGTTGGTGGTGTTGTTGATGATGATGGTATGGGTGATGATGATAATGATGATGGTGGTGATGTTGTTGTTGGTGGTGTTGTTGATGATGATAATGATGATGGCGGTGATGTTGTTGTTGTTGGTGTTGTTGATGATGATAATGATGATGGCGGTGATGTTGTTGATAGTGGTGTTGTTGATGATGATGATGATGATGATGGCGGTGATGTTGTTGATAGTGGTGTTGTTGATGATGATGATGATGATGATGATGATAATGATGATGGTGGTGATGTTGTTGATAGTGGTGTTGTTGATGATGATGATGATGATGATGATAATGATGATGGCGGTGATGTTGTTGTTGGTGGTGTTGTTGATGATGATAATGATGATGGTGGTGATGTTGTTGTTGGTGGTGTTGTTGATGATGATGGTATGGGTGATGATGATAATGATGATGGTGGTGATGTTGTTGTTGGTGGTGTTGTTGATGATGATGGTATGGGTGATGATGATAATGGTGTTGGTATTGGTGGTGTTGATGTTGTTGATGATGATGATGATTATTATTATGGTGGTCGTGATGTTGGTGGTGTCGTTGTTGATGATGATGATGATGATGGTATGGTGTTGGTGGTGTTGGTAGTGGTGGTGTTGATGTTGTTGATGATGATAATAATGATGATGGTGGTGATGTTGTTGATGATGATAATAATGATGATGGTGGTGATGTTGTTGTTGGTGGTGTTGTTGATGATGATAATGATGATGGCGGTGATGTTGTTGTTGGTGGTGTTGTTGATGATGATAATGATGATGGCGGTGATGTTGTTGATAGTGGTGTTGTTGATGATGATGATGATGATGATGGCGGTGATGTTGTTGATAGTGGTGTTGTTGATGATGATGATGATGATGATGATGATAATGATGATGGTGGTGATGTTGTTGATAGTGGTGTTGTTGATGATGATGATGATGATGATGATAATGATGATGGCGGTGATGTTGTTGTTGGTGGTGTTGTTGATGATGATAATGATGATGGTGGTGATGTTGTTGTTGGTGGTGTTGTTGATGATGATGGTATGGGTGATGATGATAATGATGATGGTGGTGATGTTGTTGTTGGTGGTGTTGTTGATGATGATGGTATGGGTGATGATGATAATGGTGTTGGTAGTGGTGGTGTTGATGTTGTTGATGATGATGATGATTATTATTATGGTGGTCGTGATGTTGGTGGTGTCGTTGTTGATGATGATGATGATGATGGTATGGTGTTGGTGGTGTTGGTAGTGGTGGTGTTGATGTTGTTGATGATGATGATGGTGATGATGATGTTGGTGGTGATGGTGTTGTTTATGATGATGCTCATGATTGTGTTGTTTATGATGATGCTCATGATGGTGATTTTGGTTATGATGCTATTGGTGGTGGTTACTATGATGATGATGATGGTGGTGGTTGTGGTTATGTTGATTTTGGTGATGTTGGTGTTGATGATGATGTTAATGTTGATGATGATGATCAATAGGAAGCTAACCGTCATTGCGCCACCACAAAGGGGGATAACTGAGAGCGGCATGACGCACCGCTCCGTGGAGAGGTCAAAACTTTTATTCCTCGGAACATGGTCGATTTTAATCAGACTGGACGTTTGCGGTTTGTCGGGATATGAGAAAGACTGAAAAAACTAGGGACGGTTAACAGACGTGCTAATCGATCGTTCGTGAGAAATTAAAGTGACAAGGCTAGGATATCTCGAGGGTTAGATTTTGAATTGCATGAAGTACACTCTTGAAATTGACACTAATCAATACCCAAATATAGTTCACAATCTTGAGATTGATGTTCAGCTCCTAGGTATTTTAGATATAGAAAAATATGAAGTTAGAATTAAAAACAATCCATTTTAATGGCTAGCGCTTTCTGCTCAACGATCCTCTTCAGGCCATACATACAACGGATAATGCGTTGCCAAGCAACGTCATCGTGTACAACATGACGTCATTACATTATTACGTCACAATATAGGTTACAATTAGAAGATAAATAGTTGCGTTTGTAAAATTTCCGGGATTAATTAGGAGATAAACCTATTGTGTTTTGAATTTTTAGTGATTCGCACGTAGATTCGAAACCTGTTGATTTCATTCGGAGCCGAACGCGTAAACCCGCAAATTTAGTTTAAAACCGACGGCGTTAGTAGCCTACTCTCCCACCTCGATGCTGTGTGTTCTTCAATTCAAATCCTCCCTTCACCACTCGACAGGCCAAAAGAGGAAGGAAAATACTTCCGAAAATTAAAAATCCTATGAGTTAGGAGCTTCACTTTTAGAGAGTGACATCAATCGTCGGTTGCACGCGCTGTGTTAGAGCTTTTTCACCTTGAGTGAGTATATTAGTGACGTCACGGAGCGGATACTCGCTGTCTGGAGCTAGGTTATCCGATTTTCTTCATAATACTTCCGTCTCAACTTTCCCCGCAAGGCATGATACGTTTGCAGCATGTCGTCAACTTTTCTGTGCTAATTGAATGAAGAATCTGATTTTTTCAAGCAAGCAACTTGAAAAACATCAAAAGGTACATTTGCAAACAACGATTCCTCCATATAGCAATTTTTATAAAGGGTATGATTGCAGATATCAAATATTTCTCTGTAAATGAAATACTTTAACACACTAGTGCACGCCAATATTTGGTAAACACAACGAATGCACAGATACTGCATATCTCTCGATATTATTCACCATCCTCACTCAAGTAATCTACCTCGTAAGTTATTTAACATTATTATTTACGTATTCTAGGTAGTAAAGTGGATTTTTAAAGGTCGGAAGTATTTAATGTTACTTTACCATAAATCCGCATGAACTACGATATCGGGAATATTAAGATTTTGCTCATAACCAGAAAAGGGGAAACGGCAGCCGCAATGGTCAATCTAATAACAATGCTAATACTGTGCTATTAAATAGGACAATTTTGCTTTCATAAAACAAATTTCATGATTTGTTCTCAGTTCAGAGTTTAGGTAAATTCAATAGTTGCTCACAGTACTAGTTCAGCCGTTTCCAAGTGTCAATAATTTATCGGTTTTGTGCACAGCTAACCATAGATTTTTATATTTCCAAGCCGACAGCGGCTGTCTTAACGTTTTCATTGTTGATTGCTATTATCGCGCGTTACGATACGAAGCGAGCTCGGGTTTGAAATTAAATTTAGTGATAAAAAGATAAACTACTTCCACAAAACATAAACCCAAGAATGGATTTATCTTCTAATTTTCATTTTAAAAATACGTTATTCCCAATATCTATATAGAAAATTCATTTTGCTGTTGTCTGTAAGGCGATGAAAACAGTATAGGTTCAGCGAATGGAGTTTGTAAACGTGCGCGTATGAATGTGAATCGGTCGTAAATATTTAGAGGTGATTATTAGCGAAATAATCACTCCAAAATTTATCTTGGTAACCAATCAGAAAGCAGTATTTTCATTCAAGTTTTCGTGTCATGTTAGAATAAACTATTGGAGGTTTGACATTAGTTGAAAATTATTGGAGGGTATCTTCTCTTTATTATTTCTATTGGAGACAATGCAGGGGCAAGATGGAACTAATGTTTACACAACTGAGATTTAAGTTGTTTTCTTCAATCTCATTTAAGCATTCCAAGACTGATCTGTCTCTATTTCGGATGATCTTCAGAATATATTTACGTGTTAACTCAAATAGCCTTTCCCTTCACTAAGAACGCCGAGTAGTTACTGAAATCTTAAGAAAGTAATGTTTATTGTGAACTCTAGTTGTGAAGATGACACCTCTTTTTGAGAAATCTTTTTGATATGCCGAGATCACCGAACTATTCACGTCTTAGCTCACCTACGAATGGCTATCTCATTGGATGCGGGTAAGTAATTCTGAAAAATATTTCATCGAATTGTCATGTTTTCCCTAAAAGTTGCCAAATAACTCTAGCTCCAGACAGCGAGTATCCGCTCCGTGACGTCACTAATATACTCGCTGCCATCAGAAGGCTTCAAGGTGAAAAAGCTCTAACACAGCGCGTGCAACCGACGATTGATGTCACGCTCTAAAAGTGAAGCTCCTAACTCATAGGATTCACAATGCAACTCCGAACAACAACTCAAGAAATGAGTACGGCAAACGAAACTTTTTGTTATTTTATTAAGTTGTCTTTGAATTTTTGAAATGTAACAAATTGTACACCATATACTCATCAAATAGGAAATTATATTTGAAGCAAATTCCACAAACTTTTGTAATATTCATAGAATTTCATACGCCTAACGTTTAAAACATACTCTCGAACCAAATTATTTGTATGTAAAATAACAATTTGGTTCGAGATTATCAATGACGTCAATTCCCATTGTTGTCAAGAATCCTGACAACAATGCCCCCGCAAGTGAAGGCAGGGCAACTACCGTAGAGGTACTCGAAGGGAAGGCGCCCTGACTTGGAGGTTGCAAATAACTATATTGTAGCCAAACAGAGTATTAACTTTGACGCCATCTTGTGGACTGATAAAAGCAAAGACACCCAAAAAAAGTAATAGGTATAGCTAACTCTCTGTCTGACCTGTTCATCTTTACCTTCTTACCCGTATAAATTATATATCATATATTGCGTTCTAGGTTTAGTAATAAATTCTTTAAAAAAGACGTTTGCGTTTCTGTTTTTTTAAAGAATGTTTGAAAATCTACTGTTAACATAACATCGAAAGTTTAAAAATGTAAGTTGATATTTTAAAATTTATTTAGAAATAGTAGCTGTAATTATAATCAATGTGATTCTTGTTGTATGATTTATAATAAGTGCGTCTAGTAACATTATATTGCTTTTCATGTTAAACTTAGGATTTTATTTTAAAAATCTAACAATGCAATAACATTAATTTTAATTGATACTTTTAAAGTGTCATCCAGTGTCATTGAAGGCACAACTTGTTTGGGGATGAAATAAATATAACGCATTGAATACAAACTCGTTATAAATAGGATTTATACGTCGGGGGATGAGCTTGACAATGAGATTTATATCATTCAATCATTTCGTTCAAACCCTGGCAACATAAAGCAAGTCTACATTTCGCTGGTTTCTAAAACTGTACGCGCTTGCGCACAGGTTGGCTTTCAGCTTTGATTGCCTTTAGACGGGCACCGGTCCTGCGGGATATTACAGCGTATGAATATTACGGATGCATTATTGCCAATGTTATTTGAAATTAAAAGTGAAGATTTTATTATCTAGAGATTTCTGTGTAATATAAAAAAGTAGACGATTATTCACTGTGAAATTGAAAATCAACATATGATCCCTGTATTATCCTCAAACCCAAAGAACTATATTTGTTTAATTATCGGGGACGAGTTTCCGGTTTGGATGTACGAAGGCAAAATTGTTTACAGTGGTTGCGAGTGCTTCCTCTTACCCCTTCCGAATTAGCGGTGAAGATTATTCCTCAGTAAGTGACCATTGATGATTTTATCATCTGGTCGGAAGCATGGCAGTATGAAAGGTATTTGATTAGAAACGGCTGTTGTCAAACTGATAAGAGCTGACATTGACAAATAGTGAGATACGGAAATGTGCACCTCAACAGTTTGGGGAAATCCTGAAATGGACGTATAATACATCAATCGACGTATAATAGGCCGATCTAGGTAGAACACTCTACTAAGATTGACATAAAGTGAACATTTTGGTCAGATGATTAGTGTACATCGTTTCCATGCCATTTTTCACTTTGCCGATTATATGCAATTTAATTACCCTCGTGTTACCTATTTCCGTGGTAATAAGCAATAATCTTCTACAAGTGTTATTGCCGATAATGTCAAACATCCTGAACATCATAAAGTGATAGAGTACATCTTTTTCAACTAGGTAATGTTAAACAATCAGTTCTTTTACTCTTTTGTTAAATCTTGTTCACATTTTAAAAACAGATGCAAATTGTTATTAATTTATTTGGTGTCACCTGTTTTCATGGTATTTCTGTTATATAAAATTATGAGAATACAAAACATGCAAGAACTACAATTTTTCCTTTTTTTAAAACACTGATCGATAGTTTATTTATAATAGCATTTAAATTGATGTTGACATGTGTTTAAAATATTTCCAGGGTCATTGAATTATTTCACTTTCATAAATATTTATCATAAAATGTCTTATTTCTGGTAGAGTAAAGAAATCATGAGGCTGCTTAGAGCATATTTAGTATTAGAAAATCTTTTAGTCACCAAATACCTTGCATTTCACGTAGTTAAAGCTTTAATATTAGCAAACGAAGCAAAGTTTAACTTTGCAAGCAATAACTTGCTTTCACTGCACCAGAAAATCATACAAAATAGCCAAAAATATATAAAAATCAACCTTTCTATGATTCCATATATTTATTAGTAGAACAGGTATTATACTCAAAAGTCAGGTGATTCAGAATTAGAATAACATGGGTTTACTGGAAAACAATGTTTGAAAAATTATACATGGATTGTATTTTTAAAAATCAACCATAAATGTTGTCAATAAAAGGTTTTTATGTGAAAAGCATGAAATTTCATTTGATTTTCTTCACTGAAATGAATCAGTGAATAGATTGATGAAATAGTGATCATTTCCTTCTTGGATCAATGCAGAACAACTGGTGAATAAAATAAGTGCTAACATGTCTGGGTGCAGTAAGGGGTTAGAGAGAATAGACATCTTTTGTAAATACCACGAAAACAGGTGACCCATGAAAACAGGTTACTCCAGGGTATAACTTGAAACGCTCTACTATATGACTTTTTAAGCAATACTCCGTGAACAAAGTGTCAAAATAGAAAATAACATCACTAAAACTTCTTGTAATACATGAAATCAAGTAACTGGTAAAAATCAGATTTTGGAAGAAAAAACATGAAATATTTGTAAGGAAAGGTCGTTCTTAAGAGCCACTCCGTGAGTTGTTGGAGCCATATATACCAAACTTAATCAATGGTGTCATTTGATCCTGAAGTATCGACTGTTACCAAAAAGAAACATTTTGAGCTAATTTGTTTTGTACAGTGGCAATATGAGCAGTAGAACGTCGCAATTATGATCGAAAACTGTACAGTGACGTGCGTCAAATGTAATTTTGGCGACTTAACTAAAACAGCCAGGAGGGCAGTTTGGAGTTGATAGCGTTTGTTAGGTTATATAACTAGTATCCATGTATATTGGACGTGACATCTACACCTCTCTGCATTCATAAGACTGTTTCTAGATTTTCATGGAAAACCAGTATTTGTCATATATATATGTCTTTTGGACATGAAAAGCTAAGATGTTTTGATTTTATATCACTAAATATGACTATCAGGGTTCGTATGAAAGGTAAATAATGAAAATCACGGAGTGGCTCTTTAACTCTAACAATCTACTGGTGTCCCTTTCAAGGAAATGAAGTAAACAAAGCAACTTCACAAATATCGATCACTGATTTCACTGTGCAGTAGGGGTGTGCAATATAACTGGTTTATCAGTATTTACCGGTAAAAAATAGAAACCGGTACGTATTGCAATACAGTCGTCAAAACCGGTTTTCCCGGTTTTTAATTTTGCATTCGGATAACTTTGTGCTGGTTCGTAAAAGTTCGGATTTCGCCCAGATTTTAGCAATGGAAGTGAGTCGTTGGTAAAATGACGAATGCAGACGACGGGAATTTCATTTTGAAAGTTTCTATTTCAATTCATATAGATTACTAAAATCTAATAGACAATTAAACAAGTCTAATATGTTTAAATTAACTCAATCAGGGAATTCTTTATTGAGAGAAACAGCATGCAATATATTGCATTACCCATCGCATTACAACTGCTCATACCGCAATATATCGCAATAAGGAAAATCTCTGCAATACCCACCCCTACTGTGCAGTATCCCCATCAATGGTGCAGTCACAATACAAAATCTATATGAATTGTCAACTTGGTGTGTGAAATAATATATGAATAATTTTGATTGTTGAAAACCTTCTTTTTTGATAGAAAATATCAATTTCAACAAACATGTCTTTTACATTGAATTGGTTTGCATTGTCCTTACTTGAATCAAAGCCACAGACAAACATGACTTTCTTCAAAGATCTATCTTTAGAACTGTCACTGAGTGTCACTGAAAGAATGTCATTACAAAGTATTTTAAGATATATATTTCTTTAGAATTTAATTATTTTGAGAAACAATAAGCTCCCTTTAAAATTATTGCTTGGATTTAACTGCATGAAAAATTATTTCTTTAAATTGGTCCATGCTTTGTAACAGCTAAACAAATAGTGATGGCACTGTTTTGGAATGATGTATTTTCTTGGAGACGGTAGGTTGTTAATTAGTTTTGATTAACACTTTGATGAGAATAGGATATTGAAAATAAATGGGTCTAGTATTACTCTTTATTACCCATATGGTTATTCATAAGCAGTGACATATTTCCAATATGAGCACATGTGCACATATCACTTTTGCCTAGCAACAATTGTTTCAGCGCGTGTGACCATATTTTGTTGTTTGTGACGTCATAGAACCATTGTTCGTGACGTCACTGTTGCGGGCTGTCGCAAGGAAAGTAGGCCGTTTTCTGAATATTTCCATGCGTTTGAAATGGAATAGAATCGGTAATAAAGAATTTATTACCCTCGGAAGTTTGTCATATGACTTTTACGAAACTCGTGCGAATTTTTGTATAACCCTCGCTCTGGCTCGGGTAATACAAAAATTTACACTCATTTCGTAAAAGTCATATGACACACTTCCTCGGATAATAATCTCTATTTCTTTTAGTATGAGGCAAAATAAAGTAACATTTTCATAACATGGTGTGGAATTGGTGTGGAACTAATTTCATAAATGTTTGTACAGATGATGAAAAGAGTTTGAAGATGACAAGCAAGGAATGAATCATAGAAATGAAAAGACAACATCTCAATCTTCCGATCTTCTCAACCCGACGCAGAATGATCGACAGATAAGCAAGTCACTCCAGAATCTTAAAACAGTTTCCACGACCGGCAATGAAGATTTATCAGATCAGAACAAGAAAACTCGGAGTCTGAAGCATCGAAGGTCGCAATCTCAGACAGTTGTTTCCCCACAGAACAACAGGAAGTTCCTCACAGTGCCTGAATTGCATTCTGGGAGTGCTGGTCGTCATGGAGACGGGTGTGATGAAGACACCTACCTTGTTATCCGGGACAGCGCTATTGACATTGATGACATATATGGCGGGAAAGATAAATCTGTACCAAGATTGTTGGTGGTTTCGAGCAAGATCCGAAACAGTCCCATCATCCGCAACGCCATTTTGAACAATGTGACATATGTGCAGTACAACTATGACAACATATCTCTTGACGAACTCCGCAGTAAGGCAAAATTTCTATACAAACTTCTTCATCATTTCTCAGTAGCCATCTATGGACTTTTTAAGATGCAATACACTAATACTTACAGTTATTTACCTTACGTCTGGTTCTTTTCATGTTTTAACAACCTATTCTAGTACTGTAGCAAGGTTACTAAAAGTGGGGCACAAATCATGAAAATAAGAAAAACAAAATCTAATGCAGACTTTTGCATCAACTATTGAAATGGTGGTCATAGCAGCGTTTCGTTTAAAAAAAATTTTTTTATAACTATTTATTTTGTTGCATTTTCGGTTACACATGGTAGATATAGTACATACAGTACATGGGTTTACATGAACAATTTGTTACACATTGACCAACGTCTATAAAAAGTAGAAAGATTGTCATTAACAATGCCATTATATTTGGCTAAGTTATAATATTTGGCAATCCCAGCTTGGACCGTTTGAAACTCAGGCACAGAGTGTCGTATTCTATAGTCAAAAATTATCTTTTTGATCAGTATCAAAATTGTATTGATAGGCCTATAGGCTCTGTTTGTATAGCCTATGAGGATATTAATATCCGTTTCGTTTTGCCTTCTCAAGTTCAGATTTGTTTCATGAATTACAATTATATTAGTCCAAACCCATTAATAAAAATTCCTAGGGACTATGAAAAAATGTACTTTCCTCTTCTCTGACATCATTTCTGTTACAAAAGTCTTGTTTTGACTGCTTGAGGAGTCATTCTTTATCAAGTTTTTATTTAAACAGGTTTGGTGCAATGCCTTTGAACAATCTGAAGGAGTTTTATTTGTTCCAGACCTGGTTTCTCAGACCTTGGGAGGGAAAAAAGTTCATAGCATCGGCTTCATCCTCAGCTGTGGCACCTCCGCAATCAACATCTGTGCCAGGGACGACAGGGTAAGGTCAAGGTCATACCTCTGATAAAAATCTACACTGTTCCAAAGAATCAAAGTTACAAAACAGTAACACAGTCTGATTAAAATCGACCGTGTTCAGAGGAATAAAAGTTTTTAAATATTAACTCAAGCGGGATTCAAATGTATTCTATCATGGGCTGTCCTCTCCACAACGGCCTGAAAGCACCCCCTTTGCTCACACGTTCTGACGCAATCTCCACTAGCCAATCACAATGACAGCGGCAAAAGCTTTCGGTATCAGTATCTAGGGGCAAGTAACTTGTTTTTGCCAATTTTGAGCACATGGGTCCCTTTGTAATGGTGTAAGTACGTCTCTAAACTTTAAGGGACACCAAGGCCAAAAGGTCTGCTAATTTCTTCGAGGAAGATAACTGTATACCATCCTTTTGTCTCTGTTTGGAGCATTTGTGATATTTTAAGAATAGTTTTGAATATATATATATATACATTCAAAATGGGCAACTTTTTAAAAATAATATTCTGGACTGCTTGATTAAAAAAATTGTCCGAGGTTGATGAGTGTCAGAAATTGTGTTTATACTATTTATCATTCAGAATCATTTTTCATTTCGATTCCGTGAAAAATGTGTATTTCTGAAAATTTAACTACTCTAAGACTCTCAGTGGAGTGATGTCATAGCATTGTGACATCATCATGTTTATGACGTCATAGCATTGTGATATCATTACTTCATGATGTAAAACAATTGTGATGTCATGATCTTGACTGTCATAGGGCATTGTTCAAAAACTACTGTCGAGGAGATATCGCTTGATCTTCCACAAGCGATATCTCCTACAGAACACAGTTTTGGATGAAAAAGAGAGTTATCAGATTTGTGGAGAGGAAATTGCAGCACTTGTCAAGGCATTAGTCACTTTAGGTGTTATTATTGTAATATTAGCTCATCAGACCTGAAACATCTTATGATATTAACCATGACAGGGCATAGCATGGCATGAAGCCTCTCTCCGTCTTTCTGTACATTTCTGTACATCAGACCCCAGACTGTAAGAAGCTGAAATTTTGTAAACAGACGTCTTGACTAGTGAGGGTTTTATTTTCTTCATTTGTTGACCCTGGGGCTCCTTTTTAGGGTAAAAGGGGGCACGCCCTAAAAAATATTTCATATTTTTTCTCCAGGAATAAAAGCTCTAGAAACTGAAATGTTGTTTACAGACTTCTTGATAAGTGAGGATTATATTTTTAGTTTTGGTGACCCCTAAAATGCAATTTTCTCTTCTCCTGAAGCAAAAGGTCTAGAAAGTTTAAATGTTTTGTACAGACGTCTTGACTATTTTAAGGAATATAATTTGTAGATTTGTGACACTATGGCCCAAAATAAGGGGTCACAGGGGCCACATTAAAAATAACTTCATAGCCAAGTGTGATTATGATACTACAGTCCAGCCTAATGATGATAAATTTGAAAGTCTGATGAGCTACAGAGCTCATGGCTCTATTTTTCAGGTTATTGTTGATTATTGATTACAGTCTTATATCCCCATAACAACATAGTCACTTCACATAGCTCTAAACATATCTCTGTTAGCTTTTATCATTATTTGTTAAGATATTGTCCACAGATAGTTAAAATCTCACCAATCTATCATGCTTTCACATTTCTGAAAGTAACTTAAAAGTTCAAACATTGCTTTTCCAGAGTTTTCCAAATAATTGCAGTATGGTAGCGCTCAAGCTGCCCATGATAGCTTATTTCCATGCATGAGCAGGAGTTATATACCATGGTAAACCTTACTCACCAAAGATAATTTACTGTTGCACAAATGTTTTGTATGCTTTGCGGATATTCATTTATACAGATGGAGAATATTATTGTAACTAAATTTTGAAGTCCATTTCAAAATACACACTTGATCCAACACTCCTATTGAAAATTTTTTTGGATTCTTTGTCCTGAAACTACAGGTACTAAGCAAGGAAAGTTTTGCCGACCAGTCATGCGTCCGAGAGTTCTTCAGTTCCCTCGTCTCGTCTCACATGGAGTCGTCTCCCTTGGGTACGCCCAGACTCCACTTCCTGTCCTGCACATGCTCCCAACATGCCGACATCAAACAACTTGCCGAGGATATGTCGGAGGCTCTAGGGGTATGCTGGTCAAATGAATGAGTTTCTTTGTTTTCACTATCATTTATGTGAGTAAATGAAAAACTCTCCTGCTCTTGTAACCTGTCATAATTATTAAAGAGCCAGTCCTTGATTTTCATAACATGTTATTTACCTTTGATACGAAACTAATTGTCATATGTGGTGATACAGATTCAAAACATCTTAATTTTCATGTCCAAAAGACATACATATGACAAATACTGGTTTTCAATGAAAATCTAAAAACAGCCTTATAATGCACAGAGGTGTAGATATCACGTCCAAAATTCATGGATTCTAGTTATATAACCTAACAAACACTATCAACTCCTAACTGCCCTCATGGCGGTTTTGAATAAATCTCCGAAATTACGTTTGACTATTTGACGCGCGCCACTGTCCGGTTTTCGATCATAATTGCATCGTCCTACCTTTATATTGTCACTGTAAAAAAACCATTAATCTTTAAAATGTTTCTTTTTGGTAACAGTCGAATCTTGGCGATCAAATGACACTATTGATTAAGTTTGGCATTTATGACTCAAACAACTCACGGAGTTGCTCTTTAACGCTTGAATCAAAGATTAAATTAAAAAGGTCTACAAAAATAGTAACTAACACTTCAAATGATTGTATCTATGTTATTTTGGGGAGAAAACGATAGAAATTTCACATCATACATCGTAGTGACTTGCAATAATTGTGTGTTCAATTTTCTTGACAATGTTGATTTCATGGCACTTCTTCTGTCATTGATCCACATAACAGTGGGAGATAGCCTCAAACAAACCAGGCCTACCATAGAAAAAAATCAAGTTACAGCAAAAAACAGCAAAACAACATTTACAGTTGAACATGCATCACATTTGGCGAAATGCATTGAAAGGTTACGAAATAGCATTTTTACGATCAGCATTTTAAAGAAGAAATAATTCAGAATTAAACACTCAATGCAAAAAAAAATGTTACTGCGATAGCAATAGGGAACTTATGTGTCTAATCTCGCTAATGTGTTCATGTAAAGCAGTTTCTTAAAAACTCATGATGAGATTATATATTTAGCTATTTTTGTCTTGAATTATCAATTCAGTAATTCATTAATACAGTAACAGTGTTGCATATTGAGTGTTTGATTTAGCGTTACCATCTGTTTAAAGTAGTGATAGTCACTTGATGGATGCTAATTTGTAACTTTTTGATGCATATCACTACATTGTGATGTCTTTTAAAAGCATAGGACAATAAACAGGAAAAAAGTAGAGATTTATTATCTAAATCTGGTCAATCAGTCAAACATAATTTTAGAAAATTATTTATTGCAGACACCACGAAAAAGTTAGGTTTGCATTGCTCAAGGTAATTTCAATTATAAACATGGCAAGGGCCTCAGAAGTTGGACTTTTATTATTGAAATGGCTGTTTTAATTTTTTTATTTGATTTGTCGATTTGAACTGGACCCAGGTCATGATATTTCGGCTCTATTCAAGCCACATACAAAATTCATGGAACATACTCTGTGTCACAAGAGTGTTAAAAGGACAAGTGTTTTGTTACAGGTGGGTGTGTCTATGTACAAGGACCTGGCGGGCGGAGACTCGCTCAGTCTCAAGAGGAGCGAGGAAAACATCAGGACTAGCAGGTGCTTGTTTTGTTATACATTGTTAGGGCTGCAAATGTAGTGCCTGTCGTCCTATGCTGCATATAGGTGGTATAATCTTACATTATTTAGGTGATTTTTTAATGATGAAAACAACAGGATGTTAGGACCTAAAAGTATACATGTTCAGGGCTGTACATGTAGTACCTCAAGCCCATATCCTGTATTTTATGGTGATGCCAGTGACCTACTATAGACCTGGTATCATGGCCTTAGTGTTGAGACAACATATCCTGATTCTACTTTTAAATACGGCGAAATGATATATCATGGATGTATTGCTAAGGAACTGAGAGACGTTTCTCATAACAATAATCACTATTACTCTTTCTTAAACAGAATATGGGTAACAGAGTTAAAAAGTGTTTAAGGGGTGGGTTATGTGTTGAGGATGATTAGAGATTTTCTATTTTTCCCCTTCAGTGCAGGAGAGCTGTACTTCCGGCTTGACAGACTACGGAACTGGAGTGGACGACATCAACAGAGCCTAGCTGGCTTCGAGAAGATACGAACCGTCGGCAAAGGTAGGAGGAGAAATCTATTTACTAAAAATATGATTATGTGTGTACTGCTCTCTTTTGATTTTTGGATAGCCCTTAAACGTTTTCACCATTTGCCCAATGGAATTTCAACTTCAATGTATCATGAATTGGTGTACTGATGCACATTGGTGTACTGATGCATATTGGTGTACTGGTGCAGATTGGTGTACTTCTGCAGATTGGTGTACTTCTGCATATTGGTGTACTGATGCATATTGGTGTACTGGTGCATATTGGTGTACTGATGCATATTGGTGTACTGATGCACATTGGTGTACTTCTGCATATTGGTGTACTGATGCATATTGGTGTACTGATGCATATTGGTGTACTGGTACATATTGGTGTACTGGTACACATTGGTGTACTTCTACACATTGGTGTACTTCTGCATATTGGTGTACTGGTGTATATTGGTGTACTGGTACACATTGGTGTACTGATGCATTTTGGTTTACTGGTGCACATGGGTGTACTGATGCATTTTTATGTAGAAGCCATATAACTGTCAAGAAGATGGATTGTTTTTTCCTCCCTAGGGGCGTACGGAGCGGCAGTCCTGTACAAGAAGAAAGACGACGACTCCCTGGTGATTCTGAAGGAGATCAACATGCATGACCTGAACGCCTCGGAGCGACAATTAGCCCTGAACGAGGTCAACGTGCTGGCCATGCTTGACCACCCCAACATCATCAGCTACTACGACAGCTTTGAGGAGGATGGGGTCCTTATGATTGAGATTGAATATGCTGATGGAGGGTCAGTGCATACCGATTACTACATAAGTAACTGAGTAATATGATTTATGATTTTTAAAAATTCAATTTACTTTAAAAAAAAACAAATTAAGCTAGAGAAAAGGTTATAAACAAATCAGCATACGCTTGGTAAAATTAATATGACACACTTCAAATTTCTACTATAGAAATTCTGTTTCATTGACTGACAGCTCAGTACATCATACTATTGCATGTGTGTCATATGAATTTTATGAATCAGTAAATTTCCTCACAGATTTGAATGAGGATACGAGGATATTTCTAGATGTTTCACAAAAAAAGTTCATCAATCATTGATATAACCTTGCCTTCCTTATATAAGCAACCTTCAGATTCAAATTGTTTTACATGCATGACTCTGATAAAATCATGTGACATATTTTGAAGTGTAAGAATTTCCTCAGAACCAATTCCTTTTTCATTTTAGGCATGGAAATTCCCAGTAATCCCCTTCTACATAACATTATAAAACCAAAGGTGAAGGTCATCACGAAACAATGAGACGTAACTCTAAGTCAAAGTTTCAATGAAGTTAAAGTCTATGGTTGCCTTTGATTGCATGCTTGCCTTATTTAATAATAATAATAATAATAATAAAACAACAACAACACTGCATAGTCAAATCACTTAGCAATTTCTGGAGGCGCTGGACTCTTGAATAGAGGTTGGTTTGATATTGATAATACCCTTTTCCCAATGTCTTTAGAACGCTGGCCCAGTTCCTGTCTGCCCAGGAGAAAGCCCTGGAGGAGAAGGACCTGCTCTCCATGTTTCAGCAGATCGTTGCAGCCATCCGACACATCCACCAGCACAACATCCTTCACAGGTGGGTCATCTGTAAAAAGTATTCTTGATTTAGAGATTAATATCGAAGAGTTTCCAAAATCATTCATTACAGATGTGAAAACCCCAACTGGTTAGCAAATAACTATGTGAATGTGCTATGTTGAGACACCCTTTACCCCCATTATAAAACCCAGTTTTTAAAAAGTTCAGTGGGAATGATTAGAGAGAAAGCTAAGATTCAGACACATCAACAACCTAAACATCCAGGCAAATGTCCTATGCAGGACTTGGAAACAAGGGCGTGTCCTATCCAGGACTTGGAAACAAGGGCGTGTCCTATGCAGAACTTGGAAACAAAGGAGTGTCCTATCCTATGCAGAATTTGGAAACAAGGGCGTGTTCTATGCAGGACTTGGAAACAAGGGAGTGTCCTATGCAGGACTTGGATACAAGGGAGTGTCCTATGCAGGACTTGGAAACAAGGGCGTGTCCTATCCAGGACTTGGAAACAAGGGCGTGTCCTATGCAGAACTTGGAAACAAAGGAGTGTCCTATCCTATGCAGAACTTGGAAACAAGGGAGCGTCCTATGCAGAACTTGGAAACAAGGGAGTGTCCTATGCAGGACTTGGAAACAAGGGAGTGTCCTATGCAGGACTTGGAAACAAGGACGTGTCCTATCCAGGACTTGGAAACAAGGGCGTGTCCTATGCAGAACTTGGAAACAAAGGAGTGTCCTATCCTATGCAGAACTTGGAAACAAGGGAGTGTCCTATGCAGGACTTGGAAACAAGGGAGTGTCCTATGCAGGACTTGGAAACAAGGGAGGGTCCTATGCAGGACTTGGAAACAAGGGAGTGTCCTATGCAGGACTTGGAAACAAGGGAGGGTCCTATGCAGGACTTGGAAACAAGGGCGTGTCCTATCCAGGACTTGGAAACAAGGGAGGGTCCTATGCAGAACTTGGAAACAAAGGAGTGTCCTATGCAGGACTTGGAAACAAGGGACCGTCCTATGCAGGACTTGGAAACAAGGGCGTGTCCTATGCAGAACTTGGAAACAAAGGAGTGTCCTATGCAGGACTTGGAAACAAGGGAGGGTCCTATGCAGGACTTGGAAACAAGGGAGCGTCCTATGCAGGACTTGGAAACAAGGGAGTGTCCTATGCAGGACTTGGAAACAAGGGAGTGTCCTATGCAGGACTTGGAAACAAGGGAGTGTCCTATGCAGGACTTGGAAACAAGGGAGGGTCCTATGCAGGACTTGGAAACAAGGGCGTGTCCTATCCAGGACTTGGAAACAAGGGCGTGTCCTATCCAGGACTTGGAAACAAGGGCGTGTCCTATGCAGGACTTGGAAACAAGGGAGGGTCCTATGCAGGACTTGGAAACAAGGGAGGGTCCTATGCAGGACTTGGAAACAAGGGACCGTCCTATCCAGGACTTGGAAACAAGGGCGTGTCCTATGCAGAACTTGGAAACAAAGGAGTGTCCTATGCAGGACTTGGAAACAAGGGAGGGTCCTATGCAGGACTTGGAAACAAGGGAGCGTCCTATGCAGGACTTGGAAACAAGGGAGTGTCCTATGCAGGACTTGGAAACAAGGGAGTGTCCTATGCAGGACTTGGAAACAAGGGAGTGTCCTATGCAGGACTTGGAAACAAGGGAGGGTCCTATGCAGGACTTGGAAACAAGGGCGTGTCCTATCCAGGACTTGGAAACAAGGGCGTGTCCTATCCAGGACTTGGAAACAAGGGCGTGTCCTATGCAGGACTTGGAAACAAGGGAGGGTCCTATGCAGGACTTGGAAACAAGGGAGTGTCCTATGCAGGACTTGGAAACAAGGGAGCGTCCTATGCAGGACTTGGAAACAAGGGAGGGTCCTATGCAGGACTTGGAAACAAGGGAGCGTCCTATGCAGGACTTGGAAACAAGGGAGTGTCCTATGCAGGACTTGGAAACAAGGGAGTGTCCTATGCAGGACTTGGAAACAAGGGAGGGTCCTATGCAGGACTTGGAAACAAGGGAGTGTCCTATGCAGGACTTGGAAACAAGGGAGGGTCCTATGCAGGACTTGGAAACAAGGGCGTGTCCTATCCAGGACTTGGAAACAAGGGAGGGTCCTATGCAGAACTTGGAAACAAAGGAGTGTCCTATGCAGGACTTGGAAACAAGGGAGGGTCCTATGCAGGACTTGGAAACAAGGGACCGTCCTATGCAGGACTTGGAAACAAGGGAGGGTCCTATGCAGGACTTGGAAACAAGGGCGTGTCCTATCCAGGACTTGGAAACAAGGGCGTGTCCTATCCAGGACTTGGAAACAAAGGAGTGTCCTATGCAGGACTTGGAAACAAGGGAGGGTCCTATGCAGGACTTGGAAACAAGGGAGCGTCCTATGCAGGACTTGGAAACAAGGGAGTGTCCTATGCAGGACTTGGAAACAAGGGAGTGTCCTATGCAGGACTTGGAAACAAGGGAGTGTCCTATGCAGGACTTGGAAACAAGGGAGTGTCCTATGCAGGACTTGGAAACAAGGGCGTGTCCTATGCAGGACTTAGAAACAAGGGAGCGTCCTATGCAGGACTTGGAAACAAGGGAGCGTCCTATGCAGGACTTGGAAACAAGGGAGCGTCCTATGCAGGACTTGGAAACAAGGGAGCGTCCTATGCAGGACTTGGAAACAAGGGAGTGTCCTATGCAGGACTTGGAAACAAGGGAGTGTCCTATGCAGGACTTGGAAACAAGGGACTGTGCTATGCAGGACTTGGAAACAAGGGAGCGTCCTATGCAGGACTTGGAAACAAGGGAGCGTCCTATGCAGGACTTGGAAACAAGGGAGCGTCCTATGCAGGACTTGGAATCAAAAGAGGATTAGTCCCCCATAAAGAAAAGAGGGGGATTTTCAACTTTAGGGTTATGATACAGGGCTACAGATAAGGGTCGTACACGCATAATGTACACCTATAAAATTACTAAGTACGGCCCTAAAATAAACTCCATGCGTATCATGTACGCACATACATGCCTGTTTACGCTTGGACATTAATTTCCATGCGTATCATATTTCTAAATTTATCAAGGATGTTCTGATTCATGAATATACTAATTTCATGTTCAGGTTCATTTGACAAACAATTATCGATTGTTGATACCTTGTATAATGTACTCCTAAAATTATGTACAGCTTCGCTAGTTTCCGTCGGTAATACATTGGCGATTTCATTGGTTGATTATAACACTTTACACCTTCCGGTAGCTCCGCTATATGCCAATCACATTCCAGCCTCTAAGCGAAGCAACAAACACTCATTATCATACAAAAAACTAATTGATGAATTGTGCTGATTGCGTTTTACTTTTATCTAGGAGAAAAGTATTTCACGGTATTTGTAAAATTATTTTACATCAACAGCAAAAGTGAGATCTTCAACAACAACACATTGTTAATGATTTGCCATGTTTTTAGTCGAGTTTATCATTGTTTGCTACCTTGGTGATTTAGCTGTAAAATTCTCTCTTTCTAACATTATATCACTATTCATATATGGGTCAAAATTTACGTGCGCTACAAATCGCTCAGTGACTTTTTGTTAGGTAGAATGCGTGATTGTGCCTCCTAGATTCAGGGCTCCAGATAATCATTTGGACTCAAGGGTATTTCACTCCTCAAAATAAGAATTAAGGAGTAAAATTACCACATGAAAAGAATCAGGGATATTTCAGAGTTTATCGTTTTCAGATCCTCATTCCAAGTTACCATCTTTTTCGATGCTAGTCGTTTATTATATTTTCCACACATTTAATCTGTAAATAAACGAGATGATTCTCTTTGATGGAATATAAACGTGGTAATCTTTTTTTCCATACAGGTTGGCATCAAGTTGGCTGCTATTCGAGATGTAAAGATCAGACATGTACAAATGAAACTTTATTTCGACAAGACACGATTACTCATGTAAACAAATATCTGACTCGTATGCTGAGAAAGTTGTGTGTATATGTCACTCATTGATTTAATTTTTAATGCGTATATCTGAAATGCCCTTGCATATATTACGCAGATAGGCATCCTATCTGGAGCCCTGTGGATTGGACACAGTATGGCCTGTTTTTTTGCATGTTCATTCTTAATGACCACCCCTGGGTCTGAGCTTCGTTTTTTCAAAAAATTAAATGTGTGTTGAAGATGTTGATAATGAAAAGAAATAGTTACGTTCATGCTTCATTTACACCTAAGTTCTTCATTTGAAAAAAGTTCTGGGCGACCCCCCCATTTTTTTGGGAATGTGTGTTTTGTAGTTTAACCCCATCTGTACTCAGCGACTGGATTAGAGTGCGGCTTTCAGCACAAGGAATCACTCACACCTGTTTCTTTTATGACTAGATCAAGCCTTGCCGCCTTTCCTCAACGTTACTGTGTCCACTTACTGCCAATCTTTCAGTCTCAGAAATCTCTTTAAGGTTGCTCCGCACACAAACCATGAAGTAACTCAAAGTCTCAAAGTCTTTATTTCAGTATTGGAGCCCTCATATCCCAGCATACAACAGTAACGTGATGCAGGAGGGCCTTATTTAGTCATCATTGGGGACTAGCTCCATGATATTGATATTGCAGGGGATATTGAAAACTGTTTATATTAATCAAATAAGATCATCTGAATCTTTCTCTCGTAGGGATCTAAAGACAGACAACATCTTTCTGACGAAAGAGGGGATCGTGAAGGTCGGCGACTTCGGTATCTCTAAGATGATGAGTTCAGCCCAGAAGGGGGCGCTGACTGTCCTTGGAACTCCTTACTACATCAGCCCAGAGATGGTCAGTGGATGGATGGACAACTGGTTTTATCTGTATACCCCATAGGCGTTCCCATTCGTTGCTGGAGCAAAACTCTAAAATTACTTGACTAATCTTCACCAAATTTGGTATTCATCCTCTTAATATCATGTAGATGTGCCTTTGAGGGTTTCAACTTTATATTTTGTATTTTGTTGTTTCCATGGCAAAAGTTTAGACTTTGTAACTTTGAAGGGTAGGGTTAGTTGCGGCAGACATATTGGTTTTGGCTCGCTTCCCGTCCGTGTTGGCGTTCCCATTTGTTTGTGGAGCCTAACTCTGAAATTACTTGACCAATCTTCACCAAATTTGGTATACATCCTCTTCATATCATGTAGTTCCTTTTGGGGGTTTCAGCTTCTTTTTCAATTTTTTTTTTCCATGGCAACAGTTTGTCTTTCAACATTTGACAACTCTGTCCCCCAAAAATCAGTATTCTTAAATTGAATCATATTTAGTTAATATTTTGTCAAGCATGACAAACTGCAGAGATGTTGATTAACCAAAATTTAAAGTTTATATTGTTTTAAAGAGAAAATATTATATTCTAGTTGATTTTAAAACAACTGTTTGGAATTTTCAAAAACAAAATTATGCTGAAATTGTGTATGGGGGAAACATCTGTTTTTACAATTAAAAACGCTTACCTGTTGTGTGCGTATGAAAAATATGACATTGCTATATTTTACCAATGGGATGAAAAGAACATGTCGTCTGACAAGTTTGATTTAAGTCAGGCAAAGAATTGTTATAATATATAGGAGATAAACCTAGCTTGTTTGAAAATCATGGACATGTTAAACTGAATCGATAGCGAGAAAGTTAAAGAATAAAACCGAACGTGTAGCTTTCAGTTTAACTTGTAATTTTAATTGTGAACTCTTTGCCCTAGTGAAATACACAGTATAAAAGATCCAAACTTCAGGGAATAAAAATAAAAAATAAAAGTAAGTTAAACCGTCAAAGTTATAAGGATTAAGACGTCAGAAGCACTTGCATGATGTCATGGTGGCACATGGTCCTGTGCATAGCTGAGTTGATCGCTGTCATTGAAGTTCAGCAATATCGGGCGTGGCTCACCAGATGGGTGGGTTAACCTGTCATTGCCCGACAAGCTTAGAGTTCGAAGGGTTGATTTCCCACCACACTGAGACACAAGTTAAGAAACTGGTGGTGTCTACTTGACCAATAGACAGTTCAAAATGTGCCTCTGTTCACCCAGCAGGAAATGGGTACCTGGTAAAGCAGTGTGTTGGTGGTGACCTTCTACAACAAATATATGTCAGCTTGGGTTAGATCAGGGTAATAATGTTGAATGCGACTTGAGCATGTACTATATATATATATATATATATATGAAAAGTTGAATTGGTTCAAACGCAAGGTCACATATGTTATATTTAATCTATATATATATATATATATATATATATATATATATTATTATCATTATCATTATTATTATACCCCGCCTTACAGCGTAAGCGAGGGGATATAGCGTTCATTCTGTCCGTCCGTCACGAATCTTTGTCCGGAGCATATCTCCTAATGATTTTTATTTTTTTTTGCGGTTTCCATGGAAACATGACTAAAACAGTGAATCTATGACCAAGTCCTTTGTCCGGAGCATATCTCCTAAACTATACATGCTATCTTCACCAAACTACATCCACTTATCAACCATGATCCCTAGATGTGCCTTTTGAGGGTTGGATCAACAAAAGATTTTTATTTTTTTCGGTTTCCATGGAAACATTACTTAAACTTTGCTCACTTCTTTACTTGTTATCATTGTATCATTGCTGTATTCAAAGCTTCTGCATGATCAGTAGCGATCAGACCAGTGTTCAGACCATTCCTGACTTTTCAGTGTGAAGGAAAGCAGTACAGCTACAAGTCTGACATCTGGGCCCTGGGCTGCATCCTGTACGAGATGGCTTGTCTCCAGAAAACATTCGAAGGATCCAACCTGCCAGCTCTCGTCAACAAGATCATGAAGGTGTGTTAGCAATGTCATGTGTGCAATATGTGCTTTGATATTCTTTGGAAATTTGACACACCGACAAAGGAAATGACATCGGTGCAAAGTTACGGCAAAAATCAAGTCTGCTTTGTCAAGCCTTGATCTATTTCTTCAATTTCTCTGTGACAGTTCTTTAGCCTTCCGCACCTTGGTACTATTGCACTAAACACTAAGGGGACCTTAGGTCATCAACTTAGCCTAAGTGTGATGTAAAAGGATTGCACTAAGTTTAACCTCTTTGTTAAGGTTGTTTTGTACAACTAGCCCCTGAACTTTAAAGAATTATCAAAAGGTTGGTACAAATTGCTATTATGATACGGATGATATCTTCTTTATTTGTGTTCATATCTGTTTTATCATCAATATATTTCTTTTTACAATCATCATACATTTTCTGAAATGCCTCTAAAAAAGATTGACATTTTCATTTGATGCTTGTTCAGGGCCAGTTTGCTCCAGTAAAGGGTAACTACAGCCAGGGCTTCAAGGACCTGATCATGGATATGTTGCGGAAGGAACCAGAAGATCGACCCTGCTCTAATGACATCATGTATCAGAGACTCCCGGAAGTGAGTTCCTACATCTCTTATTGTTTCACTGGCACAAGAAAAGGGTTGTATGGGAACAGCAGTCAATTTGGAATATATAAATGGAAGAAGCTCGTATGAGGTTTTGGACACTTTGCGAATGGGACGTAAAGTGTATTTGCTTACATCAACCTGTTTGGGATATTTTGTACCCACTGTGTATGGACTGTTTACCCTTTGTAAAAACATATGTAAAGATTGTGGTTCCCACTATTCCCAATATTTGATCCATAATCATTCCTAAGGCCTCTCCATATATTTGCCATATCTCTTTCACATATTAACCCTTAAGATGCGGGTCCCGGAATATTCCGGGATGAAATTAGCTTTGCCCGCAAGTCCCCTTAGCGGGATGCGAGTAGCACACTCTATTTTTCTCACGCTAACTAATTATGACCGCGGGTCTCGGTAGCGGAGCCCGGAAATTTATTGCCTAGCAGTAGTCTCAGTTCAACGCTTGTATTTTCGTTCCGGCTGTCGCTAAGCAACCATGTTTTGTTTCGTTGGTGTTCTAAATAATGCGCGAACATGCTCCGAAAATTATGCGAACATTGATAATGTTTATCGTACCAAAAATAAGCGTTAAAATCACTCAATTTTCCGCCACTCCCCGCCGCACGTGCTAATAGCCTGTGGGCACTTTCTCCCAGCTCGCACGAGCTTACCGTCCCGCGCGTGCTATCGTTTGCTTACAAGCCTGCACTCACACCAAAAGTACAACCTTATATCGCACGCCCTATGCTCTGAACATTTGGGCGGATTTCAATACCGGTTGGATCATTTGAAATAAAAGAAAATTGTCTTCAATTCAATATAAAATACATAACTACACTACCTGAATTGAAGATACAGCATGTGCTGCAAAAAAGGTGATTTTTACATATTTTTAGTTTTACACCATTTTGTCACACCAATTTTTACATGATGTGCTCAACGTATTTTGACAATTTTTATATCATAAGACAGAGAGAAAGATTGTCTTTCTTTCCATGTAAAATGTGTACATGCGCAAAAATAAATAAAGACACAGCAAGCGCCGCACAAAAAGCTAATTTCTCGATTCAAATCATGTAAACTGAACGGCGATTTTGACATGTGCCTTTCTTTCGCTCATATCTTCTCAACAGCTATGCGTATTTTGAAATTGATTACCTCGTGATAAAGAAGGAATAATTGTCTTCGATTTGATATAAAAAAATTATATACACCATATAGAATAAAGATACAGCAAGTTCCGCAAAATTGTGACTTTTGTTTATTCTTTACGTTTTTACCATTTTCTCGCACTTTATATCAAATAAAGTTCTCGGTAAATTTTGCAATTTCATATATCAAAATATAGAGAAAAGGATGATCTTTATTGCAATATAAAATTGGTATGTACAAGAAAATCAGAAAGGACCCGGCGCGCATCGCACAAACAGGCAATTTCTCTATTCATATTTTGTTGACCGAGAAGCGATTTATTTTCAACTGCTTTTTACACTTCCTATCCATTTAACGGCAGAGCGCATTATCAACATTTTTATATCACAAGAAAGAGGAAAGGATCGTCTTCAATTCTATATAAAATTTGCAAATTACAATTAGACAATAAAGGAGCGGTTAGTGATGTCGCAATTATCAAAATCTGTTCTAAAATACCCGAGGGTACCATCTTTGCAAACTTTATATATTCCAAACCAAGTGGTACATATTTATTATTTTCATATCATCGTAAAGCAGAAATAAATACCTTCATTTTCATGTGTAAGTTGCCCATATTTGCATCAAAATAAAACGTGTGGAAACGATGCGACATATGTTGCGGTAAGGCGATTATCAAAGACTTTATTAGTAGCTATACCCACGTTTCGTTGGTAATAACTTCTAATTACAGTGCAAAAGATTGTTATGATTTATTTCTTCGTAAAGAAGAATAAATTGCCTTCAATTCCATATATAATTTGCATGTATGCAAAGCGAATAACATGATTTATAAAGTTGTAAGTAAAGACAATTTATATTGTGTGTGAGTGTATGTTTCAACGTGGATACCCTGCCTGCACGCGCTGAGCGCGTGCGTTTGCCCGGGGCTATTAGCTTAGTAATATTACTGTGGGGGTCAGAACGTTATCGGGATGTATCACTACCCTGTTTTCGTAATTTATATCTTTCGTTTAGGATGGCGTATCGTAATAAAATTTATCGTGAAATATAGAGCAAGAAATTAGCTTCAATTCCGTATATAATTTGCATGTGTGCACTCAGTGATTAAATGATTGAAATAAAGACAATTTTTTAAATTTTGTAAAATTCGTTCTAGACATATTATAAAAATAATTTTTATATTGATGTGAAGAGGAACTATTCATCTTTAGTTTCGTTTTGATTTCGCGCATGCGCTCTTGAAATTTATTGAGTTATGGCGCCCGAATTGAAAACAAGTTTACTTCAGTTGTAGAAACCGTTCCAGGGGTGATAAAAATTTCATTCAAAGTGTCAAGTAAGTATCATCCATTTGTAACACGGGATTCGCCGACTAGCGTTGTATAAAACGACGATAATGTCCGTATTTCGCTATGTAAACACGCCATATGTTGTTAAAACGGTCGCATCTGGCGGCGCTGGAAAATTCGGCCACAGGGGCTAATTGCGTTATTACCGTAGCGAGGCGAGTGCTGGAAAATTCAGCCACGGGGGCAAAACTGGTCAAAATAATATTCAGCAACGGAAGGGTTAACTTATCCTTCTATTTATGTAATGTACTAAGCTTATAATATATCAGCTACAATTTACACATGTAATTTATATCAATATTATAATATAATATAATGTACTATTTGTATCAAACTATGGAATCGATTGTTTCCAATGTAGGCTGCAAATTGTTAAGAGTAATAGAAGTCACCATTTTTATACCCCAGCCTTACAGCGTAAGCGGGGATATATAGCGTTCATTCTGTCCGTCCGTCCGTCTGTCTGTCTGTCTGTCCGTCCGTCTGTCCGTCCGTCACAAATCTTTGTCCGGAGCATATCTCCTAAACTATACATGCTAGCTTCACCAAACTTCATACACTTATCAACCATGATCCCTAGATGTGCCTTTTGAGGGTTAGACCAACAAATGATTTTTATTTTTTTGCGGTTTCCATGGAAACATGACTTGAACAGTGACAAAGTCTTTTGTACGGAGTATATCTTCATAACTATACATGCTATCTTTACCAAACTTCATACACTTATCAACCATGATCCCTAGATGTGCCTTTTGAGGGTTAGACCAACAAATGATTTTTATTTTTTTGCGGTTTCCATGGAAACATGACTTGAACAGTGACAAAGTCTTTTGTACGGAGTATATCTTCATAACTATACATGCTATCTTTACCAAACTTCATACACTTATCAACCATGATCCATTGATGTGCCTTTTGAGGGTTAGACCAACAAATGATTTTTTTTTTCGCGGTTTCCATGGAATCATGACTAAAACAGTGAATTTATGATTAAGTCCTTTGTCCGGAGTATATCTCCTAAACCACACATGCTATCATCACCAAACTTCATACACTTATCAACCATGATCCATATTGGTGCGTCTCTTGAGGGTAAGACCAAAAAATTATTATTTTTTTTTGCGGTTTACATGGAAACGTTACTAAAACAATGACTATCTGACAAAGTGCTTTTTCCTGAGCATATCTCCTAAACTATACATGCTAGCTTCAACAAACTTAATACACTTATCAACCATGATCCCTAAGTGAGCTTTTTGAGGGTAAGACCAACAAAGAAAGCCAGACTATAGTTTGAAGCGGGGGTATGTGAGCTGTGCTCACTTCTTTACTTGTTTTTTATAATGTTTAATCGAAAGGTTTCATATTATTATTAGTTTTCATTCTCTTAAAGAAAATTATAAGAAACATTATAAGCATCAAATCTTTGACATGTAATGTATTCATAGCACACCAAAAATGTTGATGCAAACCAAGCTGAAGAGGACATGAAACAATTCTTTGCTAAAATATTTGTTTTTTGTAAATAAAAGGAGAAATCCAAATACAAATCCATTTTACTCATATAACTCATTTACCAGTCAGCAATTGTTCCAAAAAGATGCCTGCCTGTCTGTCAATTGCTGGTAGATTTAAGATTGTCTTAAGTTGGTAGTGAGACGAGGTCTGCAAGCCCATCTGGAAGGGGCGTTACAATATATCAAACTATCAATGCATCTAAATAGTCATGTTTGCAATAGAACTCTATTGGTAGGAACATGAAAACACTATCGATAAATCAATTGTAATGTAAACTATTGATAGTATCTAGTAAATGACTTGAACAAGTATTTCATCCAAGTTTATTTGAATTGATTTCACTTCCTAATATTCAAAATGAGAAAGTTTGCTCATGTTGACCTTGACCTCTGTGCAGCTAATGAACCAGTTCAAAGAGGACACGTCTGACCTTGAAGAGGAACTGCTCCTCTCGGGGGTCGGTAACATCAGCAACAAAATCAAAATCAGGTCAGTAAATGTGTCCTGTGTCAACTTCATCCGCATGCCATAACCTGTGTTAGTCTCAATGACTAGCTAGCTTAAACCTTGCCATTCTCTCCCAACAGAGGTAGATCCGTCATAAATTCTTATACAATCTCTTTCTTAATACGAAGGTTTCTCGTGCTTCCAGCAGTTTCCCCTACCGGCAATAATTTGCAGTTTAAACTACCTGGCAATATTTCAGCCAATGAAAATACCGAATGCATGAATTACATTTACTTTTTCATTTTTCACTAAGGTCTGTGCAATGATGCAAAATGAGCGTTTGTGTTCTGTAAGACGACTCAAAGTGCAAGGTGCATATTCGAATAAAGTTTAGCTTTTGGAAAGCTTCCGGAAATAACTTAGGTGATTTGAATGATAACTTTTGAAACGGCGTCGCTGCTTGCACAACTAACTTTGATTGCATCCAATCAGCCTTCTACATTTCGTCCCCAAGAAACGTTCGTAATAAGACAGAGGTTGTATAGGAATTTATGAAGGAGCTACCACTGTGGGGAGAGAATGAAACCTTGCTGCATTTTGACAAAGTTCATGATTGGATGACTCGCCCTCATCGGAGACTTGAAGTAACCTTCAAAAGACTTCTGTCTGATGATCAAGCTCTGGTGCAGTTGGTTGAAGAGCTGGCACATAAAACGTGATGAAATACAGCAAGGCATAAACAGAGGATATTATATGAGTGTCTATGACATAGTATGTTAACAACATAAGTTCCTGAATATTAGTATTGCGAGAGCAAGGGATATATAGAAAATACTAAACGATGTCCTGTTTAATAACATAAATATGAAACGAGTGTGAGGTTTGATATTTTGCGCAACAAGTTAGATACTGATACCATTCACAAGTTTCATAAAAATGTAATTAAACGGGACGCAGTTTAGTATTTTATTTAGTACTCGCTGATTTATATAAAAGAAAAAGCATGAAAATTGCCAAGATTACCATTGTTGCTGCACCGCAAACATTGTGACGTCATGCTTGACCATTGTGATGTCAGGTGACGTCAATCAACACACGATGTTATTACACAATGTGTAATAAAATTGTAGATTTATTAAACGGCGGTATCTTCAACAGGCGAGTAATAAATTGATTTTTAGGCACATGTATCGTGAACGTAGTATGTCATGGGCACGAATATGATATTCTATTGATCACCGAAGTTGCCAAATCAAAATCAACCTCAAATCATAGGCGGTTTACCCGTCGTTACATTTTGAAAACAATGTCATAGGCAAACCATTGTTGATGACATGTGGTCACAGTGGACATGTGATTTTTTGCGTAAGGGCGTTGTATGAAAAATATGATTGGTCTCGCAGATAACTTGAGCATTGCTGTATCGCATACAAATTTATAGTTTGATTGTCATAAGCTATTGGTCGTAATCTTCCGCAGATTTCAGATAGGACTATCAAGTTCTGGTGCAGTACGCTGAAATGCTGGCACACAAATGTTGACACAATGCAGCAGGGTGTAAATGAGCCGATGAGTTCTACCTTGGCAGTTGAACCTTCTTGGAATAATTTATGTCTGCAGTAATTAACGGAAGCCTTCTTTGAAAGTTTTTCTCTTCTTTGAATGATTCAATTTTGTAGCTTGGAGCCTTGGAATTTTCTATGGAATTTCTATCTCATTCAGTGTCATGACTGCCTTGATAAAATTCAGTTTCATTTGATATTCAATTGAGAGTAATTTCTAAGTTTATATGAACATAATTTTTACAACACTCAGTGTTGTCCTTGCCTATTACCAGCTTCAATCATTTAATTGCTCCTTACTTATATTCTTTGCTAATATTTTTATATACCAAGATGTTTTTTACTTACTCAAAAGTTTTGTCAGACTTGTCAGACTAAGAGAACTACAATGATTGGTCAAGGCCATTAAAGAGGCACTCCATTAATTGTTGGACTGTCATATACCAAATTACAACAATGGTGTCAATTTATCAAGAAATACTAACTATCGCTGAAAATTTTCATTTTAAAGCGTAACAGTTTTGTAATGTGACAGTCTAAATGTATGAATTTGTGATAATGTCATCCTGCAACATCAACATATTTGTCTCCGCATAGCTCCATTATATACCCGTAACCCTGATATCCTTCAGCCTAAAACGCTCCTAGTGCTAAATATAGCATGCCAATGAAATGACTCCATCAGCAATAGATGAGAATTTAAACAAATGTCATTGTAGGCTATAAATAGCCACGAGTAGGACTGGATATTGCCCTGATTTTCATATTGCAATATATTGCAATAATTTGAGAGATATTGCAATACATATTGCAATATATTGACTGAACTGATTCTGCCTGAATATATACAGCTCAGCGTATAAAACATCGTTTTGTTGTTGAATTCGTTACCAAAGTTACCAAAAAAGCAGTTAAGGTTGCTTTGTGAAAGGAGGCCCAATATATTGCAGAATGGAAACCATATCGCGATAATCGTATTGCATGGTTCTGGACCGGTATAAACCGGTAAACCGGTAATATTGCACAGCCCTAGCCACGAGTAACCAGCCGTAAGCGCTACGAGCGTTTTAGGTCGAAGGATATCAGGGTATATGATGGAACCAGGCGGAGACAAATACGCTGATGTAGCAGGATGTGATTATGTTGACAGAATGGAAAACATTCGGCGTCATTTAATCAACATAATTTCATTTTTTGGAATATCTAAAGTAGACAGAAGGATGTTTACGAGTTGATAGTGTGTGATAGGTAACATAACTAGTTTTCATATTAATTGGATGCAAGATTTCTGCTTCTGAACATATGTAAGACCGTTTTTCGATTTTCAGTGAAAAGTAGATAATCTTACATGTACAGCATTTTGCCATGTATACATGAGGGATAATGAAATCATATCACCTTATATATCATTTATATTGGTATAGAAGCTTAACAATATGTCATAAAAAAAGGACTGGCTCTTTAAATTTGGGCGCATTTCATCTTTAACCAATGTTTTGAAATTGAACTGATTATGTGATTTGTCTTGTCTTGAACCGATATTTAAAAAAACAAACAAAAATTTATAGCTATATCACAAAAAAAAGTTTTGAAAAAAGCTGCCAACGAATCAACCAATTGCTGGTTGATTTAAGAAAATGCAGGTTGATAATGTAAGGCTGGCCTGTTTTTGGATAAATTGAATATTGTGGCAGAGTTTCAGTTTGACAATGGCTGGCTGGGTTTCAAGAAAATTGTCTTCAAACTAATTGTCATGCATACATTACTCTTGGTTTTCCGATGATTGTAGTTTTCTATAACCTTAATTTGATTGTCCCTCTCTTCCTTTGTACAAAACCTTCTACTAACTGTCTGATATATATATATATATATATATATATATATATATATATATATATATATATATATATATATATATATATATATATATATATATATATATATACTGAAACATATTTTGCTTATTTGTGCTATCCTTATTTGCATCAGTCCTAAACGAATGGAAAAAAGGTATTTGTCATCAGTTGATTATCTCCCTTTGTTGTACATCTTGAGTTGTCTCCCCTGTTTTTTTGTTTGACTTAAACACTGTTAACATAATGAAAAGATATCTTATGAAGTATTTATATAGACTTATCATAGCGCATGTTAAAAGAATTACATTCTGAAATGTGATAAATGTAGACACAAAAATTTAGTTGCCACAGTTATATAATTATGATCATTTTCATTTGCTTAAAATAAATGACCACTTAGTAGATTCTGTTTTTAACACAAAAGTTGATTTTGTCTGGTGATGGTTTTATATCTTTTTAAATTTAAATTATAAACATGTAATTTATATTTCTCTAAAGCTATAATAATATCATTTCCAGTCATCACAGCAAAGTATGCAAATGAAGTACACCAGTTTATGGATATTCAACTTCTTTATTAACAGATTTGCAATGTTTAGGTATAGCACATTATGTACTTCTACTACAACTTGAGAATTCCACTAAAAGAGTTCAAAAGTATACAAACCCTGACAAAAATCCTTAATAAATCAACAGTGTAATAATAATCATGCAAAATGACACATTTTGTAAGTTAGCAATTTCAAATTATTTTTTATTGTTTCATTATTATGTATTTTATTTTTGATAGTAGAGGGTATATGTTGTTGGGTTTTTTGTTGTGTAGTTTTAGTTTTAGAATTCCAGGAGTTCACTCACTAGCATTGTGTAAATGAAGTCACACACATTTAATTCACACTTTATAGGGAGAAAATTGTTTTCAATAAACCTGTTCCAGGAATTTCATAGATATTTTAATCCTAGAAAGTTTAAATTGTGCTAGTAATTCAGTTTTTACATATTTCATATTAAACATTGCATTTATACATATCAGCATTTCAGTTTGAATCTGTATAAAAAGTAGTTTGTCTGAAGGTTAACTTTGCCGAATGATATTTGCTAATGATGAAATACATATGCTGCTGAATTATAACATCTCCTGCAAATAAGGGATCACCACTATCAAACTACTGAATCTGTATTTCTTGACCATACTAACTTAACACATAGAGTAGGGGCGGCGCTACGCTATAGAGTTGGGAAGTGAGTTAGATAGACATATAGCTGCGGATCAAATAAATGAAATGATTCACAACGGTACAAGGCAAAAATATAAGTTAAGGCGGGGGAGTACCGTCAAAACACAGCATTGACTCTCGAAAAGTTTCCAAACCCTTAATGTGATAATGTAACAATAAAGATTATCTTATCTTATCTTATCTTATGTGACATTTTGGGAGACGTTTTGAAGGTCATTTGACCCCCAAAGCGTCACGTTAAAAGTTTGGAAATTTTTCGAGAGTCATTACTATGTTTTGACAGTACTCCCCCTCCCTTTAACTAACTTACCACATGAGCTCCTGATATATGCACGAATCTGCATATTGCCTCATGTAACTGCACACACTTGCAATGTGTAAACCAAATCACACACATTGAATGAAGCAAACATGACACAGTTATCTAGCACCCTCCATGCACACACTCTTTCAAATGCACACGAGTCAGTGGAGACTGTCCTCTCCCCTTTTAGCTCATCAAGCCTGAAAGGTCAGATTGACTATGGCATTGCCCATCACCAGCGTCTGTTGTCCATAAATTTTTCACATGTTAAACTTCTGCTTCAGAACCACTGCACCCCAAACCTGAAATCTTTGAGGATGTACCTTGTATCTAGGGGATCAAAACTTTGGAACTGACCCATCCTCAAATATAGAATTATCCCCAAAACCTTTAACCTGCCTGCCCTGTTCACTTTTGACTTTTAAATTTTTTCCGGGTATTGGACAGAACCCCCCTTGCCCAAAGAATAACCACCCACAACCCCTTTAAATATTTCTTGAACCGCCATTTTCATTTCACTCAAATGCATTCCTCCTTGCCTCTCTGTATGAATGTATGTAGCGGTGGTGTTCCAGGTCGGTGCTTTACTACATGGAGTCCGCTACAGGGATTCTCACCTGCTTCACGGAACTGCCGCCGCGCATGAAGATCAGACAGGTGAGAATGAATGACTGTTCTATCTGCTGCCAGGTCTGCCATCTTTGATATAGATTTATCATCCAAATCTCCTTGGAGATAATAACATTTTGAGAATATATTTTGAATAATGGCTTTGATGTCATAAACGTGACAGTTTGATATCAATTTATCATAACAGTGATGATATTTTATCATAACAGTGATGATATCAATTTATCATAACAGTGATGATATTTTATCATAACAGTGATGATATTTTATCATAACAGTGATGATATCAATTTATCATAACAGTGATGATATCAATTTATCATCACAGTGATGATATCACAGAGGGTGTGACGTCATTTACTGTATGATGTTACTTCTACAACCAATGTGATGTCATCCAAATTGCTAAGTTATGATGCAACAATGGTATGACGTCACAAGAACCTCTTGCTTGAAGCAGTTTGACGTAAATCGCTTTTCAGGTTACAGAAACGCCATAAACGATTATTTTTGTTTTCAGTGTTACATCACTATCTCTCAACTAGTGACTTTGCCACTCCTGAAAATATTAGCTTATCCTGCCACTCAATAACATATAATTGATAACTGAAAAAGACAAATCCTCTATTATCAGTATTTTGTTGTGTGTGGTATTATAGAATGATTGTTCTTGAGGTCACTTTAACAAGTCATCACAAGGGACATTTTCTCCCTCTTTTGATGATATTTAAATTTCTTTATAGACCCATGTTTATTAGATATTGAAAGAAAGATATTTTTTTGTATAATAACCATATCTGTTGATTGTTTATACATGCATTCATATTTGTTTCGAAAGGATACATCACATTGACTAATATAATGTGCAACTATTTTCAGGTCGCTGTTGGGCCTGACCATGTTATCGTGGTAACAACAGAGCGCCAAGTCTTTACCTGGGGTGAAGGGTCAAAAGGTCAGCTGGGTCACGGTGACACGATGAGCAGGTCAAGTCCAGAACTGGTGGAAGCGCTGAAAGGAAAATCAGTCTCAATGTGAGTAAAGTCAATCCCAAATTCAGGAGATATTTTCTGCCTAAAGCTCTGGTTTTACAGGGACACCCAAGCTGGACAAAGCACACAAAATTTGATAATAACTGCAAATGTAAGTCTAAGAGGAAGGATAAGCATAAATGATGAACTCTTTGCTTGGCGGGAAAGATTTTTTTTAGCCAAGATAAAACAATCAGTCGAAGGAAAAGTTGACCGAGTTCCTAGGGTGAAAGTCTTTATTACTTCAGGTCCTGCTGTGGAGAAGCATTCAGTCTCTTCATTTCTGACAACGGATTGGTCCTCACTTGCGGAGACGGATCCAACGGTTGTCTGGGGCATGATGATTGGTCGTCCACATCCAAACCGAGGCTCATTGAAACACTCCTCAGGTTTGTCTGCCATTATTTTGCTACACTGAAAATATCTGGCCATCGAACATTTACATTACCATTGATCGAGGAAAGCAATCAGACAGATTTTTCACCTAATTATTAGAGAGGGATACACACTGGGGGTTCACCTTTATTTTGTTTGTTTATTTTTAAAAAAATTCAAAAAGGGATGCTTGAAATCAGGGCCCCTTCCTCTGTTTCTGCCACTTTCACTTCATTAAGGCATTCTTAACAGATAGTGAGAAAAAAACTGTTTTTGTTTTTCGGCAATGGAGATGATTGCACTCACATTGTCTGATTTGTTTATATCTACAGCGTTGATGTTGCCGCTATAGCATGTGGGTCGAGTCACGTGGTGGCGGTTGCTAGTGATGGCAGCGTGTATGCATGGGGAGATAACTCCTCCGGGCAGCTTGGACTTGGGAATGATATCAGTGTGTGAGTATAATTTCATGAATAATGGACGAACTTGTATAATCAACTGCCTTAAATAATTGCTTGCACTTTCAAAAATTTGTACTTGTGGATGTCAACATTATTATGATCTTTTCCCTTTAGTAATCTAAAGATATATGCATGTTTTTACGTAAGCCCTAGTGACAAAAACTTTTATAACAATATTCCCTATAAGATGAAGGATAACAATATTTGTCTTGCTCCTTTAGTAACATTTATGTAACATGCCATAAAAAAAATCATCTTTGAATAATCATTTGATGTGAATGCTTGTGTTTGAAATTTACAATTACATGGGGATAATTCATGGACCTACAGAATAGGGCTTCCACGGGTACTCGAGTACTCGAGTACGAGTCGGGTTTAGTTGGACCCGAGTCCATTTTCTTCGACTCGAGGACTTGACAAAGGGAGATAACTCTAATCTAAGTTACCTTTGAAAACGTTTGCTGGCGGCATGATCGCGCAGAGACGATAATGCTTGAATGACCAATGTGCCGCAATATTTGGTTAAAACTCTTGAAACAATATGGTAACGATTTCTAATTAGATTTGGTGACATTACTGAGGAGAAAGACAGAAAATCAAATGTGTGGGAGTTTTTTGACTTGGACAATGAAAAGAAAAAAAACCAAATGCCATCTATATTAAACAGTTACACATACATTTACATCTTTTTTTCTGAAATGTAGTAAATTCGAGTACTCGAGTCCAAGTCGTGACATTACTATGGAGAAAGACAGAAAATCAAATGTGTGGGAGTTTTTTGACTTGGACAATGAAAAGAAAAAAAACCAAATGCCGTCTATATTAAACAGTTACACATACATTTACATCTATTTTTCTGAAATGTAATAAATTCGAGTACTCGAGTCGAGTCGAGTCTGACGCTTCTAGTACTCGAGTCCAATATTTTGGACCCGTGGAAGCCCTACTACGGAATATGGAATTAAGTGGGCAAAGAATAACTTACGGAGGCTACAAAACAGCAAGAAATTTTTTATGTCAATCAGACAATATTTCACTCAGCAATATTTGTTTGTTGGGGGTGGGTTGGGGAAATATAATTCTGCATAACTGATATTTGTTAGTGCTCAGACATGCTCAGGCTACATGCTTCTTCAAATAGATGTGTCTTTAGACTCTTCTTGAAGCAGGATAGACCATCATATTTCTTCATGTTGTTTGGGGGCGAGTTCCACAAGACTGCCCCAGCTTTTTTAAATTTGAAACCAAAAACATTTGCTGATATAGGGTTTTGGTGCATGTATTTTATCTGAAGATCTCATGCTCTTGGTGGCAGACGGAATATAAATAGTTCCTGTAGGCATGGTTTCAGATTTGACCATCCCGTCTTACTTGTGTGACTTTCTGTATTCTACGTGAGAATCAGGGCTCCAGATTAGATGCGAATCTGGGTGAAATACGTACGGGTAATTAAGATATACACATTAAAAATGAAATCAATGAGTGACAGATACACAAAACTTTTCCAGAATACGAGTCAGATATTTGTTTAAAGGAGTAATTGTGACTTGTCAAAATAAAATTTCATTTCTACATGTATGATCTTAACATCTCGAATAGTAGTCAACTTGATGCCAAACTGTATGAAAACAAAGATTACCGATTTTATATTTCGTCAAAGAGAAATCACTCGTTTATTTACACATTAAACTTGTGGAAAATGTTATCAATGACTAATATCGACAAAGATGCTAACTTGGAATGAGGATCTAAAAACGATAAACCTTGAAATACTCCTAGTTTTTTTCATGTGGTAATTTTACTTCTCAATTTTTATTTAGAGGAGTGAAACATCCCTGAGTTCAAATAATTATTTAGCCCTGGACAATACCTTGAATGCTTCTTTTCACGGGCTCGTTGATAATTGAAATCACAATCATTCAATCGCAAACCCTGCTTGCCAGAAATCAAAGTATTCTTACACTGATATAAGCTCAATTGGTTGGCAATGAATCTATGAATATAAGAATGTATGAATATCACAAGATCAAGATAATTCGTCTTACAGTTGCCATCCGGAGCAGGTGACAATATCCGAGCCAGTGGTGTTCCGTGAAGTACGGTGCAGCAACGATGGGACGATGTTGTTGTCGGACGTAGGCAGCGTGTTTGCATGTGGTCGCAACGAGAACAACAAACTGGGTCTCAACAACAGACAGGGCTTCCTCATGGCAATGAAGAATATATTCACCAAGGTGGGTGTCTTCCGAAGACTGTATCCGTTGTGAATCTTAAAGGGGCACTAACATATTTTTTGTAAGTTTTATTTCTTGAAATTTTCCTGGATAAATACTTGTTTATTAGCAAGTGGTTCAACTTAGAAGGGTCAAAACATCTATTTATCCAATGCGATAATCCATAGTCATAGAGGAATTAATCAAGTGTCAAGCAAAAAAACCACTTGTAGCCATTTTCTTGTGAACACCTTTTAATCATTTGATGTAGAAAGATGTATTTGCATATCTTAACTGATCTCGCTATTTCTCGCTATTTTGTTGACACAATCATTGCTAACCAAAAGTAATGTAGTTAAAACTAGCTGTAATGTAATACATCCCAAAATCTGTTATTACATCTAGAGAATTACAGGCCTATTCTGTGTCGAGCAGGCGTGAACATCACCCAATCAAAGGAGAGCTGGCCCACCTCTTCGAATCGAGGTCAATGCGATTGTTTCGCCATCCTAACTACCTCGATTACAAAATTCAAATGTTACCTATGTTTCACAGTGAATTGTGTTGAAAAATATGACGACAGCATATTAATTCTGTGCTGATAATGTTGACAGAATATTTTGGGTTGTTTACTTGGACATTTGTACAAAAGTAAATCAACAAATTAGGTCAAACAATGACAGAATAAGTTTTAAAGGATAAATAAAGACAAACGTAGGGTAAACATCGTCATGTGACATTAACCAAGATGAAAAAGAAACACGTCTTTGATTGGTTGAAAGCTGTCTTCCTGCCCTCATTTTATTGGTCAGTTCAAAATTAGTCAAAGGTCAGCCGAACATGACCTCAACCTAGATTAACTAGATTGAACCAAAAGTGATATTTAATCATGTGCATATATTGAGAATATGTCACGACTTATTTTTAACCATGTTGGTAATAAACTCATTGAAGTCTACTATTTCTAGATCTGTGACAGCTTTTTTGTTTTGTTTCAATCAGAAAAGAGTTAACGTGCATCAGGTTTTCTTTGTTCCTCACTTGCAGAAATTCTGTCAGCGAGATTGAAATCAAACATAATTTTAGGTCAATTTCACAAATGAGCTCAATGAAAATCTAGTGTTAAAGGGCCACAGAGTATGTTGTTGGAGTCAAATATGTCAAACTTCATAAATAGTTTTATCTTATCAAGAAAAGAGTTGATTTCTTCTGAAAATCGGCATCTAAGTGCTTAGAAATTCAGTGTGGTTACAATAAACAGGATAAAGTTGTGATTTCTGATGGAAAACAGGACAATGACTGCATGTCTACTGCTATGAAATTTATAAAAATCCATTGATGAATGATTTGCATTAGACAATGTCAAAAGTCAACTTGTGTTGATATATTTGATTTCAATTAAAATCTCATTTCCAGACAGAGGTAAAAGGACATATCACGTTGACCCTAGCACAACATCAAGGGGTTGACATATTGGATAAAACATTAACATCAAATATTCAGATGGAATAATTTAACCAAATGATCTGTCTCCTTGTATTCCAGACAGAAGTAGAAGGCCGCAACACGCTGACCCCTGTCCGAGCTCTGGCACGACACCGAGTGGTCGACATCTCAATGGGCGCCCATCACACGGCGGTGAGGATAGAGTCGGGCCACGTCTACACGTTTGGGCGTAACTCCGAGGGCCAGCTTGGTAACGGGAACACAAAGGCGTCTCATGCACCTGTTGAAGTCAAGTCTTTGTCGGATAAACTTGTAAATGTGAGTTGATGTTTAAATCAAAATGGTTTCAACTGTATATATTGCTTGTTTGTCATCAAGAATTGATAATGAATAAGATCTCTTTTTTTCGAGTCCTGATGAAATATATTTTATTTGTCATCAATGGACAAGGACATCCTCAAATAAGCCCCAAACATTTATTTTTATCTGATCAAGCTAAATGAGGGTATTTGAATCCGCTCTCTCTCCTTCCCAATACCCTGATCTCTTTAGGGCCAAATCTTTACGGCTGGATCGGTCGGATATTCGTGGCATAGTTCATTTGTTATTATTTCAGTCAATAAATTGTCATTATGAAAGGAGCGTGAAGCTATGATCTTGAACTCAACAGATTTTCCATCCGGGTTGTACCGCTGTTGCAGAATGCGAGTCATCTCATTGGCTGGTCTGATAGCTAGCGATACAAGGGTTTTGGCTTGAAAGAGATCAGGGTATTGGGAAGGAGCGAGAGCGGATTCATACACCCTGATTTAGCAGGATGCTTCTATCTATGGTAAAGGATTTTGATGTTGTCCCAAAGGATGTTGTGTTTGGATGGGGCTTTTTATGATTGGAGATGTCTGATTTTTTATCAATACCAACTTCTAAAATGCCACTCAAAGAAGTAGATCACTAGTCATGTCCCGACTCACGTATTCTTCCCTCGCTATCCACAGCGAATACAGTGTGGTGAGCACTTCACTGTAGCCAGTACCCGCAACCATGAACTCTACTATTGGGGTCTTCGCTTCAAGCTCCCCTCTCAGACAGCTGCCGAGGACAACACAAGCAGATCCAGCACCAACGGTAGCGCCACCAACATGTCGAGTGTCGTGTGCAAGGATGACATTCGCCTCGAGAGTGTGACCCCACGGAAAGGGTCAGCGTCTCGCTCGCACTCTCGCAATCCCAGCTCTACTAGTCTGAACAAGGAGCTCAGTAATGCTACAGGCGACGGTATGTATGGATATCGAAGTTCATGTTTCTCTAACAGTGAAATCAAGCTCTTTAGCAGTTTTAGAATAAAGCTTGTGGCAATCAAGGAACTTTCACTTAAAGGAAATTTATGTGATGTCTGTGAAAACTTTCATACTAACAATGACAAAAACATGATAACTGCTTGTGGTCTGCAAGTTCCGTCCAAAGTTGTCTCCCTTTGGCTAAAGGAGCAATAGTTAGGTTTTATTGAAGCAGAACAATATCGCATTGCTGTCAAAAATACTGAAATTTCTGAATACTCAAGCAGCGACCGTTGACCCTGAGCGACCGACTGAAGAGATGGAGCGTGCATCGCCCAGCAGACAGACAAGTTACGAGAGTGTTCTGTCTGCCGCTACAGACAGCGGCTTGCCTCAAACACCGCAGGAGGACTTCAACCCTGGCTTCCGTCCTCTCAGTAGGTCGCTTGTCTTCCACAATTATCACCCCAGTCTTAATCAATAGCTGATTTAAGCCTAGCTGCATTTCAATAACATTCCTGTGCCAGCTCTTCAGGCTCCTTGACCTCAACCTGATAGTCCAATTAAAAATCCCTTTGAAGCTCTTACAGTAAAGACCATTCAAGATTCAACTTCAGTAAGGTTGGATTTGGCCAGTAACAATGATTATTAGTTTTATCATGCAAGGTAAATGTATATTACTGATAAATATCTTTATGTAGATTATACTTGCATGCTTATTTATGGCCTTTCATATATGAGCCCTCCAAATTAATCATGTTATAAAGTTGTAATAGGTCCAGAAAAAAGTTCCAGGAAGAATGTTATGTTTTTTTAAAAGACAGCCTCTGATTGACACTGAAGTTGAAACTACGACAGATTAAACATTTTCAAATGCAAGTTGTTAGCTTGCTTTATATGATAGCTTAGAAAAATACTAAAGCCATGGAAGGCCTCAAGCTCAGAGCATTGTCTGTGGGTTTCTGAGCTCAAACTGAGAGTTAACTCCCTTGACATTCCATTTAAAGAATATAAGCTGTTTTTACCAAGTCCCTGAAACCTGCATTGTACAAATTCTGCAAATCTAGATGGCAATTACATTGTCATGTTTGTTTCTATTTTTTTTACTTATATGACTTTTTTGCCTTTGATCTAAGTTGTTTATCTACCCGTGCAGGTAGTGTTCCCCGCAGGTCAATGAGCGCCAGTAGTCGAGAAAACCTGAAAGAGAAGGAGAGAGAAAGAGAGAAGGAAATCGTCAGAGATGACTCTGTTATACTTCTAGAACCTGTCGAGATTATCAGGTACTTTTGAAAAACATATTTCATAATGTAAAAGTAATATGCAGTGCCTGGGAAATTTGCACAACCTTTCTGCTTGTGGTCCGCTAGAATTTTGAGAAGGATGCTTTTATTATTGCAAATTAAGGGTCCAATTTGGTCAGAATAGGCTAAAATGACCCCTTCAGCTGATCACCTAGGAACAACACTGAATATAAATACACATGTGCAAAACTTAGAATCAGGGTTATGAAGTAAAGTAAATTCGGAAATTTATTATAGTATTTTTCAAGTCCATAGATGTGAACATTGGTCATTGGACAGAGTGATCATTTCGGGCAATTATTATTATGTAGATCAACAACCTTTTAAAATCTGTGCCATAGCAAAATTTGTTATACCAGCTCTGAACTAGAATGCCCCCAAGACAACTATGGAGCTTGCTAAGTGTACCAGATTGTTTATGTGTTTACGTTGTGAAAAACAGGTTTTGCCAATGGGGGCCAAAAATATAAGCTTTCTTGTTACTTACTATTACAACCGGCTCATAATGGGTTAGAGAAAAGAAAAAAAATTCAGAAGCCTGAACAAAAAGTAACAAAGTTCTCATCTGTTGACCAGCTGTTTTCATACAAAGGTATATCATAAGTAATATGATGATAATCGATTTCTTGATTTGCCATCCGAAACTATGTTTCAAAGTGATATCTCCTAGTAGTTGAGAAATGCCCTGCAAATCTTCAAGTGATGACATCACAGTTAGTCATGTCATGATTCACTTTCACTTCGATAAGATTTGATTATCGATTCAAAGCCTTTGATTTGATTATTTTTTATTTGTTTTACTTATAATAAAAACAAAGTCGAAGTGCGTGGGCAAAAACAGTTTTATTTTGCAAACATCAAGATAATGAACACAGTCGTTGCGAATGAGATCGAGATAGTGTTAAGAGTGAAAAGAATTTATTTAGAAACTGTTTTGTACTTGATATCTGCGTAGTAGGTTGTACACATGGCCGAAATATATTCTCCCTGAAGCAAATTTATACACAAACTTAAGATTTTAAATTTGCTGGTGTTTCGTTAAGTGATTTTTGATCCACCATTTTTTACCAGACACAACAAGCATTGTTAGTAACATCAATATTTATTGGTTAAGATAGAGATGCAACGGTCAATCAAATGGCAGTTAACTATAATCTTGTGAGGTGACTTTGTCCCCAAAATCAAATTTGTACCCAGTCATTTTAATGGTAATATTGAAATTGTATTTCATATTTTTCATAAGAGTGAAACAAAATAGCATTTATTAATTTAAGGATAATAGAAAATAGGAAAATGTTGACTTATATGAAATGGGATAAGTCTAACGTGTAGATGACAAGAGTTATATACACATTTTGAAAATGCAATGAAATAAAGAAAAACTAAATTAATTCCTATATTGTAGGTTTACAATGAATATTTTAATATTTTATGCAAAATATTAAATTATAAGTATTTAGTTGTGTCACATGTGACAGTTTAGTCCTAAAATATGGTTACTACATAGTCCTTTCTGAACTTTCTGAACGTGTTTGTGTAAAAATTATCCAACAGGGATGAGATAGTTTTGGATACAAATTCATCTACAGATGATCGTTATATAGCGTAGGGGCATGTGTATATAGCGTAGGGGCATGTGTTTACTTTCATGTATCCACGTCAATTTATGAATGAAACGCGGTACAACAGTGAATGTGCATAATTTTCTCTTGTTCTTTAGATAAAATAACTTGAATTATTCATATAGGTACTACTATGTCGAAATGAATCCATACAGAATCTAAATTGAATCGTACGTCTACCGATTCGATTTTTGATGCACCCAATCGAATCGTGACACCCCTTATCACAATGCTATAAAATCATAATAATGATGACGTCAAAATGCTATGACATCTCTACATTGTGAGTTTAAAGGCATAGCAGTGTGCAGATATGGAGATTTTTCAAATGTAATAAACAGTAATTGTGGAACATAAAAAGAATCTCATCTTTGTGTCTTCTGATACATTTACATGTGTTGATGAAAGTAAAAATGTCCTTGGTAAGTCTCGGATATTTCTTTCATTAATCAGCTTGTGTTGGGTGAGATTTTATATATAAATCTTCACGTCGTAAGGAAGAAACAAGTGCAGTTAAACAAATTGACCAATCCCTTTGCAGGATAGAACAGGTGAATGAGAAGGTGCTGCTGGGTAATTTCTTCTGTCACGGAGAGAACCTGTTCATCCAGCTGGAGACCACGGCCCCACCGCCCAGACGGAAAGCTCTCAAGAAGAGAAGTCTCAGGTGATTGGTTCAGATTTGACTGTCATCCAGCAAGATTTGGCACATTGCAGCCTGGAGCTCTTATGCTGAACCCCAAACAGAGTTCAAACCCTTCAAACCTATTTCATATTCTTCTCAAGAAAGAGTCATTTCTATAAGGCTAAAATCTTGTGAATATATATGTAAGACTCGAATCCATGGCAGGTCTCAAATCTGTGGCAGATTTCCAAATCTATGGCAGATTTTCAAATGCCTGACATTTGTACCTTTTTTGTATTTTTGTGAAATGATTAACCAAACCTTAGGCTAGACAAACTTACCCTAAAATTCGTCGACAGGAATCCAAGGGTAACAAAAGATAGTTTTAAATATCTTAGGGCTAAAGAAAACAGACTCACCTAGGGCTAAAAAGATCTTACAAAAATAAATACATTTGATGTGGCATGAAGCCGCAAAAGTCTTATTTACACGTAAGGTATTGTTTAATGTATTTTAGAAATTGGGACATTTACTCTTATTATTTGGTCGTTATCCGTTTGCAATATCTCTCTGTGACTTCCCAAATTATTTCACTAGCGTCGCAATTGGGCCTTGCGACAGTTAACTATTAGCATGACGTCATGAAACAGTCTGACAATCAAACGCGCCACAGAAAAGGACATCCGCCTTAGATTAGAGACCTGCCACGGATCTGAGTCCTACATATACCCTCACAAAAAAGGGAGAATAAATTTTAGGTTTCGTGGCTCTGTTTATAAATGCTTCATGCTTATATTTGTTTTACCAAATATGATATGTATCTTGAAAAATCCGATCCGATTGGCTGGAATTCAAAGGTCACTTGACATGATCTTTATGTAGCATTACTCAGATCAGAAATGCAGTGAGGTTCAGTTGATAATGACCTGGTTTAAATGAGATTGCTAATTCTGCACTTCATTACAGGAAGAGATCTAACAACAAACCAATGTCCGAGTCCAGTGACTCCCAACAACACACCACCTCAAGTCGCGAGGGAGGGGACGAATACTCATCGGAAGCGTCTGAAATTGATTCCCGCGGATCTGTGAGTTGTCTCCCTCTCTCTAAGCTATACCATTCATTTCAATTGGGGACATTTGCTGTGAAGGATATCAGGGTATTGTGAAAGCATTTTGGATACATAAATGCTGATGTAGCAGAAAATGTTTGACATTGATGGGGATGTAGCTCAGTTGGTAGGGTGTCCACTTCTCACCCAGAATATTGGGTTTGATTCCCTGTTTCTTCATACCAAAAGATGGAAGTCGTTGCTGCCTTGCTTAAAACTCAGCATTTAATGACAGAACCACACTTAACTGGTGCTGCTCTCTGGTTGCCAGGTGCTGAGGCACAAAACAAATTTCAATAAGAGGCATTTGACGTGATAGATATCAGCGTAGTGTAGAGATTTTGTGAAAACAAATAAGCTGATGTAGCAAGTTTACTTTGTTTATTATAAATTCTGCCTTAAGGAGAGATAGTATGAACAAATAAGATATATTTGAAAAGTTTATGTTCACAATGGCAATGAAAATTTATTATGCTAAATGCATTGTCTTCAGGGGGGCAAACAACTCATTTCTTAACACCTAGTTGTAGACGAAAGTATCAAATATCAAGCAAAAAGTTTTGGCGGCCATTTTTGTGTGTACCTTTTAAGCATTTAACGTTTAGGGAAATGGGTTCCCAAGCATTTTTCCATTTTCATGAGATCACTTAGTTGACCTAAAAAAACATACAACTGCCCTATTTACTGTCAAAACTCCAGAAGAGGGTTTGTTTTAAATTTCAGATTCCAACATGGCTGCGAGAAGAGTTGGCGACCAATGAATATGATGGAAGCGAGGTGGAGGACACAAGCGACCAATCAGAAGATGAGGTCCGTTGTGTGGTCGACAGTTCCTTGTCCAGCATACAGATTAACCGGGAACTCACACCAGGTAGAAATCTTCTAGAGCCTGTCTATGTCTCTTTTTATGGGTACGCCGCTAATGGCTGTAATATTGCCCAAGCGGCGTTAAACAATAACTCACTTTTTATGGGTCGAATGTTCATATTTAAGTCGGGTTTTATTGCCTTGACACTACACTAACTGCTGAAGTATTGCTCACATTGTGCTTTCCGCCGCTAAGTTCCTTACTTACATTAGTTCAGCTGTTGTTTTGATCAAATGATTTATTCAACCTTTTTCTGTTCCAGTTAAACTCTCAGTAGACAAGCTGTCACCTCGTCTGGGAGTTGCTAACAAGAGGTCAGCCGATGATCAGGTACTGTCCCCACTTGATACACCCCTGTCCAAAAAAAACCCCGTCCAGTAGTACCCCAATCGAAAAGAACCCACGCTCAATAGCACCCTGTTCAATAGCACCCTGTACAATAGCACCCAGTCCAATAGTAACCCCACCAATGGCTCCCTAGTTAAATTGTGCCCCAATCCAATAGCCGCCCTGCCATATAGCACCCTAGTACTCCCTTTGTATAGTGCAAAGTAAAAGTATTTGTCCAAACCATTACAGAAAACCTCTGACTCTTTTCATATTTTGGTCCCGTCTTCTTGGAATATACGGGGATGTGAAGTGCAAAATTGTAACTTGGTTTTTGAATTTAATTATTTTTGATCCATTGGAACAGTATAAAGAAAAATGGAAGGTAAAGTATTTCTCGGGCATGTGTTCTTCTGCAATAGTTTTAGAAGTAAAATAAAATCCTATCATCCTTGTCACTTTGAAAAATTGTGCCCCCGAAAAGAATGCCCCAGAAATTATATTCACGCAGGCTTGTTATAATTCATCACGCTGTTTCAGACCCCGAGAAACAGAACAACCTCAAACAGCACGGAGAGTACAGACGCGGGACACCTCTCAGACACCAGCTCCAGCGAACCCACTCTCGGCAACGGGTGAGTGATTAGATGGACACCCACCCAAGTGTCTCTTAATATCAGCTCAAGTTATTTATGTAGCAAAAATCCAAAGATTTTAATACAGAAAGACACAATGTATTCTCCTTATCTAAATTCATATTTGTCAGAATAATTCCTTTTCTCCCCTTTTTAAGTTTTTTTGAAAAGTCTCAAGTTTTTAATGATATATTTTTACAATAGTTTTATTTATTATTCTAAGATACTTGATGAATAGTTCTTTGTATTTACCTCTGAATCATCTCATTGGATGTCAACTGTCTGTATTCGAGAGGGGTGAGTGATAAGATTGAACACCCAACCAGTTATATAGAAGATACTAAATGAGCAAAGCGAGTTTGATACCTAATCATTAACGAGTTTAATAAAAATAGTATTATATTGAAGGAAGTTTAGTTTTCTGTTTATTACTTGACCTCAGTAATCAAGCATGATTGTCGAAAGTGTACTGAACGAAACATTTCCGCGACTTGGCCGCCATTGTGACGGCAATGCAAACATTGTGACATCACAACCACACAATATTATGACCTCATACGTGCAGCGGTATTTCACTAGTTATACCCCCGCCTTACAGCGTAAGCGGGGGTATATAGCGTTCATTCTGTCCGTCCGTCTGTCCGTCTGTCTGTCTGTCCGTCTGTCCGTCTGTCCGTCTGTCTGTCTGTCCGTCTGTCCGTCTGTCCGTCCGTCACAAATCTTTGTCCGGAGCATATCTCCTAAACTATACATGCTAGCTTCACCAAACTTCATACACTTATCAACCATGATCCTTAGATGTGCCTTTTGAGGGTTAGACCAACAAATGATTTTTATTTTTTGCAGTTTCCATGGAAACATGACTAAAACAGTGACTCTATGACCAAGTCCTTTGTCCGGAGCATATCTCCTAAACTATACATGCTAGCTTCACCAAACTTCATACACTTATCAACCATGATCCCTAGATGTGCCTTTTGAGGGTTAGACTAACAAATGATTTTTATTTTTTGCGGTTTCCATGGAAACATGACTAAAACAGTGACTCTATGACCAAGTCCTTTGTCCGGAGCATATCTCCTAAACTATACATGCTAGCTTCACCAAACTTCATACACTTATCAACCATGATCCCTAGATGTGCCTTTTGAGGGTTAGACTAACAAATGATTTTTATTTTTTGCGATTTCCATGGAAACATGACTAAAACAGTGACTCTATGACCAAGTCCTTTGTCCAAAGCATTTATCCTAAACTATACATGCTATCTTCATCAAACTTCATACACTTATAAAACATGATCCCTAGATGTGATTTTGAGGGTTAGACCAACAAATGATTTTTATTTTTTGCGGTTTCCATGGAAACATGACTTAAACAGTGACAAAGTCCTTTGTACGGAGTATATCTTCATAACTGTACATGCTATCTTTACCAAACTTCATACACTTATCAACCATGATCCATTGATGTGCCTTTTGAGGGTTAGACCAACAAATGATTTTTATTTTTTTTGCGCTTTCCATGGAAACATGACTAAAACAGTGAATTTATGACTAAGTCCTTTGTCCGGAGTATATCTTCTAAACCGTACATGCTATCATCACCAAACTTCATACACTTATCCATATTGGTGCGTCTCTTGAGGGTAAGACCAAAAAATTATTTTTATTTTTTGCGTTTTACATGGAAACGTTACTAAAACAATGACTATCTGACAAAGTGCTTTTTCCTGAGCATATCTTCTAAACTATACATGCTAGCTTCAACAAACTTAATACACTTATCAACCATGATCCCTAAGTGAGCTTTTTGAGGGTAAGACCAACAAAGAAAGCCAGACTGTAGTTTGAAGCGGGGGTATGTGAGCTGTGCTCACTTCTTTACTTGTTTGATATAGCCGTATGAATATCACACTGCAGTATCTTACACGGGCTAGCAATAACTCTTCATATCAGCTCAAGTTATTTAAGTAGCAAAAATCCAAAGATCTTAATACAGAAGGACACAATGTATTCTCCTAATCATCTAATTCATGTTTCTTAAACTTTCAAATCGGTCCGAATAAGTGCCCTTTCTCCCCATTTTAAGTGTATGTGAAAATTCATATATTTTCACAATATTTTTAGTTATTATTATCTGATATTTGATGAATAGTACTTTGAATTTACCAATGAATCATCTCATTGGATGTCAACTCTCTGTTTTAGAGAGGAAGTGGCTCCGGTCGAGAGGAATGCCCAGGCAAGGATCCTCATCACCCAGAAGGGGGCCAAGTTCTCACCAGTTCCGGGGGTCAGGACCAAAATCTCAGGGGCACCTGCAACTAAAGCTTTGTCTCGGGCCCGCACTCCTGGCAAAGGCAGGGGTCAGGGGTGAGTGTTTAGAAATTTGAGGCCGGGTACAATTATGGTAGAGATGGAGACGAGAGGAAAAGTGGGGTTGTAGCTAGGGGTGGGAGGGGGATGATTTCTCTAGACAAAAATAATCAGGGTACCTGCATTCGAACTTCAGTTGTTTTCACTCTCTTTGCGGAATGGGTTGCGAGAAAAAAGGAAATTTTCAATATGAACATAATTCACTCCCTCCTGGATTTCGCGGAGGAATATTAAGAATTCTGCAGCAGATTTAACTAAATTCTGCACCCAATTTTACCAAATTCTGCATAAGATTCTGCAACTTTAAGCACACAAAAAAGAAGCCTGAAATGATAAAATACTTCATTTTATACACATTTTTTACACTTGTTTAAGACGATATTGAACTCCTTACAAAGGATAAACTTTTGAATGTAACATCTGGAGTTGTGAAAAACATACTTTGTAACCAGTATTTTAGTTCAGCTTTGTGTAACCATACATAATATTTTCCTTAAGCAAACTTTTCCATGTACTTGTTTTTAAAAACAACTTTTAACTTTTAAAATGAGTTAATTCTGTGGCAGAAAATGATGAATTCTGCAGGCATTCTGCATTGAAATAACTTTTCTGCGTTGGAAGCCTATTTCCGCATTTTTTTCTTGAATTGCGGAATCCAGGAGGGACTGACATAAAATTATGATCATTTATCAATTTTGCCTTTATTTAGCAACAATTGTTTCAGTACGAGTTACCATATTTAGTCATCTGTGACGCCTGTGGCAATTTTATTTATGTCCCTTTATTTGAATATTTCCAGACAGGACACAGTATTGAAGGAACGTCTGGCCGCGAGAGGGTTTGTGTCAGATGTTACTGTCAAGCGGAGAGAGAAAGACCTATTGGTGAGTGTACTCATAAACAGAGAGAATCTCTTGTGGGAATTTTTTCCAAAGGGTTTCTCCTTTGGGCACTTAATCTCCAGAGAATGACAGATTGATAAGTTGTGAGTTATCTGCCCTTGTCTTGTATAGCAAACACTAGGGTGACAGGGGCTGTCAAGTTGCTGGTCATACATACAAGACAACTTTCTTGTGTGAGTGTAAATTTCTTACAAGAATAAGTTACAGCCTCTCATGATAAAAATTAAATAGCTAATCATCCAAGGAGGATCCCCTTCAAAGAATTAGCAACCACTGCAGGTTGATGTGATTTACATAACATGAAGTTTGCTGTTTTGTATTCTTATACCCAATATTCCAATATTATTTACTGGTTTTAAGCCGGGTCAACTCCTACGCATAAAAAAGCACGATATAACTTCGTGTCTTCATAGACAATGATCAAACAAAGTTAAGGACCGATGTTTACCACAACAGGCCAAGTGTGAATTTTGGGAAGTTGAAAGGAATAAATTAATTGAAAAAACATGTTACCGCCCCGGTCTGATGAAGTGGGGCTAACGCTCCCCAAAACATAACATGAGTTTATTACTTGAAGCTAGCGTCTTGTTGTGTTTACGTTTGGCGGCTCTCCGACCCACTTTTAGAGAAATTTATCTATGTGGCTCCTCCCATGTTGCAGTCGGAGCTGGAACAGTTGAAGGTGGAGAAGCGAGCGGCGGAGGAAAAGATGAGAGAGATGGAGAAGGAGCACAAACTCAGGCAGGATGAGCTCAAGCAAGAGGTCCAGAAACACGCTCAGGTAAGTCTGTGAAGAACAAATCATGACTCAGAGGTTTTATGTGAATAAGGAATAACTAATTCGAGGATACAACTGTATAAGCAAGACTTCCAATAACATGATCATGGTACTGTCCTGGAGGGCAAATCGCGAGTCTTCGGTTTTGTGTGACTTCACCATAGTTGACAACCCCAAGAGTGTTCAAGCAAGATCCAAAAACATGCTCAGGTATTTCTGTGAAGGACAAAACGTGCTTGGAGGTTTATTGTGAAGGAATATTTTAACTGAGGGGACAACCCTAAAGGTGTTAAGGCAAGAGGTCAACGAACATGCTCAGGTTAGGCAAAAGCAGAAGCAAGAGCTTAAAAAGCTGAAACCTTGTGTATATACTCCTTTGCTTTTCCTTTAGTCTAAGGCATCTTTGCATGCATGGCCTATTCTGACACCAGTTCCAATGACTTGCTAAGATAAACCTTGCTGCATTTCCCGTACTTTTCTGTGGTTGTTGCAAAGACTGCTGCAGCGGATCATGATAGTCAAATGAGAAATCGTATGACAATTGCGACTCTTGCCGAAGAGGGCGCCGCATTTTGACAGTTTGGCAGCAAGGTGATAGTGACTGGTGCAACTTTAAGCCATGCGGGAGAAGATAGTCTAAGGTTGTTTCTTTGATGTGTTTCTCTTACATGCTCAGGTTATTTAGAGGAAGAACAAACATTTTCAGAAGGCGCGTGTATTAGAAATACCTAAACAGAGGGAACAGTCCTTCAGTCCTTTTATGCCTTGTGTCTTCTTGTCCTGAGATGCAGAAGTATGCTAAAGGTGGTTCCATCATTCTGAGGGCTTGTAAATGAAAAAGAAAAAATATGGCAAAGCTGATGGAACAACCCTGAGGGTCTGAGCCCGAGCATTTGTTGCAAGTTGCTAGGGAAGTTGGCTGTTGGACTTGATATCAACTAGAATTGCAAATAAAGTATTACACTCAAATTTGTATGCAACTCTTTCTCCATCTTTCCCCGTATGGCTTTAAATTGCACCTGTCTCTATCACTGGCTAATTTGAATCCTTGCTGCCAACCAGTCAAAATTTTATTTTTGAATGCAGCACCCTCCTCTGCAATAAAATGCAGATCTCATATGATTTCTCATTGGACAATCACAATATGCACCATCAGCCTTTGCGACAAGCACAGAAAAGTATGGGAAATGCGGCAAGGCCTATCAAGTCATTCGGGCAGGTATGAGAATAGACCATGGGAAGATGCTCTTGCTCTTGGATTACACAGAAGTTCACAATCATAAGTTATATGACCAACTTCCCTGGGTAATTATTTTTGTGTGTATTACATTCTGATCTGTGACTGTATTGGTGTAGGAACGAGAGCAGGCTCTACAGACAGAAATATCTCGCCTACAGTCTGCCCTGGACAGTCAAACTAACACCCTGCAGGACAACCAGCAGGCAGTACAAGCCCTGCAGGTAGGACATGTCAGTAGAAATGAAATCAGTAGAAATGGAATCAGTAGAAATGGAAACAGAAGTAGAATCAGTAGAAATAGAATCAGTAGAAATAGAATCAGTAGAAATAGAATCATACTGAAATAGAATCAGTAGAAATGGAATCAGTAGAAATGGAATCGGTAGAAATAGAATCAGTAGAAATGGAATCAGTAGAAATAGAATCAGTAGAAATAGAATCAGTAGAAGTGGAATCAGTACAAATGGAATCAGTAGAAGTGGAATCGGTACAAACGGAATCATTAATTTCAATCTATTTCTCCAGAAGGATATGGCCCTGAAAGCAGAGCTGATGAGTAGAGACTCTTTTGCAATTTACGATCATAAAGTGTAGATTTGGTGTCTACATTGCATGTTATTACGGCCACTGCAACCTCATCCTAAAACCTTTATCTCATAATCATCTCAAGCTAAACGAGTGTAGAACCTCACCCTAAAACCTTTATCTCATAATCATCTCAAGCTAAACGAGTGTAGAACCTCACCCTAAAACCTTTATCTCATAATCATCTCAAGCTAAACGAGTGTAGAACCTCACCCTAAAACCTTTATCTCATAATCATCTCAAGCTAAACGAGTGTAGAACCTCGCCCTAAAACCTTTATCTCATAATCATCTCAAGCTAAACGAGTGTAGAACCTCACCCTAAAACCTTTATCTCATAATCATCTCAAGCTAAACAAGTGTAGAACCTCACCCTAAAACCTTTATCTCATAATCATCTCAAGCTAAACGTGTGTAGAACCTCACCCTAAAACCTTTATCTCATAATCATCTCAAGCTAAACAAGTGTAGAACCTCACCCTAAAACCTTTATCTCATAATCATCTCAAGCTAAACGAGTGTAGAACCTCACCCTAAAACCTTTATCTCATAATCATCTCAAGCTAAACAAGTGTAGAACCTCACCCTAAAACCTTTATCTCATAATCATCTCAAGCTAAACAAGTGTAGAACCTCACCCTAAAACCTTTATCTCATAATCATCTCAAGCTAAACAAGTGTAGAACCTCACCCTAAAACCTTTATCTCATAATCATCTCAAGCTAAACAAGTGTAGAACCTCACCCTAAAACCTTTATCTCATAATCATCTCAAGCTAAACAAGTGTAGAACCTCACCCTAAAACCTTTATCTCATAATCATCTCAAGCTAAACGAGTGTAGAACCTCACCCTAAAACCTTTATCTCATAATCATCTCAAGCTAAACGAGTGTAGAACCTCACCCTAAAACCTTTATCTCATAATCATCTCAAGCTAAACAAGTGTAGAACCTCATCCTAAAACCTTTATCTCATAATCATCTCAAGCTAAACAAGTGTAGAACCTCATCCTAAAACCTTTATCTCATAATCATCTCAAGCTAAACAAGTGTAGAACCTCACCCTAAAACCTTTATCTCATAATCATCTCAAGCTAAACAAGTGTAGAAGGCTGAAATATTTTGTATCTTATTTATCTGTATTTTGACATCTTAGCCATTTGCAGTTATACAATGTAGATAATAATAATAATCCCCTTGGGGACATGCCCTTAAAAGCTATTTTCTTCTTCTATGTTTAAAAATTTACTCAATCTCTGATTAAGCCTCTTTTGATGTCTATCCTGCATTTGATAAAATCTAATGCCTTATGAGCTACAGACCCAAGACTCGTTTTTTTTATAATTTTGTAAATTGAAATTGTTTTTTGTTTCAGATACAGTTGAACCAGCTCCAGGCAGATCAACGTTGTAACTACAGTAACGGGGGAACCCCTCGTAGTGCCACGCCCGTCACTCCTCGTGGTGGGAGCAGCAAAGTGTGTGTAATCAACTGATCAAGCGTTGCCGTTTTAGTGACTGAATTTGAAATGCTGCATTGCATTATTGGGATCAAACATTCATGGGTTGTCAATTAGATCAAACATGCATTTGTTGTCAACTAGATCAAACATGCATTTGTTGTCAACTAGATCAAACATGCATGTGTTGTCAGCTATATAAAACATACATTTGTTGTCAACTAGATCAAACATGCATGTGTTGTCAGCTATATAAAACATGCATTTGTTGTCAAATAGATCAAACATGCATGTGTTGTCATTTAGATCAAACATGCATGTGTTGTCATTTAGATCAAACATGCATGTGTTGTCAATTAGATCAAACATGCATTTTTGTCAACTAGATCAAACATGCATTTTTGTCAACTAGATTAATCATGCATTTTTGTCAACTAGATCAATCATGCATTTCTTGTCAACTAGGCAAAACATTTTCACTAAGAACAAATATTCCACATCATCAACATGAAACATGCATGTGCACTATCATCTTGATCAAACATAGATTTTCATCTACATCAAACATATGTGCATTATCGTCTTCATCAAGTATGGGTGCATTATCATTTACATCAAACATACATTTTCATCTACATCAAACGTGTGTATTATCATCTACATCAAACATGTGTGCATTATCATCTTCATCAAACATGCATGTGCATTATCAAGTATTCCTAGCATGCATGTGCACTATCATCTTGATCAAACATGTAATTTCATTTACATCAAAATTACTGTGACTTCTTCAACTTCTGAGAACAAGTCCATTGTGAAGCGTTTGCTGACTGCTTCATCCAGTGGATATTGGATCTTGACATACTTGTCTGACATCATACCTGAACCTGTCTCCAAGTGATGACAACCAAACATGACATCACCAACATCACAATGTGTGCCATCACCTGAAACTAACGTGCTCAATACCATGTTTTAGTGAGAGAAATCCATCACTGCGATAGTCTTATATTAAATGGTTTAGTCTTGTGTCAGGAATGGATGCATGATGAAAATGTACTTCAGTGCTGACTATTTTTGATAGTTTTCAATTGAATCCACACCAGGAAATGAATGTAGATGAAGGTCCATGTTAAAAGAGTAGATAAAAATGCTAGGTGTCTTGTGTCAGGAATGGATGCATGATGAAAATGTACTTCAGTGCTGACTATTTTTGATAGTTTTCAATTGAATCCACACCAGGAAATGAATGTAGATGAAGGTCCATGTTAAAAGAGTAGATAATAATGCTAGGTGTCTTGTGTAAGGAATGGATGCATGATGAAAATGTACTTTAGTGCTGACTATTTTTAATAGTTTTCAATTGAATCCACACCAGGAAATCAATGTCCATGTTAAAAGAGTAGATAATAATGCTAGGTGTCATCATTTCATAGTCATCATCATCATTGCCACCATCATCATTATCATTGTTATTGTCTTTATCATAATCATCATCATTATCATCATCATTATCATCATCATTGTCATCAGCATCATACTCATCATTGTCATAATTTTATGTTATCGCCATGTGAAGTCATACTAACAAAAATACAAAAACATCCACACAGTTTTTACAATTGTTAAGCTCAGATTTACAGCTTCGCTGGTCGAGGAATGTGATTAGATCATGTAAATTGTTCAGTTTTGTCCATTTGTAAACTACTTTCCCTCTTCATTATCTTCTTTAGAGAAACTGAAGTGAAATGAATATAAAAGTTTAGTTGAAACACATTTTTGCATATTAAAGTCATGGGGTAGCACTATGGACAGTTTACACATTGATATTTCACTGTTAATAACTATGTTAGGCTTATCGTCACCAAACTGCCAAGGATTCTGTTGTACTTGGATCTGCAGCCTATAACACAATGATTAGGACTCTTCTAGTAAATCATATTGAACAAGTGTAGGTTAACACATATTTTGTACAATGATGAAAACTAGATCCATGCTTGTGTACAAATTCCCCAGCAAGACACATTTTGCATCAGTTTCCTTCACTTGTTAACTTAAATCTTGCTACTAACGACAGAAGTCTTGATTTGAGTGCAGTGCTCTCTTGGGTGATTGGCAAGGCAAAACAGTATCCAGGGCTTGGCATCAAATTTGCATTGAAGGGGCAATTTTGAAATATACAAAGTATTGGGGTGACCCCTAAAATTAAGAAATGGACACTGGTCCCAAAAGGAGAAATTGTTCATGAACTGAAATCCGTCCATTGTGTTTGAACTATTTTATTTATTTCTTTGATACAAGCTTTGAGTGTGCATTTTTAGCTCATCTGGCCTGAATGACTCGATGGGCTTATGGCATGGCATGTCGTCCAGTGTCCATCTGTCAACGCGTCTGTACGAAAACTTTCCACTATTTCATCTTCTTCTCCAGAACCATTGACTCAGAAAATCTTGGGTACTGACTCCTTGACTAAAACATTTTTTGTACATAGATTTCGTAACCATTAACTTCCAAATAAGAGCCACAGGGACAACATTCCAAAAACCTATTTTCATAATTTACTCCAGAATCAAAAGGCCTAGAAAGCTGAAACCTTGTGTACAGACTTTTTGAATGCTTGGGATTCTAATTTATAGATTTTTTGACCCTGTAACTTCTAACAAGGCCACAGGGACCACGCCCTAAACACTATTTGCATCTTCTACTCCAGAAGCTAAAGGCCTAAAACCTAAAAGCTTACAGAGTCATAAGCTGATGGGGATTATAATAAATGGATTAGGTGACCATGTGACTGTTGATAAAATAAATTGTAAATGAGTCTAACGAGCTACAGAGCAAATGGCTTTATTTTTGGGAGCATTTTAATTCCTGTTATGAAAATCGAATCTTTTCTCTTTATGTTAACCACTGTATCATTTGTTTATGGTCTAAGTATATTCATTCCTGTTATTAAAAGAGTTATTTTTGTGTAAATCACCAATTTTGGGTTGCCATTTTACAGCAACATTATTTATTAGTTTTTATTGCAATGACTAAGAGTGGATTTTTCTAAAAGATAAAGTGTTTTAGTTCTATTACTGAGTCAACTTGACAATCACTTCTGATATCTGTTTTCTGTTGGTTGTGTTTGATGGAATTATCGAGCCTCATGTTCATGATTTGCTTATGCCTTCAGTCAACCACACTGAAACCACGATATATCTTCTAGAAGCCCTGCAGGATGTTATTGATATATTAGACTCAAACACCTGAGCCTAGAATAATCCGTCCCGAAGATTTGTAGCTACAATGATATACATATATGTAGCTACAAAGAAATATGTACACACATATATATCACACACATATATGTGTGTATATATATTTATATATGTATTTATCCTTCATATACCTTTAAGACATGTTAGTCAAACGAGAACTGTTTCATATTTCATAAAGTGACTTTTTCATCGTAGCTTTTGCTGACACAGAATTTGAGTAAACCGTCCTGTTTATAGAAATGCGTGAAACAAGAAACTTATCATAGATATTTCATGCTTTACTTTTGGAAAAGTTGTTTAAATTGCAAACAATCATTCAAGAAATTTATCCAGTGGAGCAAAGAGCCTAGGATAAAAGTACACCTGCACAAAACCCCACAGTAAAAAACTACACCTTAGCAGTGTCACAATGCTTGATATGGCATTACAAGGCATTACTTATCAGCCATAAAATTAAATATTTATCAATATGTGTATAATCAACCAAATAATTAATTGTACAGTAAAAGATTTCTAAAATTATGGTCCATTTGTATCATGGAAAAAAACAAAACAAGATGGCGGACCCCTCAAAACGGAAATGCCTCTCTTTGAACTGTGTCTAGCACACATAAACGTCTAATTTGAGGCCATCACCTTTTAGAAACCAGGGCTCGCTTCCATTGAGCATCTTAAGAGCTAAGGTTAACTTAAGATTGTTATGACTTGAATCTCGGGGTGGCCTTAGCATTAAGTAAACTTGACTTGCTAGTTATTATTTACTCGAAACTTTCAAACTGATGTAACTTGTTTATTTGACTGATGATATTGGCAACTTATTGTTAAGAATTCCTTGAAACATTCTTTGACCATAATTCTCACATCATGTTAACATTTCGATGACTATCAACCGTATAGATAATGTTGGAAAGAATTACAGTCTGTTGCGGTCGGACTAACCAACTAAATATATGAGGTTACATAATATTTCAGATCGGTGACCCTTTTTTTATTTGAATTGAATGATATTTATAAAAGGGTGTTTTAAAATCTGTGTTTTTACGTCGATCTGATTTACATTGTATTTTTATTTCATATCTAGCAAACAGTTTATTCTTAATTTGTGACTGTGCAATACTCATCTATCTGTATTACTAAAATCATCCCTTCTAAACAAACTAACCTCATGAAACTTCGTAAACAATCCAGCAATCAGGTCAAATTTAGATATGTCGAAAATACGCGTTTCGATAGGAATTTACCGTTGACTTAAATTCATAGGATCCGAATGTAGTTTGGAGTTTTTAATTTGTAAAATTTCTTTCCCAGCATGATATATATTGATATATAATACCCGTCCGAAGCCGATCTTTTAGAATTTGTTTACCAATAAAGTTAAAACACAGCATTGCATTGTCTATCTTGATTGTGCTATTAGTATTGATTGAAAACACCGCAGCACGTTTTACAAGGAAATGTTTTGGTTTTAGGAATCGGGGAAACAAGTTTTACCAATTTAGGTTTTCAAAGTTAATGAAAGGAGTTCTTATACGGAAGAACCAAAGATCAATTTGTATAACTAAAGTAAATACTAGTGTTCACACGAAAATGGACACTTGTAGTTTGATACATGATGATTTCTTCTGACAAAATTCAAAGATATCACCATCCATCCTGGAAATGTCTTTCTGTATTTATGTGTCAATTTAGAAGATCTTCCTTTCAATGTTCTTTATAATTCAGGTATATTTTCAAAAAAATGTGTTCCGAGTTCAGAGTAATAAGAGGTCATGCATTCTGTCCCCACGGGATACTTGAGTCTTGTCTATCCGCTTGACCTCCGTCACAAGTTGGACATAGTTTGCAATTCAAGCGGCGAAGATTAACAAAATGGCAAAATGGATACCGTCCTAATTTCCATCCAATCAAATATTGTTTAACTTTTAAAAGTGTTTTCCTACTTTGTCCACATTGATATTATGAGTTCAGTCAAAGGCCAAGTTTAATGTTAAGCAACAAATATGAAGTAGCCAGTGGGCTTGTAGGGAAAACTGGTTACTTGCTATATTTTGCGCAAAGCTAAACTTGACCTTTGCTTTAGTGAGTTGATTTTTTGTTAGATCTGATAAAAACATTTTTTAACAAATTGGGTAGTGGGTTATTTCAACTTTGTACATATGTTTTCACAAATATAGAACGTGTTTCATAAGACAATTTACAGTATAAAGATCATGAATAAACTCGTTTTATGTTTTTCATTACTTCGTTATGGTATTTTTAAATTCGCTGATCTGTCTGCATCTTTTTCATATAAGAAACGTGTTTCGAAGATTGGACACCCGTGTATTGACACATGAAAAGAATTTGTCCTTTGTAAAGATAGAGAAATATTAATACTGGACAAGAAAACAAAGCAAATTTGTTCCATTACATATGCAGAGATTACATACGCAGGGAGATATTTATCAATTCATCAAAGCTCTTACATTCTCGAGATTGTCTTCACAGGGTTTCCCTATTTGTGCTATTTGTAGCACGATGACACGGTAGTACTGTCAATGTTACTGAAGATATTGCTTGATGCTAAGTCATTTCATTGGCTGGTTATCGATAAGCAATGAGGGTGAAAACTTGCGAAAGCCACCGGTGAGTGAGTATGTAGCGAATAAATGACAGGATGAAACAGGAATCAACCCTGTATTTTTTACATGAACTGGTTTCAGCTTTATGTTGCTTTCAGCGATAATTCCATTTAATCTTGACCCTTTATTTATATCTTATTAGCAAAAATTCCAAAAGGTTTAAATTGCAAATCCATTTAATTTAATTTTTTTGTTACAGCGTTTCCACATTTGAAACTGTTCCATAGGAGACGTACCTTGTTCAAAGGCGATGTAGAAATTTTCTTTAAGCATCCAAGTGATCTTACAAAAAGGAAAACAAATTTTACTAATTGCAAGACAGTTATATCAATCAATAATATAAGTGCTAAAACGGACATGGCCCTACCAAGTTCGCTTAAGCTATGCCAATCCGTTTCTCTTATTCAAGAATTAAAAGGTGTTCACACAAAAATGGCACTTGTTACGTGATTTTTTTTCTTGCAAGGCTGAGTAATAAGATGTTTGGCCCTCTTAAGATGGTACATTTCGCATAAATTATTGTTTATTGGAGAAAATTTGAAGGATAATTTTGGGGGGAAAAACGTGTTAGAGTGTGTCGTATCAAATTAAGTGGTTTGATATGTCAATAGGCTATATCGTATCTAATGGAATGGTGAAATATTTGATGCACTTATATCATTCTAATGAAATGGTCTGATATTTCTTCACTTATATCGTGTTTAATGGAGTGGTGTGATATTTAATTTAGTTATTTCATATCTAATGAAGTTGTCTTATATTTCAAACAGTTATATCGTATCTAATGGAGTGGTTTGATATTTGATTCAGACATATCGTATCTCATGAAGTGGTATGATATTTCAAACAGTTATATCGTATCAAATGGAGTGGTTTGATATTGAATGCAGTTATATCGTATCTGATTAAGTGGTCTTATATTTCAAACAGTTATATCGTTTCGAACCATACTTCAGGGGATATATTATCTGGTTGTCTTATTTGTTAAATAATTTTATTAGTCTTCCAAAAGTCTCTGCAATCATTCATATTTGCAGCTGCTTTAAATTTCTGACTCATATCCATTTTATACAGAATTTGTTTAGACTGACAGGTTATATCGTATCTAATGAAGTGGTCTTATATTTTAAACGGTTATATTTGATGCAGTTATATCGTATCTCATGAAGTGGTCTAATATTTGATGCAGTTATATCCCATTCATGAAGTGGTCTGATATTGAATGCAGTTATATCGTATCTCATGGATTGGTCTCATATTTCATGCACTTACATCATATCTCTTGAAGTAAAGGGACATTCGTGCACGTATCTCATGAAGTCTCTCGTTTCTTTCAGTTTTATCATACTAGAGGAAGTCAATGAGTCCATAGAAAGAATATTGTTATGCCCCCGAAGACATCATCATTGATGTCATTATTGAGATAGTTTACGACAGTTTACAAATTACAGATTAACAGCCTGTTGAACACGGCTATCCCCCTGTAATCGAGTCATGGACAGTTCTAAAACTGAGCATCGTGCAATAATCACGTTTCTTACAAAGGAAGGGATGAATGCGATCTAATTACATAAACATATGACCAATGTGTATGGGGAAGAAGCCCTACAATATTCTACTGTTGCAAAATGGTCAGTGAAATTCAAGCGGGGTTGCAGCTCCTTGGGAGATGGCCCACGGTCAGGAAGGCCTGTTAAAGCCATTACATATTATATGGTTGCACGGGTCCAGGGCTTAATCCTGTCCGATCGTAGAATAAAGGTGGACGAGTTATCTTCAGAGTGTTGCATTTCTCATGGAAGTGTTTGTTCCATAATTCATGAGCGCTTGCACATGTCCAAGGTGTATGCAAGATTGGTGACACAAAACTTAAAGATCAACACCAGAGAGTTGAATCCAGTCGGGAACTCTTGGACATCTATGATACAGATCTCGATAACCTTCATGCCCGTCTGGTTACAAGGGATGAATCGTTGACCCATCACTGGAATCCTGACACCACGCAAGAATCTCTGCAATGAGAGCATCAGTTAACTCCCGCACCAAAGAAGTTCAGAACTCGGCCTTCTTTTTTTTTAATTAAAGGGGCTTGATACTTATAGACTGTAAATCACCAAAAACTACAGGAGACTACACTGCTGACTAGTTAAACCAAGAGCAGCGCTCTTATGTTGGAGGATCTGTGATGGGGATGCTTCTCGTTTGGCTGCAAACTTTATCTTGTGAGCATTTACGAGGTAACTTTATCGCTACATCCGGGAAGTCCTTGAGCCTAATGTCGTGACCCATTAGACAAATATGCACTTGCAACGAGACCTGTATTCATGGACGATAATGCTTTGACTATGTATAATTCATGCAGTCATATCGCTTCTCCTGAAACAGTCTGCTGTGTTTCATACAGTAATGTCGTTTTTCATGGAACGGTTCAATATCCTTTGGAATATTTCTAAATTGATGAAATGATGTCTTATGACATGGATAGTTATCTAATAGGCATTCACTCGTATCCTGAAAGAGTTTTGGTTTTCATATAGTAATATTTAAGTAACTTGTTTTCGTCATCTCCAGCCGGTGCTCGCAGGTTTCACCGCAATGCATAGCCACAATGGTGTTGCGGGCTTTCTCCCTGCAATAATACTAGCAGCCGCGATATAAGTGAAATAATCTTGAAAGCGGCGTTACACACCAACTCACCTCACCTTTTGTCATCTCCAGTCGATGCTCGCAGGTTTCACCGCAAGGCATAACCACGATGGTGTTGCTGGCATTCTTCCTGCAATAATACTAGCAGCCGCGATATAAGTGAAGTACTCTTGAAAGCGGCGTTAAACCCCAAAGCACCTTACCTATTGCCATCTGAGGAGAGCCTTTAAAATCTATCAAATATCGTCATATCCTTATCAACAGCTTGCCTTATCACGGAATGCACTCTAATTGTTTAAGTGAAACAAAAGAAAACACCAATTATTTGAATAAATATATGTTCAACACTTTATTCATTAGATTCGTCCAAACAATATCGGAAAAGCATCATATTCTTTATTGTATTCGTTCTTGATCAGATAGTAATAATACTTGGACTTTGATAGCTTTGATAACTTAGAGTAACATTAGATGTGTATATTGAAGTGGAAATTGGACAAATTCAAGATTTCTGTCTAAACGTACGTTTAAGTATTAACTTTCACTAGACAGAGGGTATTGACAGAGAGTAGCAATAAATAAGTCTTCATTACATTCTCGTCAGCATACATCGCTTTTCAAGTAAACCCCTTATTGAATAAGTAGATCTGTTATATCATGTTTTGTCTTCATAAATACTTACATTCTGACTTAGATACTGAAATCGTGAATTCTAACTTATAAAAGTGGTGTTGGTTTACAAAATCGGCTACTAGACAATTTCCCATCAATTTATTGTAATTGTCTGGACTCGGTAGCTTCAGATGTATCGTGTTCTAAGGTATCAAACATGTCTCTTAATATATACTGAAATGCCATTAATACGACACCGCGCTGCAATCGATCTGTGTCTTTTGAAGAGAGGATGTGTCCTTGATTTCAGGACATCTGTCTACCCTTATATCATCGCAGAATTTATTCAAATAACTCAAACGTCGAAAATTAAGAAAACTTTGGCCTTAGAACAACCTCCAGCAAAAGGTTAAATCCAGTCAAGAAATGTAATCCTGTTTATAGTGAAATTCCAAGAGAGATTTATTCAAAACGTTAAGATAGTGACGGCTTGCATTCCTTCAGAACACTTTGTGACGTCACATCACGTGACCTCGCCCACCATGGTATCACTTCCGGTTCACCTATTCAGGGTCTGCGTTCCGGTAAATATTTTTCATCAGTTAACGTTGTAACGATAGAAAGGAAAGAGAGTTCAAAGGTTATCTATCTCTTTTTCATGAATGGACGAACTTGGGTTGACTCTCGAAGCATTTGGCCATGTGTGGTCCATAAACTGGCTCTGAAATAAGAACAGAAGGTCAAGAGTAAAGATAATAGATTCAAATGGATTCAAAATTCTTAACTTACATTATACCAGGGATACACGGGTGGCTGTATAAGTATACCGCACTCAACTTTTTGCTTGTTTCATTTTTGGATGAATTTTCGGCCTAGAACAAATTATTGTAATTGTTAAAAAAGGAGCAGTTCCGGCCAAGGCCAGAGACTTGTCACTAATAAATCACTCGACCACTGAGAAAAAATCTACAAGACTGTGAACTTTTTAGGATCCTGTTTCACTCGTCTAATAAAAAACGGCGTGTGTTTGTAGCAAACTTCTTTCATAATTACAAATGTCGCTACTTTGCTATATACCTTGTATGGGATTAATGATAGATTTGTATAACACCAAAAAGATAACGATAATACTAAGGTGATTAAAAGGCACGCCTAGTAAGGGAGCCAGAAAGAAGGGTAACCCCGCCCCAATTTCGTTGATTTCTGAAAATTGTTGCAAACGTCAGGGGAAAGATGTCTGTGAGTGATAAACTATTTGTCTGGCATGCATTACAATTTGCCTTGCAAAAATGAGACTATGACATTAATTCAAAACTCAGACATAAATATTTACATAGATTATTTAGTACTTCTGCAGAAGTTGATGGATTTTCATAGTATAATTTTGGTACATATGGGATTCTCAATTCAACATAACATTCACAAACCAACATAAAACGAAACACATCCTCGATTCCTTTTTTGCACATATAGGACTTAAACGTTGATTGTAATCGATTCCTTACCATCGTCCTTTAGTTACTTTTAATTTTAGAATACCCGCTCTAATCCTTATGAAAATATTTCTATGTTTTTTTATTAGTTAACAATGTAAGATATTTCTCTGGCACAAGAAGACTTTTATATTGTCTGTACAACTTATATCTTAAACTTTCCCGTATTTTACTATTTCATTTCTGTATATACATATCAATTGCAAATCTTTTAAACATATGGAGAAATAAAGATTCATTTCCGACACCTTGAAATAACCAAACATAACCATATCCGTATGAAAACAATAGATTACGTACAGATGAAACATAATTATCTTATCCACAATTATCATAATATATCAACATTTCATAGCCTTTTTTCGGTATTCTTTGCTGAAACATATTTACAAGTTTAAGCCAATATTTTATGAAACGACATTGTACAGTGGGAACCGTCCACATTCACCATAAACATTTACATTTGGTATTTGTGGACCAACATTTAAAAAATTTCTTACAAGCAATTAAATGTACATGTTCAATCTTTTGAAAGTTAAAACTGCCCCACACTTCTTCACCATACAAAAGGATTGGTTGGATTGGTATGGTTGCTACGATGAATAGTTCCATTTTGGCGTCTGTGGTACAGAATGTGTAAATACAACCTGATACTAAAAGGACAGTTCTATCGAAGTATTTTTTGTGGACGAAATTCATGGGGACATTCTAGTTTGGACATATATGTTTAGTACATGATTATGAAATAATACCGTTGGAGCAAGTTACTGAGGGTAACATTTTGGTTGATTTAGATTTTACAACTAGACAAAAGTGAGCGCACAATCAAAATAAAACAAGAAACCTTGCTACCGCATTACCAGACATTGTTGATTTGTCTTATCATGAATAATTTGTAAATTTGAGGATTTTGTGAACATACAATACATACAGTTAATTGTAAAATTGTTGTAAAATTAGTGATTGTACAGAGCATTTTTCGTGCCATTTTCCTCAAAATAAAATGGCGGACTGGATTCCGATAGGCACGCCTCTTCAAAATATGACAAGTTATACTTGGTGAAAGCCATCCTTCAGAAATAATTCATGGCGAGCTTTTTCATACGGTTAAAGTAGTAGATTAAACATTACACAGGCCAATAAAAACAGTTTGAACAGCAGGAATATTGGTCTGAGCGCTGACGCTCTTGAACATGCCAAATCACGAAAAGCGCACCACTCTGGTTAATCGAGTCAACAACGCAATAGGATTTTCCTCACTACTTCCCCAAATACAATAAGTACTAAAGTCGCCCCCGCACTGATGAAAACTTTCATAGTAATTACTGCTAATAATACCCGTTCTGAATCCGTTCTTATTTACAGAGGTTCTATAAAGAGAACAGGATTTTCTGGTTATGCCATAGCGGAGATTTAACACAGCCTCTTCATAAACACAGATCACAAACTATCCATTAAAAGCTCATCCTTAGATGGGACATATTGATCCGCCTTTTGACGAGGGGCCCGAACGTGCTGCTCCCACAGTCTTCGGCAATTTCCGCGAGTCGTCGGTCACGTAGAACGCTATATTTACCGTCAAAGGGAGAGAACCCATCTGATAATCGTTTCGCGACATGCCGCTATATGTTAATTGGGTCACACACATCGCTGTCTGTACAAAATAGATTCGCTCAAATGTTTACTTGGCATGCTATCTTTAGAATCTTCAAGTAACGATTCGACTGTATAACTCTTGCTGCAGGAGATGTTTATTTTTTTAAAGGGAGGTATTTAGAGATGACAAAAGAAGAATTGACGTCATATATTTGGAGATCAAGAGAGCAATGAAACATTTTTGTGGCTTAGATAAGAGTCATGACTGAATTCCAGCAATTAAAGCCTTGAAACCTAAAATGCCTTCAACTTACAAATACTTACATTGGTATTCAAATATAATAGTAAAATACAGGATACACACATAGTTGAATGTAGACGTAATTAATGAAGATAATAGTGCTTATAAGGCACAGAGTATGTTGTTGGATTCAAATATGTTTAACTTATTGAATGGTATTTTTTTATCGAGAAGTATTGGTATTTCCGATAACAATCTTTCGATTATCAGATTAACAAGTAACATTAAATATGTTAAAGTAATGGTTCATGATCGAAAACCGGACAATAACTGATACAACATTTTGGAATCGTATCTACAGCAGACGTCGAAACAAACAGCAGTTTATATCAATTGGTAAGTAGAAATCATGTAAACACGAAAATCGTTTATTATCGCAATTTAACGGTTTTCATTAAAAAAAAAATACCGTAATCGTTGACATTCTAGGGTTTAAATGGAATTTTAAAGTCAATTTGAACTAACCTCAGAACAAATGGTATCATGACTTATCTAAGCCACAAAATAAAAAGTATGAAACATATTCTGTATCACTATAAAACTAGTTAGCTTTCGGACTTCCTTTTCATTAAATCTTCTATACACGGGTTTTGATATCCGAAGCATAACCTAAGTTTTTAGTTATTAGTTATTCGTTATTGAATAATGAATAAGTAACTGGTTAGTCATTCAAAACTGTCAGTTAGTTATTTATTATTTGAATATCGAATAACTAACCAGTAAATTATTCATTATTTAAATCTGCCAGTTAGTTATTCATTATTTGAATATCGAATAACTAACTGGTCAGTTTTTCGTCATTCAAAACTGCCAGTTAGTTCTTCATTATTTAAATATCGAATAACTCACTAGTTACTTATTCGTTATTTGAATAATGAATAATTAACCAGTTACTTATTCGTTATTTGAATAACCAATAACTAATTACTAAAAACTTACTGTCCTGTACATACTCCTACACCCATATGGTTAATCGTATGTAGTGACAAATATTTCACTTATTATTTACGAGGGCAATCATAATTGGGTTCATATTTATCATACGATGCGCTAGGGCAAAATATCACTTTTTCATTGTGACGTCACGTCGAAAACAATGCTTTGACGTCACAGTTCGCCTATGATGTTGCATTCCTCTGCTTGGAGGTTGTTAATTTCCTTTGATAAAGCTATTCCGGTAATATATAGAGGATATGTTCTATTTATTATGTTTCCCAAAACCCCGTAAATGATCCTAACTATATGAATGGAGAAGCTAAAACGCTTCGCTAGCGCGGCCGTTGCATGACGTCATTCAATTGTTTCATGACGTCACAGACGACGTCATATGATTGTTGCATCATTTCTCTGAGTAGAATACCATTTTTATTTCACTCAGTGAAAATACGGAGTTTATTTTCAGCGATAAATGGCATATTTCACCATTCGAAATATAATAAGTAATATATTTTAATATATGTTACTGACGCTCGGGAAATACTAATATTTAGTCACTCGTGTCGTAAACAAAGTATGTCTTGGACACTCATGCAGTGATATCCTCTACATATGAACATACAGAAATTATTACCCGAGGAAGTGTGTCATGTAACTTTTACGAAACGAGTGTGAATTTTTGCATAACGCGAGGGAGAGCGAGGGTTAAACATAAAATGAGCACGAGTTTCGTAAAAGTCAAATGAAACATTTCCGAGGGCAATTATTTCTTTATTACCGATTCTAGTTCATTTCAAACGCATGGAAATATTCAGAAAACGGTCTCCTTCCCATGCCGCGGCCCGCTACAGTGAAGTCATGAACAATGGTTTTATGACGTCACAGACGATTTAATACGGTCACTCGCGCTGAAACAACCGTTGCTAGGCAAAAGTGATATGCGCACATGTGTTCATATTGAAAATATGTCACAGCTTATGATTAACCATATGGGTAATAAAAGCACATATCACATTTGTTTAGCAACGATAATTTCAGCGCCACCTCCCGTTTTTTGTCGTCTATGGCGTCATAAAACTATTATTTGTGACGTCACTGTAGCGGACCATCGCAGGACAGTTGGCCCTTTTCTGGATATTTCAATCCGACCTAAATGCAATAGAATAGGTAATAAAAAATAAATATAAAAATACAAACTTATGAATAACCTTCGCTTTTGCCGGAGTAATAAAAAGTCCACATTAATTTTCTTGAAGTCATAATAAACACTCGATTTCATAATCTCTATCTATTAGACTTGAAAGTGTTCCTTTTTCTTTTTTTGTGATATCTAAAGCACCCAAATTATAAAATTTGATACAACAACCTCCCTGACATATAAATATTTAATCAAGTTAAGTCGGTCAATGAATTAATCTGTAGACGCATGTTAACATCACAGTGTCTTGTCTACCCGTTTCTAGCGTGTCTCTTCACGTAGAGCCTCAGTATAAAGTTAATTTAAGAGTGTTATATTACTAATTCAACACTCGACAATGCCGTGCTCTAGTGTTGCGATTTCTTGGTTTGGAATACGTGGAATTGCTCTTTTAATTAGTTAATTAGCGCTGTTCATTACCTCTTTAGAACCAGTGCGCGTGTTTGAGTCTCGTCGGGTAAATTTGACATTCGGTGCATCGATTTTCAAATCCGTCAGCAGCAAACTTTTACCACGGCGCGGACCATTTCAAGCTTCTTAACAAATTGTTATCTAGCGGCCAAACATTAAAATATAAACTGTACAAAAAGGTGACTTAGCATTTTTCAAATCATATTTTTTTTAATCTTACTTCTACTGTACACAGTAAGTTAGTATATATTCCTAACAGTTCTTGTCGAATATATATCATATTCACGAAAGCGATTCTTATTGACAACGTTTTAGAAATTTAAAGTTGGTTGTCAACATTCTCTTCCTATACAAGTTTTTCGAATATTTCCTTCCACTGTAGTATCTGGTTCAAGTGATTGTATTTCTTGATTCTTTAACTCCACAGTGATTACTTGTTTTAACACAGATGCCGGTATAATCGTTATCTAATGAAACACCTGTGTTATATATCTGACTTCCTTCTGTATTGTAAAACATATGGGCGTCTCGCAAAGGTAAGGGATCTCAAGCCCTCTTAACGTTTACAGGAACAGTTTAAATGTTAAGTTTGAAACAGCTTCGCCGTTTGCAACAATTATCATCAAAATCATCACCATCATCATCATAATCAGAAAAACATATCTAGCGCCAATAACTGTAATACTATCAAAGGGGCTTGAACTCAATGACGGTACATATGTCGCGGAGAAAGCTTCCGAAATAAGACAAGTCTTCAGATCTGGTTCTGTTCTCACATGATTCTGAAGACCCTTCCAAAGATTAGGAATTACAATACGTTATTCCTAGCCCAGATTACCAATAACAATACGGTATTCCTAGCCCCTATTACCAATAACAATACGTTATTTCTAGCCCAGATTACCAATTACAATACGATATTTCTAGCCCAGATTACCAATAACAATACGTTATTTCTAGCCCAGATTACCAATAACAATACGTTATTCCTAGCCCAGATTACCAATTACAATACGTTATTCCTTGCCCATATAATCAATAACAATTCGTTATTTCTAGCCCCTATTACAAATAACAATACGTTATTTCTAGCCCAGATTAGCAATTACAATATTATACTTCTAGCCCAGATTACCAAATAAAATACGATTTTCCTAGCTCATGAAATACCATATTCCTAACCTACAATTTGTTGTTCTTGTTATATAGGTTATTAAGGAAACGCGGCGTGTAATTTTGGGAGTAGAAAATAGTTATTTACCTGAGCACGTTTTATTCTCCACAAATTACTGTAATCAGTAAGAGGTACAGACAGTGGTATAAAAGGCATGAATATAAACCAGTGTCACTATGCAATTTAAATACGTAAAATATATAGAAATGTTTCCATAAAGGCAATAAATATAGTTTATCATCTAAAACTGTGTTCCACAGGAAATATCGCTTGTGGAAGATCAAGCTTGTTTTACATCATCAAGTAATGACATCCAATGCTATGACGTCATAAACATGACTTTTACGAAACGAGTGTGAATTTTTGTGTAATACACGAGCGTGAGCAACCAAGGTACCGTGATGATAATCGTCGCGAATGTGTCTTAGCAATATGTCCATGACATATCGTCTCACCTCATAAAACTGGAATCGACATATATTGTCTCAGACCAAAGGCCATGATATACAGGTCTACTATTTCCCCCATCTTTATTACATAGTTGCAAGAACATACCTTCCCCAAGAATATATACTTATCATTCTGTACAACAGCCTAGTTCAACACAAAAATCCAGTACCCATCAATACCTAAGTCTCTCTACTCTATAGTTATTCTTCGTCATAGATTATTATAATTATTATTATTATTATAGATCCATATGGACACGTCGCTACTACATGTACTTTTTAAGTATTCTGCACAGTTTCTGAGGGAGGCTATTGAAGTTAAGTAGTTCTTTCTTAATCTCACACAGGCACGTTTTATTCACACCTTGGTGATAGACATTAACCAGTTACGATGTTGATGGAGTCGTACCCATCTCACCAAAATCTCTCGTCAACCCCCACCTTCAACCCTTCTGAAAACCGCTCTCTTCCTATCTCTAGACCTAATGTCACCAATCATCTCTGTAATTAAACATTTCCACTCCAAGTCCACTTCGTCCTCTTGAACACCTTCTTCTTCTTCCTCTAGACCTAATGTCCACAATCATCTCTGTAATTAAACATTTCTTCTCCCAGCCCACATCGTCCTCTTTAACTCCCTCTTCTTCATTTTCTAGACCTAATGTCAACAATCGTCTGTGTAATTAAACATTTCCTCTCCCAGCCCACCTCTCTTCCTCTGTAACAACCCATCCTTCTTTCTGTAGTTAAAAATTTCCTCTCCCAGCCCACCTCTTCCTCATTTACAACCTATCCTTCCTTCTGTAGTTAAATATTTCCTCTCCCAGCCAACCTCTTCCTCTGTAATAACCCCTCTTCCAATTTTACTATGTCTTACCAACCATACACTCTCATACCCATTTCGTTTCTATAGATATTTTGTCCTTATCTTATCCTAAACATATTTCACTTCCCCAGGTCCGATACCAAATGATACTTATTCAGTTTTGTTGATTTTGCTCGGCATGGTTAGATAAGTTTATAATTATTTTGACAAGAGAGGGTATTTCGAGTATTTCGTCATTGAAATCTATCATATCAAAAGATGACACCCGAGACTGCCCAAATTAAATCAAGTAATTCAATAATGAGAAACACCTTTACAACAAGGTATAATTTAGGTGAAAATATAAAACCTGTTAATACCATATAGTCTTTAATCAGATTATGTTTCGGTGATACATTATCTGATACATCATTAAAAAAGGGCGTTAAAGGTTTATATTTCTTAAAACATATCTGTGAAATGACTTCACGCTTTAGGAGTCGAGTTGGATGCTTAGGTTGGGTATGATATTGTTTAACATTATCCAAATATATCATATTTTCATTAAAACACTGTCATTTGACATTTCTAAAAACTGTCAACCGATGAGATTATGAGTCTTAAGACAATGGTATTAGATCAGGAATCTAAACTATCATATACATTCTGTGTGGTTACGTATTTCTTTCGCCCTTTCATACGTACAAATGTTCTCCATACCCTACCGTTATTAATTCCGTAACTCTTTAAAAACCCTGATTGCCTTCCATGGACATGCCTCGTTTGTTTTTATACATAAGTATTGCCTTATGCATATCTTGGAGAATGGAGATCAGAAATATAATAGTTAGAATAGTTATTTGATCAAGAAGTAGGTGTTATGAATATTATCATCTCAATGCTTATCAGTTCATTATAGTGCCAATAGATAAGTTAAATTCGAGGTTTGTGAACGAAAACAGGACATTGGTGCGCAACAATGGCTCAAGCGTAATTTTAGAAACTTATTTACAGCACTAACACCAACAAAGATAGGATGAAAATGCTAAGCAGGTCATTCAACTTATAAACGTGTAAATGGGACGCATTATTTCGACCATATGGCATTCATATGGCCGTTCTTAATTAACAATTGAAAGAAAAAAATATCCTAAGTTTGGCATTTAAGAGAGGAAGGTGCAACAGAAACGAGATTTGAACTCATACAACTCCGATCACATGGTATTTTGGCTTTTATCTAAGCAACATAACCAATTTCGTAAACAAACTCGCTCTCACTTAAAGAAGAGTCGCAGTACGATATAAGGGCTGAAATATTAATTTTAAAATTTCTTTATCACACCTCACAATTTGTATAATAACTTGTATGTACCGTTAAAATTTGTATTGCCAGGACAGTTAGGTACACTTTGAGCAGGAATAAACTAGAAATTTTTTATTTATAACTTTATATAAACATCATCTTACCAATCACCACTACTACCATCATCATCATCAGCAGCAGCATCATAATCATAATCATTGTCAATCAGTTATCATCAATAAACATCATCATCATCATCATCAATCAGCATCATAATCATTGTCAATCAATTATCATTAATAAACATCCTCTAACCAATCACCAGTACTACTATCATCACTATCATTACTATCACTAACATCATCATCATCATCATCATCATCAGCATCAATCAGCATCATAATCATTGTCAATCAGTTATCAATTATAAACATCCTCTAACCAATCACCAGTACTACTATCATCACTATCATTACTATCACTAACATCATCATCATCATCATCATCATCATCATCAGCATCAATCAGCATCATAATCATTGTCAATCAGTTATCAATTATAAACATCCTCTAACCAATCACCAGTACTACTATCATCACTATCATTACTATCACTAACATCATCATCATCATCATCATCATCATCATCAGCATCAATCAGCATCATAATCATTGTCAATCAATTATCATTAATAAACATCCTCTAACCAATCACCAGTACTACTATCATCACTATCATTACTATCACTAACATCATCATCATCATCATCATCATCATCATCAGCATCAATCAGCATCATAATCATTGTCAATCAGTTATCAATTATAAACATCCTCTAACCAATCACCAGTACTACTATCATCACTATCATTACTATCACTAACATCATCATCATCATCATCATCATCATCATCATCATCAGCATCAATCAGCATCATAATCATTGTCAATCAGTTATCATTAATAAACATCCTCTAACCAATCACCAGTACTACTATCATCACTATCATTACTATCACTAACATCATCATCATCATCATCATCATCATCATCATCATCAATCTGCATAATAATCATTGTCAATCAGTTATCATTAATAAACATCCTCTAACCAATCACCAGTACTACTATCATCACTATCATTACTATCACTAACATCATCATCATCATCATCATCATCATCATCAGCATCAATCAGCATCATAATCATTGTCAATCAGTTATCAATTATAAACATCCTCTAACCAATCACCAGTACTACTATCATCACTATCATCATCATCATCAGCAGCATCATGATCATTGTCAATAAGATATCATCAATAAACATCATGTGACCAATAATAACGATCACCATCACCACCGTCGTCATACATCGTTCAACATCAATTATCATCATCATCATCATCATCACTAACGGCGGTCGTCCTCATCAATACCACCGTCAACGTCATCATCAGTCGTCAGTGTAACCATCGTCATCATCATCGTTTTATTTGCATAATTTGCTCTTAAACTAACCAAGGTGTCTAGACTGTCGCCTACGCTGAACCTCAAACTGTTTGGCTCATCTAACGAGTGCAATATGCTACTGATGTTACAAGGGAGAAAAAGAACAATAAAACTCTTGCTTACTAGAATTACTTGACAATTGGTAATGATGTTAAGATATTTTCCAGAAATAATCTTAGATCAGCAACAGCAGGGTGTTGAATACTGAAGACCTTGTCACGAAGTAATGTTCTAAGCATGATTAGAAGGGATATGAAACTGAACCTACTTTTGTTTCAAGAAAAAAATCGATATTTATACGACTCAGATTACTTAATATCATTTAGATTTCAAACATACTGATCCAGCAACTCGTTTGTAACCTGACGAAACTAAACACGAACATAAACTACAAAATTAATGTTTATGAAAAGAATATTTTTCAAAGTAAGAAAACCTTGATCTTTCTGGTAAGTTTATATCTAGAATGACATCTGTGAATAAATATGTCTATTTACGTCTTTCTTCATAATTTTATATCATTGAAGTGAAATGAATTATCTCCGAAATGTTTTGGAAATATTGTCCGAACACTTTTTTGTAATGTTATTAATTTTAAGGCTAAAGAATTAAGTTTGGAGTTACCTCGCTTTAATTTTTATCTCATCAATTCAAAACGAAAGTAGGATTGACTATTTTTTAAAGGTACGTGTTTTCTTCTTAATGGACAAACTGAGTTAATTTCGAATTTTCCCAGGTTCTATAATCTTGTGTCTGCATGCTGAGATATTAAGTAATGCTGGATGTTCTGTTGTTATTGACTTAAGATTGTTCAAACAAACCCAGAAATATCAAAATTTGCAAACTTTGATCCTCCCTTTTGACCGGAAATTATAAGTGCAAAAAACCCAAAACCGCCCACACCACGTGACCTACGACCTGATCATAATTTACGATTGAGCATGTTTATTTATTGCGCATCTTTAAAGCAAACTGCAAGTCTCTTGGTGTATTTTGAAGAAAACCATGTCAATCTTTGGGTCGTTCTGTACATTTAAAGACTTATTCGATTGGGCCCGAAAGCTTATTTTGGCGATTCCAAAGTAAGGGCTATTAGATTGTAAAAATGGTGACAGCTGTTTTTTTAGCTGAATTTAGTGCTAACGTTTCGTGAAAGAAAAAATAATAAACACGCTAATAACAATATGGATTCCTTGATTTCAGAGAGATATGACATCTATCAAATCAAAGTTGTATCCATTCGAACATAAAAATATATAGTGGGCGGGACATGTGGCACGTGACCTCTGCACGAGACCCAATCAGCGACGTAATCAGTAATAAGTTATAAATGTTTCAAAGTTATACATAACATGTACCAGCAAATCAAATCTTGTGTTAAATTTAATAATACTACCTCGCCACTATATTCATGCAACATTGGCGTTAGACAGGGGGGAAATTTATCTCCTTTTTTATTTGCTGTATATATGAATTATGTTGAAAGCTTCCTATGTGAAAACAATGTTCAAGGTTTAACTGTTGTAAATAGTTTAATTGAGGAACAGATTGGGATGTATATTAAGTTACTGGTTCTACTATATGCAGATGATACTGTCATATTAGCAGAACATGCTCAAACTTTACAGTTTTCTTCGGATAGATTTGCAGAGTATTTTACTTTAAAGAAACTTAGAGTAAATATTAACAAGACCAAGATTGTAATTTTTTCTAAAGGTTATGTAAAAAATATATTTTTATTTTATTTTTTTAACGATGGGATTGAGGTTGTTCGAGAATACCTTTACTTGGGAAGATTATGCTAATGGTAAATTCACTAAGGCAAGTAAGAGACAAGCATCTAGAGGCATGTTTTCAATTTTCAAAACTATTCGAAATTTACAAATACCAATAGACTGCCAGTTTAAACTATTTGATCAGTGCGTTTTACCAATTTTGCTTTACGGTCCGGAAGTTTGGAGAAAACATCATGTCAAAATTTTACTAATTGTTCAAACAATCATGGTATTCTGATGCTCAAAACTCTTCTGAAGGAAAATATTATCATTTATATAAAACTTCACTCATTTTAGAGTCTTATCTTTTAGATCTCCCATCAAAATTTCGTACCTGGTTAACAAAATTAAGAACATGTAATCATAGATTACCCATAGAAACGAGGATGGTTGAATATAATGGAAGCAAATAGAATATGTACACTTTGTAAAAATCAAGTTAATTGTGATGAGTATCATATTGTTGTATCGTGTATACCTCTCAAAGATAACCGCAGGAAGAAACTTCTCACCTATTTTTGTATAAATCCACATGTAAACAAATTTATTTCACTTTTGAAATTAGATAATACCCAACTTTTATTCAAATTATCACATTTTGCTGAAACTGCTCTTAGTCTTTTCTAAACCAAATCCACTGTATATTATAATATTTATATGTATGTTCTCTATATCATTTTGTATGATTCACGAGTATAAAATTCTGTTCTGTTCTGTGTTAAAAACCAATTGCCTCGATTTGGTATTTCAGAGAGCCGCTAAGTGTTTGAATATATGGAAGGTGAAGGTCACAGGCGAATTCACGTGGAGTCAGATCATAGGTGTCCAGGTAGCGTTTTGTCGAATTATATAGCATAGTCGGGAAACATTTGATAAGAAGGACAGCTAAGCTTTTGTTGTTGAAAACATGTTTATTAATAGTTTAATCTCCGAAAAGGCCATCGCGTTTACGAAATCATCCTGTCTATGAACCCGCGCTGTATACGGACCAAAGCTAGAATAGCTTGTGGTTAGACATCAAAGAAACAATATGGACAGGATTAACTTCTCGGAAATACAGATTATTGAATTTTCTTTTGACAAGGCAATTATGAAGTTTTATATCATGAACGCTGTCAGCAGTTACACCGCATTTAATTCCAGAATTATTTCAACTTAAAAAACTTTTGTCATGTCCGAATCGGAATTCAGTAGCGAGCTTTCGCTTTCAATGGAGTGCCTGTCTTCAAGTTTGGAATCTTGTCATTCGGACACGGGGTCCCAGCGGATGTTCCCGACCTTACCTGTACGAACCTGATCTATAGAGTGACAACGAAGCTTTTCACGAAGACAATGCCGTTGTACCGAATATTCGATATTATCGCTTAACAAGCACAAACTGGTAACTTGATTCACATTCGTTTCGACGCTTATTTCTTTCAACTGAATTTCAAAAGGTTATCCAAAATAATATGAAGAAATCACTTTTTAAAAAGTCGTAATGATGTATTAAATCTTAGTAGGCCTATATTAAAAGGTTATTGTATATACAATAATACAATGTAGTATTATACTAGTATATGCCATGTTTATTGAAAATTCATACATTATTATTTCAACATCCATATTCGCGAATTGAAGGGGATCCGACAGAAACTGATGAAGGAGAATATTTTCAGTTCTTGTGTTGGAACAATTACCAGCAACGCACATCGATGGCACCAAAATAGTAGGCATAGTGCTCCATTTTTGCATGCGTATATATATATATAGTAGGTAAGGCGGCCATGTTGTGTATAGTTTGTCATCAACCTACTGCGCACGCGCAATAACGCTTAACTCGTTTAGCCATAAAATTTTTACGACTGGCGCATCGCGCAGGCAAAAACGGATGCACTTTGAACATTAATATCTTTTTAAACAAATGACCTTTCGAAAAATTATTTGCTGGTTTTTTAAAATTTTAATATATTATCTGTATGAATAAAATAATAAACATTCAAAAAGCGGGATTTCAAGTTGTTTAATATAATGGTGATCTTTATTTGAAACAGCACGCTCCTTACATCTTGGTTAGGGGTAGAATCGCGTACACTGGCATTTATGCTCGCAGCTTCAATTTCAACGATGCGATGCACTTGTTGCCGTGATAAAATGATATATCGGCTTTATTTCCAAGTTCTTTAGAACTCTTTCAAAGCTTTCTTTAAAAAACCGGTGTTAAAAAACGATAATCGGGAAAAGGTCATCATCATCATCATCATCTTCATCATAAAAAGTTCAGTATCATTTGAGAAACTGGTTAGCGTCTCCAGACAATCAGTCTTGATTACAACGAGAAATAGTTTGAAATAATTCTTTTTATTGATTCATGTTTCAATAGATTAATACAAGAAATTTCATGTCATATTTAATTTATTTTTGTTAAACTTCTTTCAAAAGGACTAAAACGAGTCTTGGGTAAAACGGGATCTCAAGAAAAGCGAAAACATGAAAGCTATTTCAAGACAATCAATTCCAAGATATATTCTACGAAAATTCACATTTCCCAAACTCGAATGATGAAAATGTGTTTACACTGAAATGGCCACATGCTGTTTCGTCAAAGACTAAGGATAATTGGGTTGAAAAGAGGTGTAACGATATAGAATTTTCACGATATGGAACGATACGCATCACGATCTTATTATCGTACGATTCGATACGATACAGTCACGATACACCATATTTGGAGATTTGTTACAACAAGAAAAAATAAATCTTGATTTAGGGGAAATAAACAATTTTAAAGTGAACCATACATAGCACGATAAAAAGACCGTATCATGATACTCATTACAACAATATAACGTCACAGCTTTAGCCTGGTTGAATAAAGTGATGTTTATCTGTTAAAAAGAATACATACACGTGAAAAAAAATTAAGCAAAACATTTTTTAACAAGCAAAGGTTGTCTCAGGAGAAAGAAAATATGTGTCAGTAAAGTTAATCCTATTATATGATAGAATCAGAGTCAGACATTATTAATTAGATTACGAAAATGTTTTTTTTTTTATTTGGAGTTATATAAAAGTTTTATTCTGGTGTCCAGAAAACATGTTACCTTATCCTGAGAAACGGAACTAAATGTACGTTAAAATAGGTAGTTGTAATGTGAGTATTTCATTTTTACAAGTCGGCCGGTAAAATTTTGCCTCTTTTTTAATCATAGATCACTATATACTTGATTCTGAACCAAACAAAAAGTACATTCTTTAAAAGTTTAAATTTAAAAAAGTGGCGTGATTATAAAATCTAGTCAGTGTCAACAGTAGGGGTGTGTATTGCACCAAATGTCGTATTGCAATAAATAGTAACAAACAGCTCATGTTTTGCATATTGAACGAACTAAACATTCAACTTTTTATACTTCTTTTTGCAGGTTAAACATTCTACATTTGATAACTTGCCTTCAGGTCTTTCAAAAAGTAGATCAAAATTAAAAGAATAAAGTTTATGAGTAAATCTTGATAGCTCATACATTGTATGCATATAAAAACTGTCTACTATAATTTGTTATACGGCCATAGACGTATTCTTGCACACCAAAATATAGTTCTTACACGTTAGGCAAGTAGAACAACCTTTCTGGATAAATTTGACTTGAAATTATTTGTCATGCAATCAATTTGGGTTGAGATTATATTGAACATCGCTAGATAATATTGGACATCCCTTTATATAATATTGGACATCCCTATATATAATATTGGACATCCCTAGATAAGATTGGACATCCCTATATATAATATTGGACATCCCTAGATAAGATTGGACATCCCTAGATAAGATTGGACATCCCTATAGATAATATTGGACATCCCTATAGATAATATTGAACATCCCTAGATAAGATTGGACATCCCTATAGATAATATTGGACATCCCTAGATACATTGGACATCCCTGTAAGATAATATTGAACATCCCTACAGATAATATTGGACATCCCTATATATAATATTGGACATCCCTAGTAAATAGTAATGACCGCTTACAGGCAAAGAGAAGCGTTCCAGTAACGAGTTAAACTCAAAGGAATGCCAAATGTTTTCCAAAATTGTACGATTATAGCCTTCTTGTCTATAATAGTTGAAAAAAGATATGCCATTTCGATAGCCTTAGTTTACATGATAAAGATGTTTCGAAGTTTGAAAGTCAACTTGGTAAGACAAATGGCTATTTTTTTTATGTCATATACCTTAGGTTTATTACGTACATTTAGATATTTTTGGTAAAACGTCAGTTAGATAACAACACCTGACGAAATGTCAACGAAGACAATTTTCCTTTGAGATTTTTTTTCACAAAATCTACTTTTTTCAAACCAAGATGATGAAATATGTTAGATTATCGTAACGTTCACACAGCGACTGATTTTGGTTTTTAGGGGCGAAGGTTTAATTTTTTCGTGTATATTTTTCTTGTGTATATACAAGAAGTAAACATTAAAAACAAAGAGAAATTTCCTGAAGTCGCTCTAACATATCTTTTCTTTTTTGAGATACTTTGAAGACAAACATAAGAGCATCTGAAAAGCCAAAATGTCTTTAAAAGCAAAAAAAAATAAAATAAAGGTTCTTATATTTTACCAATTGGTTTAATGCAACTCAACAATGGCGCAAAGTTGGCAGGATGGTGTATTGATTCTAGTTGTCTTATAACCAGTGTGGTTGTATGATGGTTCTGTTGTATAAAGTTCCATTTAAGGGCTCCATAAATTGCGCAAAGTTGTTTAACATATAAAATTTTATGCGACCTCGCGAAAACTTAAAACTGAATCTTTTATAGATATATCCTATATTTTACCTTTACTAATGCAATTTTCGGTGCTCACACATCGGATATGGAACATGACATGATTAGACTCCGTATAATTTAAAAAATCACACCTGAAAACAACCCCCTTCCACTGTTGTTCTTTGATAAGGACACTCACATATGGTTACTTCTCCTTATGGGTCTATTCAAAGGTGAGGTGAAATGGGGTTTGACGTCCCTTAGTCAAGAGTATTTCACTTATATCGGGGCTGCTAGTATTATTAAAAGGAAAAAGCCCGCAACACCAAAGTGGCTATGCATTGCGGTGAAACCTGCGAGCATCGGCTTGAACTAGCAAACCATGTGTGGTACTGCGCTGAAACTCAGTGTAGCATTGCACCCAAACCTGACTGCGTGTAGAACAGTTATCTACTGCCGACAAAGTTGCCGAGCCCCTGGCGGGATTCAAACCACAGACCTCTTGATCCGAAGCCGCACGCGATTGTTCTAATCCGAATTGTTTTTATTAAAGGCAACTCTCCGATTGCATATTCTGGCAATTATTCTATTCCGAAAAGTTTTTTTACAAAGAATCTCACCGATGGCAAGTTTGGGCGACGGCTCTATTCCGTACGGTGTTATTACAATGTAACTCACCGATGGCAAGTTTGGGCGATGGCTCTATTCTGAAAAGTTTTATTACAATGTAACTCACCGATGGCAAGTTGGGCGATGGTTCTATTCCGTACAGTTTTATTACAATGTAACTCACCGATGGCAAGTTTGGGTAATGGCTCTATTCCGAAAAGTTTTATTACAATGTAACTTACCGATGGCAAGTTTGGGGATGGCTCTATTCCAAAAAATTTTATTACAATGTAACTCACCGATGGCAAGTTTGGGCGATAGCTCTATTCCGAAAAGTTTTTTACAATATAACTCACCGATGGCAAGTTTGGGCGATGGCTCTATTCCGAAAAGTTTTATTACAATGTAACTCACCGATGGCAAGTTTAGGCGATGGCTCTATTCCGAAAAGTTTTATTACAAAGTTATTCACCGAGGGCAAGTTGAGGCGATGGCTCTATTCCGTACGGTTTTATTACAAAGCTACTCAAAGATGGCAAGCTAGGGCGAAGGGTCTATTCCGTACGGTTTTATTACAAAGCAACTCACCGATGGCAAGTTTGGGCTATGGCTCTATTCCGAAAAGTTTCATTACAAGGCAACTCGCCGATGGCAAATTTGGGCGATAGCTCTATTCCGAAAAGTTTTATTACAATGTAACTCACCGATGGCAAGTTTGGGCGATGGCTCTATTCCTTACGTTATTATTTCAAAGCTACTCACCGATGGCAAGCCAGGGCGATGGTTCTATTCCGTACGGTTTTATTATAAAGCAACTCACCGATGACAATTTGGGCGATGGTTCTATTCGTACAGTTTTATCAAAAAGCAACTCACCGATGGCAAGTTTGGGCGATGGTTCTATTCGTACGGTTTTATTACATAGCAACTCACCGATGGCAAGTTTGAGCGATGGTTCTATTCCGTACGGTTTTATTACAAAGCACTCACCGTTGGCACGTTTGGGTGATGTTTAATACAGTTTTATCGAAAAGCAAGCAAGCAAGGGCATGTTCTTTTACATACAGTTTTTTAAAAAGCAACTCACCAGTGGCACATGGACTTGCACTGTATGAAGTTCATTCCGCCTCGACCCCGCATACAGTTGTTGATACAGTGTCCCAAGCCTCGTTTTGGATTTGTAAAGTGTTGAACATCATCCGAGTCACGTGACAGGAAGTGGAGTAACCTGGAGATAAGGAGACTGTCGGACAAGGGACCTAACTCCGCCTCTTCACTCCCTGCGCCGCCTACAAGAAATATGAAATATTTCAGAAAGTGTTTAACTTGAGAACAACCTTTAAATACCCTGATATCCTTACGAATCATTTGAGTAATCTCAATATTCAATCTAGTCTTACACATGACTGTTGAATGTCATCATGTCTTCTTTGAAAAGGGTGTTATCTAAATAGTTTAAGACTTGACCTGTCATGTGTAATAATTGACATGTACCGCGAGATGTTTAATCTATCTATAAATAACTATTATAATACTTGGGTTATGTTCGTTGTCTTGGTGGAAACTTTCAACAAAAGTATTGCAATAAGTTTCCGGGCTACGTTATCACTCGTCATTAATAAGATCTTAGTACGGCAGTTACGTTCTGAATACGACAGTTCCGTTCGAAGTACGACAGTTACGTTTTAAGTACGTTGGTACTGGGCCCCATGTTAGAACGGGAGATTTTCAGCATTCTGGTGCACCCTTCCGTTTTAGCGCGTCTTGGTCCGTTCACAAAATTGCAAACAGTTGCTACTAAGATCATTCTTGCACAGTTCGAGTTCTTTTTTTAAAATCAAGAACCTTGTGAGAACGGATCTGGTGTGACGGGGGTATCAAACCTAATTTAATCAAAGTAGATCTTAATTCGTTCTAACTCCGACGAAAACTTAAACGGCCTCAATCGGACATAACGGATAACATTTGTGTGTATGTTTCGACACTACGATGCAAGTGCGATCAAGACAATTCTAACTAGGCCAGTCTCATCGATTTCCCATCCTCTGACAGTTTTCACTTTCAGATTGTATACTATTTGCCGTTTATATCATGTAATAACGTTTTTTATTACTCGCCCGTGTAAGATATCGCAGTGTAATATTTATACGGCGATATTAAACTAGTGTAATACCGCTGCACGTATGACGTCATAATATTGTGTGGTTGTGACGTCACAATGTTGGCACCGCCGTCACAATGGCGGCCAAGACGCGGAAATGCTTCGTTCAGTACACTTCATGCTTGATTACTGAGGTCAAGTAATAAACAGAATACTAAACTTCCTTCAATTTAATACTATTTCTATTAAACTCGTTAATGATTACGTATTAAACTCGCTTTCGCTCGTTTTATACTTAATCAATAACTCGTTTAATAAAAATAGTATTAAATGGAAGGTCGTTTAGTATCCTCTATCAATCAGTAAAAAACCGTTATCAATCAGTTTAACAAAACTAGACATACCTACTCGTGTCTTGATGCCTTTCTAACCCGTTTGTTTCACGTTTACATTGATAGGGGAAAATTACAGTATTCACGTGTGCCACATGTGCACATATGAAAAATATGACACTACTTTTGTCTGATAATGTTGGTAAATGTACAACTTCATGCACTAGTTGTCTAACATTTATTTGATATATTCAATAATAAGTGATTTTGTCGTAGAAAGTTTGAGAAGTTTCGAGTAAAAATCCTAAACGTATCACATGAAAGGTATTTGTGATCTTCGTGATAATTCACACTTCCAATGATACGACCGACCTTTCGAGTTCTTCATTTCACAACAAGAATGTAAATCACGTTGTAGATATATATCAGAATTTGCCATTATAAACCATCTCCAAATGCAATTTTCTAATTGATTATTGATTAAGAAATTTATAAGAAACGGCTTAATTTCAACTTGTATAAGAATGGGTTATATAGATAAACTTAAAACGCTCTTTCGATGGACAAATGTTTTTAATTCTGTAATAAAAATAAGGAAGGTTATGATATGTCAAGATTATATTCCAAGCCGTTTTTAAACTGATATTAATTCATATAATTATGATTATCTCGATATTCCGCGTTCTTCAATTTATTATTTTCCAACTGCCCTTAAGACATGACTATACAAGTTACTCAAGTAAAATCCGACGCCTTTCTTATTTTAACGAAATGAAAATTAAAACGCTGTCTTTATGTTTATATAAATGCCAAATTCGATGGCATTACGAGACAGACAATATCTCACGAACCTGGAAAGAAATTGTTTGATAAAAAAGGGACAAACTATTCATGAATTACAAAAATTGCTTTTGATGTATAAAAGACACGAAACGTAAATGTATTTAGAGACACATTAAAGTAATGGGATATTTTAAGATTCAAATTAAATCCATGAACTATGTTACTTTTCAATTAAAACAGAAGTATATTTTCAGTTAGTCTACCTTGTTCCGTAACAACCACTCCCTGTTGTACACGAAAAATTCATAAGACATTTATGAAATAATGGCTTTACATAATAGGCGAAAACGGGGTTGGCAGGGTTCGTTTGAAACCTTATATTTGGGACAAGAAAGGTCTGATATGGGCGAATATCTACATGGTTATAGTTCAAGCATGCGGCAAGATATTCCTATTCAAAAATTTACACTAGGGTATATTTTAGTCACCTAATAGGTACTTTTTTTAGAGGCATTTAGAAGATGGTAAGATGAATGGACACACGTTCTATGGATTTACAACTTCTTTATAGCAGGATTGCTTGAGAGGAATTTATACATAAAGGGAATAGGTTTATACAATTGAGAAGGTTGAAGTACGAAGAGGTAGTTATTTAGATACAGTTGATTAGGTTGATGTACATGGTGATTGAGTGTTGTTACAGTACAATCCTGCAATAAAGAATTTGTAATCCATAGAACTTGTCTCTATTCACTTACAGGTATTTTCGGGGGTAGACACATACTAAATCTCTGCTCGATGTTATATGTACATGATGATCTGACTTTCTGTTTGGTACCAGACTCATGTTTATGTTGTATAAGCCCACAACATGACAAACTATTGTTCTATTGACGTCATGAACATTTCATCTTTGGCGTTAGAGACGACGAAATACCGTAATCCATGCTGTACAATCGTGTCTAGGAAAACGTGATATGTCCATATGTGCACATATGAAAAATGTGTTACTCATTATGTCTCACATGTGGGTAATACACAACGTTATGCACAAGCGATTTCCAATTGAACATCCTTCAACATGACATCAACGTGAAATATCCCATTACTTTGAGCACAAATGCCTACACATTCTCTCCCCACAGAGGTAGTGCCGCAATTTATTCCTATACAACCTCTGCTATAAAATGAGCCCTTCACGAGCTTCCGGAAGTTTCCTCTGGCGTTGCAATATTTCAGCCATGAAAACATCGCATGCTTGGATATCATATTGGTCGTTACACAGGTCTATGCAAATTACGCAGTAACTAAATCAGCCGAATGTGCTTTATAAAGAAGAAAGAAAGTGCAAGTGCATATTCGAATAAAATTTAGCTCTCCGAAAACATATCTGAGGCGTTCTAAATGATATTTTTTAAACAGCGTCGCTCTTTGGATGACGACATTTCATTGGCTTAAACAATAACAGGTGAGCATAGCCACGAACATCAAGCCGCGTAAGCGGTACGAGGGATTTGGCTCGAAAGAGATCAGGGTATATGGAAGGAGCACGATCAGCGGATTCAATTACGCTGATGTAGCAGGATGTATGTCTGATTAATGTTCATTATTTTTAGTTCATACACACGGTTCCTTTTTTGCATTTAGCGTATTCCCCTCTTCTTGGTACAGGTGGCGTGCATTACGGCCTCTTAATGAGAAGCTCAGTATTTTCGTTGCATAAAAGTGTTCTGAACTTCGTTATCGTTGCATTTATAACTGTATATTTATCCAATATAAAGTTATCATTCTATATTCTTAAATTACTTTTTAAAATTCGGACTTCCTTTAAAGATTTAGGAAGGCTAATGGAATAAAGATATTTGAAATATTTTTTAAAACGTTATATTGTTAAAATTTTCATATCCAAAATGAATAATTGCACGTCGTCTGTTTATATTCCACAGACAGGTAAATGCAGGTGATAGGTAAATGCTATTAGTTAGAAAGGTAGCCTGATATTGTTGTGACCAAAGACACTGACCATCGATGACCAGTCATCACGAGACGGTGTCTATATCCACTGATGTATACCTATCAGTAAGATGACCATGCTAATAGCTTTGGATTAATATCGTGTGATGTTATTTGTCATATTCTGGTCACGTGACTATATGGCCCAGGTGATGAATTCAGACCTAGCCATCACGGCCTTAGACTGGGAAATATTGCGCATAAATGTCAGTACAATTCAATATACATTCGGCTAACACGTTTAGCCACCAGTCAAACTAAATAGGAGCTTTTGCGTGCAACACATATGGTCACATAAAAGGTCATTTTCATGTATTTTCTCTACAGCACGAAACGATTTTTTTACTTTGACTAAATTGTAGATGTCGTACGAAGTAGTTGGCGATGCGTTGATATCATTGATATTCCCTTCCAATAGCAGCCATTAATAGAACCGTGAACTGTAATCATAATCATAAAAAAATGACCCTAAATATGTGCATATCTTACCCCGTGTGTACTTCACCAAACTCAAAGTAAACAATGCTGATTAAGTTTATTGATTAAAGGAAATATCTTTTTTCTGTTTTTCGCGAGACAAAATGTGATATCTTCGCGAGTGTGAATTTCGTTACTTACCTAGATATTATGTTACCGTTTAAATTTTTTTAGAATTCATATCTGAATGAGACCGTTAGTGTTGAATGTCAAAAGCGGTTTAGATGCTGAACAAGTTGCGCTGTTTCAGATAATATGACTTCAACAAAAGGATCACTTTAGTGAAATAATGTATCGAGTTTAATATGACAGTTTAAGAATGAATTAAGATCATCTGTGCTATGATCACGAAAAGAGTCTGAATTCAAATAACGCAAGTGAAAATTGCACGAGTTTCAGAAACAAAAATCAAAAAGCAAACTATCGAGTGTAATAATTTACTCTTTTTAATTTTTTTTTTCTGTTTTACAATTCAAATAAAGTGAATAACACCCCTGGTAAATTCTCTTGCAACATCCTGTTACACTTTGGTCCCTAACAAGTGTTTACATATAATACAATGAGAATAACATGCGACAATGTACGGGCACTGAAAAAAATCGTTGCGCATATAAAATAATGCTCATAAACTGCTTAAAAACTAAAACGGCAGCAGATGTGGTCAATTCTACAGCAATGCTTCTAGTGGGAAAAACAAAAGGGAGAGTGTATAGATACATTCTTATAAAGAATGTATTATTTTGTGTCCACATATAAGAGATTAAAAACACATTCCTTGCTCAACAGTTTTTCTACAATCACAATTATACGACTACCGAGTTTTGACATAGCTTTGTGTCTTCGACCACTATAACATTTTCATTATTCATTTCAGATTAATCGTAAAGGATATAAAATATCTTATTGAATCAATAGAAAGCTAAAGTATGTACATATTTCCTAACATGCATGAAATAGACAACATTAACGCGAAAATGAGTGCCTTTCAGCAGATGTTTTGACACAGTTTCATCATGATGTTCACGGGTCGCACGCTTTTCACGTGCAACTCGTTTTTGACACCGTTTACAAGAACAACTATGAAAAGCCCGCGAGAACTTACTTTTCGTTGTGATCCGTCATAAACTTACCGAATAAAAGAAGTAAAAAAGAAATCTCTTTACTGAATTTACTTTCCATTTCCCTTGGGCCTTAACCTTATATCACTTTCAATGGATTCGATATGCGTTATAATGACAGAATGGTTGAATGGCAGCGCCTCTATATCAGTCATTTTTATATTGATTGAAAAAATGCACAAACGATTTTAAATTTTTGATTGTCAGTATAGATCTTTTCAAAGAATCTGATTGATGATATACTCTCACAGTCTGTTTTTAAATATGATAAAGGACAGAGTTGAAGTTCCTATACGATTGATACTGAGAGACATTTTCCTGCTATAGAGTCATTGTCACCGATTGATCGAAAAAATCTAGAAGCATTTTTTACGGAGTATGTTATCACAGTCATCTAATGTATTTAGGACACAATACTGTTTGTCCGACCAATCTCAAAACTTCCGTTGATATTTTTTATTTAAAAAATCATGCATATCGAACAAAATAAGGGAAAGAAAAAAATACATATGAAAACCATTGGACATTTCTTGAATTCGAGAGATAAAATTTTTTTAAACTGCTAATTTGACATTTTTCTGCAGATCCAATGCGCATATGCTTGACAAAACCTTGATTTTGCATGTATCATGAAAAATTGTTTCAACTTTACATTGTATACCATAGTAAATTCTATATGTTCTGAATATGTCATTGGATGATTAAAACATTGAAAAAAGTGAGCTAAAAATGAATGCAAAATTCAATCTGATTAATCGATTTTAATCAGGCTAATGCAAAATCGTTCAAAATATTAAGACAGAAACAATTATTATTATGGAATATTTGAAAAAAAACCCAGAAACATTGGTATTCAAATCAAATATACACAAATACACAAAATTAAACAACAGGATAGTTTACCAAATTTGAAGCATAACAGATAAATATAAAAACAACATGTATGTCTTTATTAACTTTTCTAGGTTTGTTTTATTCATTTGTATTAGTGTTTAGCGGGGGTTACACTCGACTTATTTTGTAGAATTGGACGTGGTCCAACTATCCTCTTCCTATAAACTTAAAGCAACACCTCAAAATCCGAATGACATGTAATTGTAACATTTTCAGAATAACATGTTTGTTGTTGAAATCATCCTGCTACATCAGCGTAATTGAATCCGCTGATCGAGCTCCTTCCATATACCCTGATCTCTTTCGAGCCAAATCCCTCGTACGGCTGGCGCGGCTTGATGTTTCAACCAATGAAATGTCGTTATCCATGGAGCTTGAAGCTACTCTTTGGAACTTAACGGAATTTTCCATCCGGGTTGTGCCGCTTTTCCTGGTTGCGAGTCAGTCTAATTGGCTGGTTAGACAGCTAGTGATACGGGCTTTTGGCCTAAAGGCTATCAGGGTATATGGAAGGAGCTCGATCAGCGGATTCAATTACGCTGATGAAGCAGGATGTGTTGAAATTTAAGTTTGTTCGTTTGGTTTTGAGCCTACTCCAAATATTGGCGAAGAAAGGTGTCTACCCTCAAACCTCCTTTACATAAACCAATACCATCTGTATAGACCAGGATGAAGATGAAGATTTAAACATTTAATCGACCTGTCAAAGATTTGGGCGAGGCAGCGCAAAATTAAAATGGTTTCAACTACAAGCACTATGATATGATGTATAGTGCTATAGTACACTATATGATTCAGCATTCATTTTATATCTGTAGCATAAACAAAAAGGAAAATAAAGTCCTATGTAAACTATGCTATGTCTATGGTAAGCACTTATTTAAGCATTTGAAGGGGGCAGAAAGATTTATTTCTTTAAAATTTTCCCAAAAAATATAAGTTGTAGTAAATGTATTATCGTCAGATTTTCAACAAATCTTAATAAAGGAAGTAACAAGACAAGAATCGCGACAATATACGCCAAGGTGAAAAAGTTAAACTTGAATTGCGAAACGGTGAAACTTGAATCGCTACTAGATACGCCAAGGTGAAACAGTGAAACATACAATTAATATCATATTTTAAAATGAAAATAAGAATATTATCAAATTCACTTGGTGTAATCCGAAGATAAGATATGAAATGATATTTCGCTTTCTTGAAAGTTAGTTGAATAAACAAAATAGCCTGAGGAAAAAGTGCTTAATTGTAAATATTACATGAATCCGAGTCTAATGAGACATACTAACATCAATACTCAGCCAAAAATCTTCCTATGTTTGCTGTAGGGAAAGTACCTATCATGTTCAACTATCAATCTAAAGTTATATATTTAACATTTGGTTAACGTTCACTTTTTCAAATTAATTATCTGGTTTTAATTTTGTAAAATAGCCTGCAATTCTCAGGAACACATCAATTTAGGGAATAAACATTATCTCACGAGAAGTACAACAAATATTTCCAAGTGAAAGACAATATATTTATCTCGATACAAGGATATCTAATATGTATGTACAAGTCCGGTTAAGATGCGAGAACCCATATCCCTTCCATAACTGAATCAACCTCCAAGTCAGGGCGCCTTCCCTTCGAGTACCTCTACGGTAGTAGCCCTGCCTTCACTTGCGGGGGCATTGTTGTCAGGATTCTTGACAACAATAGGAATTGACGTCATCGATAATCTCGAACCAAGTTGTTATTTTACATACTAATAAATTGGTTCGAGAGTATGTTTTAAACGTTAGGCGTGTGAAATTCTATGAATATTACAAAAGTTGGTGTAATTTGCTTCAAATATAATTTTGTATTTGATGAGTATATGGTGGACAATTTGTTACGTTTCCAAAATTCAAAGACAACTTAATAAAATAACAAAAAGTTTCGTTTGCCGTACTCATTTCATGAGTCGTTGTTCGGAGTTGCATTGTGAATCCTTTGAGTTAGGAGCTTCACTTTTAGAGCGTGACATCAATCGTAGGTTGCACGCGCTGTGTTAGAGCTTTTTCACCTCGAAGCCTTCTGATGGCAGCGAGTGTATTAGTGACGTCACGGAGCGGATACTCGCTGTCTGGAGCTAGTAACTGAATTTGATACGCAGATCCTTTCCTTCAACTGTAAATGATCCGACTGAATAGTGATAACAATTGCCCTCTGAAGAGAATATATGTTAAATATTTAAATTATTGGAGGAAAAGAATAATTAATTTTTAAAAATCCCAACATGACACAGTGCTCTCCATGTGAACACTGTAGTTGAAGGTACGTAGGTTGTTAATTTCTACACATTGCCATGGAAACTGACTTATGCTAATTCGTTAAGTATTGTTACGATATTGAAGTTTGAAGTGACGATTTTGATTGGAAAATTGATGAAGTACAACGCCTTGCGCTGATAGGTAGACAGTCCATTTTGAACTTATATTTCTTATGTTTCACACAGATAAATGGAAAGATTAGAGTTGACAATGTCTATTACGTTTAATATCTTAAATTGTATTCGTATACATGTAATTAAACGCACTAGTGCACACCAATATTTCGTAAACACAACGAATGCACAGATACAGCATATCTCTCGATATTACTCAAGATCCTCGTAGCTTATGCGGATTTAAAGTTACGTTGCATTAAATACTTCCGGTCTTTAAAAATCAACTTTACTACCTGAATACGTAAATATTTGTTATATAACTTACGAGGTAGATTACTTGAGTGAGGATCTTGAATAATATCGAGAGATATGCAGTATCTGTGTATTCGTTGTGGTTACGAAATATTGGCGTGCACTAGTGCGTTTAAGATTAATTGAATTGAATTGAGTATCTGTCTTCTAGCTTTAATACTATTCGATGCGATGGCTTAGTTCGTTAGCATCGATTCAAAACGTTTCGATCTTCCCGCAAAGTTTCACACATCAAAACTTACCATCATTTATTTTTGGGTCCCGTTACACGTTTTTTTTGTTTAAGAATGGGCGACGTATGAGTTCCGACTTCAGAGAGCAAATAGAGGTCAGATAGAATTTAACCACAAACAGAAAAGTATGAGAATAAGTATTTTTTCAATTAGCCCTTGGCTGAAAGTGAAAGTCTGCAACCTTGGTATTTTGCTGTCCCAGTTGCGAAAGATAAGTGACGGACTTCTGAGGGGCTGTTCGGTCACTTCCGGGTCCAAAACCTCAACAAACCCCATGTGTGAAATTCTTGGGGTATATTTAGAACGAGTTGTAGCTTGTGAATCAAGAGGAGACTGCACTTTATTTCCTACATGTTTTCGTTTGTTATGTGTTTGAATATTTTACTGCTGGTAAAGGATAAAAACGATGCAGTTGTATTTTAGCGACATGTCGATAATGGGGGACAACTTAACATTGGAGTTAATAGGGACAACTTAACATTGGAGTTAATAGGGACAACTTAACATTGGAGTTAATGGGAAAAACGGATAACGAGACCCTTATGACAAACGTTACTGGTTGCAAATTGTTATGTGAACTTTTGTTTTTTTATTTCATTCGTTTAGCTATAAAGCTACGTAAATATAATTTCTTATATTTGTTTAATCTTACACCAAACGCTTTAATTGCCCGTATATAGGCATACGGACACTATTGTACTACCCTTTCCTAAAAAAGATAGAAACTGCATAACTTCAGCTCTATGTGACATGAGAAATTAAGACATGTATCTTCAATTTAATCTTCAAACAGTTTTCTCCGAATATTCTTATAGACAATTTTATTGAATTACTTATCAACAACTACATATTAATAGTTGGTGATGATAGGTCAAGTAGTATTCAAGTTTGCTTAAGAAATAAGCATTGTTTTTCAAATTGCAAAAGTCAACCAAAGAACCAATCAACATGTTAGGATGTTTCCCCGGAAACATACACTGGCCTCAAAAGGACACGGTCCAAATTATTGCCATAAAAACAGAAAAAGTTAACCCCAAAAGATAAATCAAGACGATATGAAAAAGCAGTGTACCAAATAAATTCATGACTGGTTAAGAGGTTTTCGAATTATGCCCCGGAAACATATACTGCCCATTATGAAGACAAAGTCCAAATTGTTGTCATTGAAACAAAAGATTAGGAAGAAGTTCAAACCCTAAAAAGACATATTCACCTGATATGGAGAGGCAGTATACCAAATCTGGTCATGGTGGTTTTAAGTAGTTTCAGAACTATGCCAAGGAAACGGAAACTACCCTTATAAAAAGACTTAGTCCAAATAACTGCCATGAAATAAGAAGAAAATAGAATTGGAAAATGCCAAAAGCCTCCCAAAGGCACATCTTTAAACAGGAAGAAGCAGTGCCGATTGGTCAGCTTTATAATGATGGTTTAAAACATTGTGAACACCACTGCCAACGCCAACGCCAACGCGAAAAGAACCGCCGACGTATACGCCGACACTCAACCGAAACAAATACCTCCGGACCTTACTGATAGAGACGTAATAACTTGGTCGACCAATGAGTGTATAGTCCTGTATGAATTATGTACCTTTTAAAACTATATCAAGAAACAAACCAAATGACCTTGACTTCAAAACTGACCTTTACTCCAGAAAATAAACTTTGCTGCCTAAAATGACTGATATACGAAATCGACTTTGAATGGGTTTGATTTTAAAAGTGACCTGAATTGCTGAAAATGAAAGTGTCTTAAGAAATTGATTTTACCTTTAGCAACCAACTTTGCTATCAAACCCACGACAGTACACTAGCGACATTGATCCTCAACAGTGTTACAGTTTTTACACTACTCATACACCGACGCCCACGACGTTTATACACTACTCGTACACCGACGCCCACGACGTTTCGTTACAGACCAATTCATAAACCATAAATTGTCATCACCCGCGAAACTCATATCGTTGCCAACAGCAACCCAAAACTCATAAACATGGCGACATAATAACGCGCGTCAAAACGCTGAACAGTTTATTAGGAGGCCGTGAACTTTAATTTTCTAAAGCGCGGCAAAAGATTGGAACCATTTTCAGGACTAGCAGAGCCGATCTGCGTGATTAGGGGAAACAACAAGTAATGGGGGACTTGTGTTCAGAGATAATGGAAACCCATTTCATCACAGACCGGCGGCCATATTGTCTTGCAAGTAGTTTGGTCCAGGAAGAGTTATGACCCTTCCCAATTCGTAGTCAGTCCCTAGGGGGCGTTCTTTATAGAGTTGGTTTGCCACTGCGCGGGAGAGCTTTCGGACTAGGGTCTGCGATATGATTTCAAACTGCGCTTATGTAATGATATTATCAGATGGCGTATAAACTAGCGTTTTCTGGCGTGGGTACTGTACTGAAAGCTTTAACAATTCCCAAAGGAGTTGTTATCGTTTTTCGTTTGTGCATGAATTCTCTTAATAATGTGACCTCTTTTTTAAAACCAACGGAGTATATCCTAATGACGGTTTGAAGCATCGTGTTAACTATTATGCCGGCAAGGAAATGCTTGGACATCAACAGGACCTACTTTAAGTTCTTAATCCAAATTAAACAACGATATTCCAAATTTCAGAATTCAACTTAAACTGTGCAATACTACGACAAAATAACACATTCCTGTGTGAATGACATACTTGTTTAATTCTTTCATCATGTCATACCATGATGGAAAAACGATTCCCAAATGACCACGGAAAACATGTAATATCACAATGCGTTTCGTTTGTCCATCAAACGTGCTAAACTTATGACCCCTTTTTTAAAACCATCTGAGTGGATCTTTGAGGGCGTTAGAAGCATCGTAAAAAGAATTGCGCAGTTCTTCTCAGTTTGACTTACTACAATATTAGGAAACCAATCCAATGAAAATTGTCATATTCCAAACCTCAGACATACTATGACAAATTAAAAATAACTAAATGCTTTTGATTAGTTCAAAGTTACTTTGTGAAATCTTAGTCACCTAAATCATCGCTATAAAGTCTTTGTTGTTTGCGTAAATAGCAAGTCACCCTTATAGAAACTTCTCATTTAATTGTATTTTGGGAAATTCTGTTCAGATCAAATTTGAGGTGACATTCCAGCTATACAAATGTCTAAATACCTGATTCCTTCAACTTTCAGTATTCGTTAAATCGTTAATTGTATTTCAGTTGCTTCGGATTTTTTTTAAAGCAAGAAAACCTCGGAACACATTGAAAATGAAAAACATTGCAGGGTAAAGCCGTTCATTTGCGATAGAGTTTTTTTTTCAAAGAATTATTTTCAAATTTCAATATTTTCTATCTTCAACTATATGTTATCTTTAAGTTTAAAATATTGAGTGGAGGAAGAGCATTCTTTTCTCCCGTAATGTAGTGAAATAAATTGCTGTATTTTGCAAGACAGAAATTATATCAAATGTCTCGACCCGAAGAGAGAGTACTTCTTCTTACTGGTGGTTGCAAGTGATGTTCAGCAATATCTGGCGCGGCTCGCTGTATGAGTGGGTAACCCGATCATTGCTCTTATCAACCGAGAGTTTAAAGGGTTATTCCCTGCCCCGCACTGAGACACGAGTGACAGACTTGTGGTGTATCCTTATTCAAAATGTGCCTCTGTTCATCCAGCAGTACTAATTGGGTACCTGGTGTAGATTGTGTTGGAGGTGACCTTGAGCGCTGTAACCTACATCTTGGGTTAGACCAGGGTAATAATGCAGGATGCGCTTAGAGCATATTCCTCAGTGACGTGGATTAGCGCAATATAAATATCCATATTATTATTATTATTATTATTATTATTATTATTATTATTATTATTATTATTATTTAACCTATCATGTCTAAGATGTAATAACATATTTTACATCGCCATAATATATGCTAATTGTCCGCATATTCACACTTAATTATCTTACTAGTACAAGTTAATTTCACCAACATTAACTTAGATAAAAAAGACGACGTTACTAGAATTTTCGAAAGTGGGGTTGAACTTTAATGACTATTTAAGACAGAAGTAATAAAATGAAATAATACCCTGCAATTTAAATATCTTCGTGCATGTATACAGCACACAATAATTAAGGGAGTGTTAAACGTGATGACGTCATACCAAGGAATACTGGGAACAATAACGGCACATTATTTTAGGCTTTTCGAAACATTTCAAAGATTCTTTTCTTGAGTTAAAGAACTTATTCAAAGACCAGTACTCAACGTCATATCCAGTTACTAACAGCACAGTTTAAATTCTTTAGTTCGAAAATGTGGTATTTTACCAAGAGAATTAAAATCTTGCTTGGTTCGTAAAGTGTAACTGTATCAAATTTCTGAGAATATTTATCGCGTTTCAGATTCTTGAGAAGTTCTTAAAAAATACAATAATGCTTCTGAACCTTCTGTCCAAGTTCGTCTTACAATGTCTGAAATACCTACTTAAGGAACAAGATATATCGTCATATCTTATATATATAAACGAAAAGATTAAAGTTGAAAACAAATGAAAGGAGACAGAAAGAAGGAATGAGTTTTGCCCGGCGTCGTTTAATGAAAACTATTTCGACGTTGATGTTGATATCGGACAATAATTAACGTGCGATTTAATCAAATACTTGAATGAATAATGGTAAAATGACGAAAGTCTTTGACATATATATTGAGAATATGAACCCTGAGTGTACATTCTAATTACAACTGTTGTCAACATCTACCATAACAAGTGGGTGAAATTCACAACCTTACCATGGTAAGCTGCAGACCATGTTCAGTGAAATGGCATACAGAGAGTTAATATCATTTGCATATAGTGTTACAAATTCCAAAATGTGAGAAATTTCCAAAACGTGGTCTTGGTTTAGAAGTACATGTAGAATACAACTTAACAACTGAGAGAAAACGGCAAAGTGTTTTTGTAACATTTCATTTATCCCCAATTGTTGAAAACATCACATAGATTTCAACGAAAATATAAAAAAAAAGTTCTATCTAAACCAAACGGAAGTACAGGTAAGATATAATAGTGTCTAGGTACATAGAGAATCTCACCCAAGTGTCTTCTGATATCAAATATATCAACACAAGTTGATAAAAGTTACAAATATCCGAGGCTTGCCGAGGATATTTTACTTTTATCAACGAGTGTTGATATATTTGATATCAGAAGACATGAGGGTGATTTTCTATTTATCATCCAAAATCATTTTTCATTACATTTGATTGACAAAATAATGATCATTACTGAAAACCCTGCTGCCCTAAAATTCCAAGTGATGTAATAGCATTGTGACGTCGTAGTGTTTATGACGTCATAGCATTGTGATGTCATTACTTGATGATGTAAAACAACTGTGATGGCATATACTTGACGTCAGAGGGGCATTGTTCAAAATCTACTGCCAAAAAGATATCTCCTAGGAGATATCGCTTGATCTTCCACAAGCGATATCTCCTGTGGAACAGAGTTTTGGATGATAAAGTGGAATCTGTCTAAACCGACACTCGCCGGGACCGGAGAAAAATGTCAGTTTAGACAGAGCGTCGGATTGGTCAATGTTCAAACGTATAGAAGCTTTGTCGGGACCGAAAAATTATGTCGGATTAGACAGGTGCTAATATAGACAGATTCCACTGTATATGTGACTTTGGTTTCTACATATAAGTTCAAAATTAAACTTTTGAGTAACTGGGCCGAGCAAACCGACCTTTTCCTTTCATATTGTCATTAAGCTAAATAGTTTAGCCGGATGGTTATTTTTCATAGTTTTAATTTCTTAAAATTTCTCCTATGACCAATTATTTATGCCTAATATATCATGTTTCGAACATCTTATAACTCAAGCCGATTGTCCGTGTTAATCAAAAACTACAGGGGTCATTTTAATGTGAACACCTTTTATTCAGTTTTGTTAGTAATAAAGATTTGCATACATTTACTGAACATGACACAACGGTCTTAGAAATATAAAATACATTGTCTTGCATTTAGTAACATTTTGTTTTCTCGAGATCACTTTATTTAATAAAATCGTGCTACTGTCTTTTTGAAAAAAATAATTACTTTACATAAGAAATTAAACTGATTAAAAACGTTTGACATTTGATACCGACAATTTACTTAATGTTCGTTAAACACACGGATAAATTTCGGAAATAAAACTTCACTCAATATTAATTTCGCACGTTGATATTTTAGTTACGGGGCAATATCACAAATATAACATTGTTTATCAACATAATATCTCAAAATCAAATCAATATTGATAATCTCGTCAACATTTATTTAGAGAAAAGCACGCCCAATTCACACGAATTAATCTAACATGACGTATACAGTAAAACAAACAATTTGAAGAAATAGATATCGCCTTGTCAATCAAGCCATGCCTTCGTGACCACATCACTACGCGATGTGTCGCTCCGCGTGAAGCGTCAAAACTGTTCGTGAAACGTTCCGCGTTTATGCCGCGGCGCCTTACTCAATTTCACAACACGCTTGTGTCAAGAATAGCTGTCACTCTATTAGCTTGTCAAATTATCACTTTTCGACACGGCTAATAGGGTTATCTCACAAACAAGCCGCTAATTTGGCGGTGAACGGCTGGCGTTATGTCGTTTTTTCACCACGCAGTCGGCGATTAGTAACAAATTGGCGTATGAGTTTTCTAGCGGAAATCTCGTAGAAAGAGAAGAAGATTTGTTTTATCTCGTCTTTGACTGATATATTTATATACTTATTGATCGCCCTAATGTAAATAATCGACTCTTTCTCCATGTGAAAAACATGTAAGATATTGTAATTGAGATTAAAATCATTATTATAATCTTTAAATATTTTACAACTTATCAACTCAAAAGTGTTTTTTTTTAAGTGACACAGATGATGTTTCAACTTTGTTTGGATGCCAAAATTCGATCTTTCCGGAGTTTGGTTCAAGTTTTTTTTATCTCTAAAAATGCCAAAGTGGTAGTGTTTTCTTGTTTTCTATGAGAACAAATTAACGGTCATGTAGATGTTAATTACTCTGAATAAATCAGTACATTGTGCAACTATGTCGGCGTTCAATTGAAGGGGAAACTCCGTTACATTTTAGAACGGGTAAATGGTTGTTTCTTAATGACCCCTGTCACTGTACTCTGTTTTAAGAAATATGTTTGTGTCATTTGCGCGCGCCATTTTTCCAGTTTTCGATCACAAATCACAACTTTAACGTGTCATTTGTCCCTATACTGAAACGCTAAGTATAAAGATGCCGATTTTAGACACAACCAAAATTTCTCGATAAATTATCATCATTACTAAAGTTTGACATGTTTGACTCCAATAAAATACTCTGTGCCCCTTTAAAATGTATTCGTTTTGGCCTTAACTCCTCAATAACATCATTTCTAAGTATGAAAATGATGGCAGAATTTTTTTACACGTTTCCGTCTATACATGAAGCTGGAATGACTTAAAGCTATTCTCACGAATAAATAGCTTGATTCTCAACTATTTTCACGTTCGTTGTGACCCTTTTCTTCTTTGTCAGGTTTTATCACATCTTTTTATAATAACATTGAGATTTCCGGACCGTTCTTTCCGAATCTATAGGGTCCTATAACAATTTGTCTCTAGGATAATCTTTTTTTCCATCTGGATAAATGTGTCAGTGGGGAAAATTTTGCTCCACGTTTACTTTACATTGTATTAAACTCTTAAAGTTGTCCAAATCAATCGGCTATTCTGCTGTTAATATAAAACACACAAATTCGAGCTCAACGTGAATAACTTTTTTTCGTAATTGAATCCGCTGATCGAGCTCCTTCCATATACCCTGATATCCTTGAGGCCAAGAGCCTCGTATCGCTAGCTATCTAACCAGCCAAGAGACGACTCGCATCCAGCAACAGAGGCACAACCCGGATGGAAAATTCCGTTATGTTCAAAAGAGTAGCCTCAAGCTACTTGGATAACGACATTTCATTGGCTGAAATAATAACAGGTGAGCACAGCCACGAACATCAAGCCGCATCAGCCGCACGAGGGATTTGGCTCGAAAGAGATCAGGGTATATGGAAGGAGCTAGTTCAGCGGATTCAATTACGCTGATCTTGCAGGATGTGTTAAAGGGTACATCAAAAAGATGCGAGAAAATGCGGTCTATCTGTCCTGAGTGGATTAATTTTATTTATTATATACTCGTCATCATCGTAATAACATCTAAACGACATCGAAGCGAAGATTTGCTAAGTTAATAGATGATACAACCGACACAACTCCCTCACCGTTGCACGGTAAATGCGATCAAGAAATGGTTCGATAGAAATAAATGGACATAAAATTGGGGGCGGGGGGGGGGGGGGACGGATACTAAACGACCATCAGTTTAATAACATGTTCATTAAACAAGTTAAAAGAAAGGTCACCTGATCTTTTCATTGGAATGTTTGGTGTCTAAGTTGAAAATTTATTAAATATTTAACCCTCCTTTCTCGCCTAGTTAAGGAGATTCCAAAACATTTCTTTTCCAAGCGCGTTGTTTTAATAAACAAGACCAATCAAGTTTCAAAATGTATGACAACTGGTTTCTGAAGCCATTGCGTACCTAGTCGCTAGTTGTATATTTATATTCATAGCTATTCATGCATTTAACATAAGTAACACGGATACCGTCCTTATTTCTATTCAATCAAATAAGTTGATAAATATAGAAATATGTGCTCTCGCATAGATAAAGCATCTCCAGCCTTCACATATTGGAATAGATAATATAAATAAACCTCGGACCATTTGACTACAAATCGGCTGCACACGACCAATGAAGAAAATTTAGTCTCTGAAGGCGATTTACTCTCTTATGTTCAATCTATAACTGGAAAGTCTCAAAGCTATTCCCACGAATAAAAAAACTTTGGTTCGCAAGTTTTTCCTTATGACACACTTTATTCTTTATCAAGTTTAATTTCATTTTTTTAAACAAGATTTCCGTATCTATCTTTTCTGAGGACCTGCATTTTATTCACTAGATAATCAATGTATTATATTCTTATGCCTAAGGAAAATGAAACTTGTCTAAAGGGATAATCCTTTTTGCAAAAATATGACAATTACGCCTAGTGCTGAGTGTAGACCTACTTTGTATACAACGTACGAGAGTTTTAGGCTGCTATTGGATATTTGAATATACGCAAAAATTAAAGATTCACATATATTAACGATATACTACGTTTCTAAAGCGAGACTGCGTTCACAATAAAATTGAGACTCGTCGTTTTTTAACCAGGGCTAATTAAGCTTCATGCTAACAAGCCATGTTACTCCAACGTACCGTAATTCCTCTAATAGGCG